>JACEEZ010019192.1:50000-87500 GCA_016584305.1 Chionoecetes opilio
ACACACCACACACCCCCATCCCCTTGCTCAAGGGGGACAGTAACCGCCCAAATTTGTCAGGTGAAAAATCCCCGGGAGCACGAGGATTCGAACTGCCTACCCACAGAGTGAGAGACCAGAACGCTATCAACCTGACCATCGCGCGGTTTTGACCATCGCGCGGTGTGTGTGTGTGTCTGTGTGTGTTACATACAGAGAGAGAGAGAGAGAGAGAGAGAGAGAGAGAGAGAGAGAGAGAGAGAGAGAGAGAGAGAGAGAGAGAGAGAGAGAGAGAGAAAGCCAAAGCCAGGGACGATCTGGTCCATCTGGGTAGCCCTATATAGAAGTCTCTTAAAGATGTTGTGACAAATTCAAGTCGGTTCAGAGTGGCAACCTTGAATCACGACCGTAGCGAGTTGCAGGGAGAGTAGCAGTGGTTCTTGAGTAATTCCAGCTTCACTACCCGGCTACAGTAGGAGTTTTATTCAGGAGTGTATTTCACTTGAAGCTTTATTGTCTGCTTCATGTCAGCATAATCAGTCACGAAGATACGTCATAGCCCATGGCCCAAGTATGCTAATCTATTCACCAATGTGAGTCCCATAACTAAAATGAGTAACCCAAGCATCCTACGCCGACTTGCACAGCTTCCCCAATATGACTCTTCCAGCCACTTCTTGCTGCAATGGCCCAAAGAAGGGAAGGTATAGTCATGCTTGTGACTCGTATGAAGGGCTGACTACAGGATATGATAGCACATAGCCCGTCGTGATCGCCCTGGTGTTCTCCTTGACCTGACGCAGAATTGTCTAGGATTCAGTAACCTCGGTAAAGATAAAACATTTTGCTGTATCAACTCCAACTTTTCTTCGTTTGTTTTTTTACTTTAATTTTCTCCTATAAATTATTTTCTTTGTTGTTGTTTCGTTATTTTTATTTTGTTCAATACGTTTGTTCGATGTTATTATTACTTTTATTCATCTTCTCTCCCGTAACCTACTATCTCCCTGTCGCTCCTCCTCCTCTTCCTCCTTACAGCGGCACGTCGTATGTCTCATTATTCTAGTGATTTCCAGAGAAAACGTCAACTTTCTAGGTAAAGTGAGTGACCACGAAAGTTCACTCAACCCGCACTGGATTGAGTTCGGCGCCGCACACTATTTCGTCGCGTGTGTTAAGTCATAGAAGGGCATGAGAGGGATGAGTGTTGAGAGGGGTGAATGGGTGTGTTATGAGAGGTATGAGTGGGAATGTGTTAACAGAGGTGTGAGTGGGTATATGTTGAGAGAGGAGAGAGGTGAGGGTGTGTGTTGATAGGTGTGAGTGGGAGTGTTAGCAGAGCGCATGAATGTTTATTGAGAGGTGTGAGTGGGAATGTGTTGAGAGGGGCGAGTGTATGTGTGTTGAGAGGGTCGCATGGCTGAAAAGGGCAAATGAATGTGTTTTGAGAGGGAAGTGTGACCATATTGAAAAGGGCGATTGGGTGATCAGTGATAGGGTTGAGTAGACGTGTGCATGACTACTCATGGAGGAGAGAACGCGTGATATTGTGATTGAGGAATAAAGGAGTCTTCTATTTGTGATGTAGAGATGAGAGATGTACATGCTTAACAGGTGTGGGGGTGGGGGGAGGTTGCCGCACTGAACGCCTCACTCACTCACCGGACTCGAGGTAAACTTTTCCGAAGCTGTTCAATCCTTGTTAGTGTGATGGACGTAGTGACTATCAGAGTGAGGACCTGGCTGACGGGAGGCACGTGCACGGGGACAAGAGGAGAAGGAAAGAGAAGACAAGGAAGCAGGGGACAAAAGAAGAGAAGGAAAAACAAGATCAAACAGAAGGGGAGGTGGTAGCGAGAAAAGTACAAACGAAACTGCTACAAATAATTATAAGTTTAAATTGTGTGTGTGTGTGGGTGTGTGTGTGTGTGCGTGTGTGTGTGTGCGCGCGTGTGCATGTGTGTGTTGTGTGTGTGTGTGTGTTTGTGTGTGTGTGTGTGTGTGTGTGTGTGTGTGTGTGTGTGTGTGTGTGTGTGTGTTTCACTCTCTAATTAAAGCTCTTGAAAGCATAGTCTTATACCTTCACCAACCTCAATATTGCTATAATTATCACCGTCTGACATCTCTCTTTACAAGCAATCGAAACCCGCGTGGCATTGCTCTTAAATATCGATTCCTTTCCGAGGCGCAATAATGCAAACTCTTCACTTTTCTATGTAAAGCGAGACGCCCTGATCACCACAATCAGTGCGGGACAGAGGGTGGTTAAGGGCAATCAAAGGGCGCCTCATCGGTCGGGCCTCGCTGGGCACTGTAAAGAACACATTAACCATCTGTGTTGCCGCCCCTTCAGAACTTGGCACCGTGATTTAGTTTCCTTCTCCGCCCCTCTGATCGCGGTGAATGGTCTGTGTAATTAGCCTTAATGATGGCCTGCACGCGTCCATCCTGCGTGGCCTGCCCTCCCTCCATATCTCCCCCCTCCTCCCTTCTCTGCCGAACCAGCATCTGCAGGGCGCCGCAATACCCAACAGGCTGCGAGTGTTTCTCCTGCTTTCCCTCCCTCCCTCGTCGCCCTCAGCGTGCATTAATAGTATACATTTCGGCATCGGATCTGAATACAAGTCGACGAACTAATTATGTATCTTTTCTCTTAAATATAATCTGCGTCGGAATAATAATACGATTCGTCTTTGTTACTCTATTGCTGCGGGACTCCTTATGTAGTGCTGCGAAATGTTCGAATATTATTTCTGCGATGCTACTACATTGGGAACGATTAATGAAGCTAATGTTTATAAGTTAATATAGTCCCTCCTTTATATCATGGGGGTGGAGAGACAATGAGAAGGAGGCGGAGATCGGTATATGCTGCCATTCTGTGATCCCTGTGTAGTGTGTAGTACTTCCCCGCCCAGGCGTTCCACAGACAAGGGACAGCAGACATCGGCGAAAAGGAAATAGCCTTAATCTGTATTAGGAGGCTGGGTCAGGGGTGAGGTTGTCGTAAGGGGTTATAAAGGGTCCCGAGGCTGTGTTGTGTTGTGTTGTGTTGTGTCGGGCAGGGTTAGGGAGGCGAGGGAGGGTAGGATAGCGAGCTCTCCCTACCATCTTTTACCGAGCATATTTATTTTAATTGAAAATTGTGAAGATAAAGAGAGAGAGAGAGAGAGAGAGAGAGAGAGAGAGAGAGAGAGAGAGAGAGAGAGAGAGAGAGAGAGAGAGAGAGAGAGAGAGAGAGAGAGAGAGAGAGAAAAAAAAAAAAAAAAAATCGCAGCACACCATCTTGTTCGATAAACGACTGAAGGCAAAGCACGAATTCTTGAGATAATTTTTTCTGATAAAGAACGCAGCGCAGTATTCCAGGTCATGCGAAACAAAAATCTGATACATTCTTCCTGAGGGCGGAGTGAGCTAGCCTTGTCATGGCGCCCCGGGAGCTTGGCGGCGGCGCGGGAATCCTCCTGACGCAGAACAACGCGTAGGAAATATCCACTATAATACAATTGCCATAAGTGCATTGTGTGTGTGTGTGTGTGTGCGCGTGTGCGAGCGTTTCTTTGTGAGTGTGCGTGAACTGGACACAAAGGGCATGATCCAAAGCCGCTTCTCGGGTCCGTCTTAGCGTGAGCACTGAGCCAGGCGGATGTGGGGCCATCAGTGGGAAGACAGCGGTGTGTGGACAGCTGATTGCCTCCTTGGTAAGCCGGGAGAAGACGCCTCAGCCCTGGTTGGCGTCACGCGGGATTGAGAGCTCCGGGCGAGGCGGGGGAAGGATGTGGGAATGTGAGTGAGGGTCGGTCAGAAGGGCGAGAATAAGGCAGATGAGGAACTGAGAGGAAACGGAACTGGGAATGAGGGTGGAATGAAGAAACAGGTGATTCAATTAGAAGTACACAAGGAAGATAAAAGAGGGGAGGCATTTATTGGGAGTAAGTAAACCACATAGGATGCAAATATGAAGGATGCAAAGGGCGACATGACGTGCAGAAAAGGGAAGGATGGGAGGAGGGGATAGTTAGAGGAAGCACGAAGGAGGAGCCACAAAGGGACACGGAAGGTTACACGAGGTGAAGAATAAAGGAGAGAGAGAGGCTGACCCAAGGCGAAGGTTGACGATAGTGAAAAATTAGGAGCCATTACGGTTGGTGATGAAAGAAGACTTGTAGAGTGAGTGAAGAGAGGCAGGGGAGACGTGGCGTGCGAGGGAACTATAAGTTCTAGCAGTAGGGAACTATTATAATGGAGGAGGAGGATGAAGAAGAAGTCATAATCAATGAAGTGATAATAACTAAATCTTTATTGCGCTTATAAGGAAGATTAAAGACATACCCAAAATTCCCGGAGACATATTTAAGAAAAGAGTGTGTGTTTTGTGTGTGTGGAGAGAGAGAGAGAGAGAGAGAGAGAGAGAGAGAGAGAGAGAGAGAGAGAGAGAGAGAGAGAGAGAGGAGAGAGAGGGAGGGAGGGAGGGAGGGTGGGTGGGTGGGTGGGTGTGTGTATTCATCTAGTTGTATTTTACAGGGCCAGAGCAATGCTCGTGTGGCCCCGTCTCCATATCAACATTTGTATCATTCATCCTTAGTGCTTAGGTGTTGGCCGAAGCCACCACCCCGGAGAGCAGGTCACAAACCCCGGCTAACACCCGTACCCATTCACTGCTGGGTGGACAGGGGCTCGGGTTTTAAGGAAACAACCCATCTGTTTCCGCTCCGCCCGGGGATCGAACCCGGGACTTCTCGGTTGTGAACCGAGCGTGCTTCCCTTACACCATGGAGTACCCGGAGGCAGTGTTTGTGTCTGTGTGTCTGTGTGTGTGTGTGTGTGTGTGTGTGTGTGGTGTGTGTGGTGTGTGTGTGTGTGTGTGTGTGTGTGTGTGCGCGCGTGGACCCATTGTTATGAAACCAAAAATGATCAACGCCTTTCCATTTAAAATTGGTTAGTAGACGTAAGCCATGAGAAGAAAAAAACTAAACATTGTTGTTGTCTTTTCTTTTGTTTTCTTTTTATCCTATCCTTCCATCTCCTTCTCCTCCCAATAAATGCTGTTAAGGTCATGACAGCACCAACGATTCATTTATTCAAAGAGAGTTTTCGCATAAATATTTTCCACCAACACGAATGAGTAATATGCCTCAACATTTATTGCTCACAAAAGAACGTTCATGGATATAAATTTTCCGTTCACTTCTCCCGTCTCATATATTGTACGTAATGCTCAGCTTCCTTCCTCGTGCACGGGAGGCAGGGTTGTGGAGTGGCGAGTGCGATCATTCCACTCCTCGTCCCACTTACATATCTCTCCACCTCACCTCTCATGCAGCATAATTGTTCCACTCTTCCATTTCGTATTCCTTTACTCGTATTCCTTTACTTTACTTTACTTTTTTCTCTTTCTTTACTCTCTTTACTTTTTAAAGAAAACTTTTTTACTCTCTCTCTCTCTCTCTCTCTCTCTTGTTTTTCATTTCCTTACTGAATCACCTCTTTTCTGATTAAAATTTTCCTTGATTGTATAAAAAAATGTATCTGTATAAAATGTAAAAACGGTGTTACTTCTTCTTATATAGTTTGATTATGCGTACGTCATGTTATGTCTTCCTCTTAGCATCAGTGTTCTTGATAGGATCTTTTCTTATC
Source organism: Chionoecetes opilio (assembly GCA_016584305.1). Lineage (NCBI taxonomy): Eukaryota > Metazoa > Arthropoda > Malacostraca > Decapoda > Majidae > Chionoecetes > Chionoecetes opilio. Next base: position 55,620 of record JACEEZ010019192.1, read on the forward strand.
TTTCTCTTCTCAAACGGTACACTGAGAAAAGAAAGAAAAAGTTGTCTTACCTCGGATTCTTCATTTCATTATTCTCTAGTGAACGTGGTATGAGGGGAAATGTCGAGTCTTGAGAGAATCGACTTCAGAAAAAAATGTTGTAATGATAATTAGCTGCCTCAAATCAACCATGGAAGTATTAAGGTAGTGTGATGAATGACCGTGGTAATGGGAGTGTTATGGGGGGGAGGCAGTGGTAATGGTAGTGTTATGGGGGCAGTGGTATAGTATTGTGATGGGGCAATGGTAATGGTAGTGTGATGGGGCAATGGTAATGGTAGTATTAAGGAAGTGTAATGGTACCCTTTCTACCATCCAAGAGTACAGATAACATCAGACTTTTCTCGTATTTTCATAACCTTTCTTTCTAAATATTTAGCCGAGGGAGCTGACAAGTGTAATTTCTTATCCCCCCCCCCCCCCCTCTCTCTCTCTCTCTCTCTCTCTCTCTCTCTCTCTCTCTCTCTCTCTCTCTCTCTCTCTCTCTCTCTCTCTCTCTCTCTCTCTCCTCTCTCTCTTCTCTCTCTCTCTCTCTCTCTCTCTCTCTCTCTCTCTCTCTCTCTCCTCTCTCTCTCTCTCTCTCTCTCTCTCTCTCTCTCTCTCTCTCCTCTCTCCTCTCTCTCTCTCTCTCCTCTCTCTCTCTCTCTCTCTCTCTCTCTCTCTCTCTCTCTCTCTCTCTCTCTCTCTCTCTCTCTCTCTCTCTCTCTCTCTCTCTCTCTCTCTCTCTCTCTCTCTCTCTCTCTCTCTCTCTCTCTCTCTCTCTCTCTCTCTCTCTCTCTCTCTCTCTCTCTCTCTCTCTCTCTCTCTCTCTCCCCTCTCTCTCTCTCTCTCTCTCTCTCTCCTCTCTCTCTCTCCTCTCTCTCTCTCTCTCTCTCTCTCTCTCTCTCTCTCTCTCTCTCTCTCTCTCTCTCTCTCTCTCTCTCTCTCTCTCTCTCTCTCTCTCTCTCTCTCTCTCTCTCTCATGTCAGTTATGCGAGTGTTAAGGCTGCTTTCAAAATTATTCATGACAGCATTCTGAAGAAAGCAAGCTTCAAGCACCCTCTTATGATGGAACGAATGGCCCGTCGTCGGATCTCATTTAGTCCTCAGACTGATGTTAGTATTAAGAGCCTTTTACGTGCTATTACTGTATCACTAGTTTATCACTGAATTGAAACTCCCATATGAGAGGAAGTAAAATGTAATATAATTTTGACATCATGAAGCAAGGTTTTTACAGACAGCCATAAAAGCAAGACAAGGAATTGACGTCCTCTTCTCGTATAAAAATAACTTCTGGACACTAAAACTTTAAACAAATAGTTGTAACATAAGTAAGAAAAATCATCAGCATCGGGCACGTCATGCTGGAAGCTGCTGTTGTGGCTTGAGTCAAGCAGCAGAAAAAACAGTGGCAGTGATTTAGTCTGGTCATTTTGAGTGGTGCCTGAGCGGCCAGTGTAATGTGCGAACCATGACCAAACAAACCCTTGACACAATAATATATATTCTTGTTAACGTTGCGCTCATCGCTTCATTACCTGAGGCACTCAAGAACAGCAAACCAGATTGTCTCTCTGAAACTGTTCTCCCACTGTACCACAAGATAGACCTTTGAAATTGAACAGTGTGCGTTCTTTTAAGGATGCTCAATAAAAAATGTTCATAGCCAAGGGCAACCAAGTAACCTAGTGCTGCCTTAATGCTCTGGAAATTTTGAAATTGAACAGTGTGCGTTCTTTTAAGGATGCTCATGGCCAAGGGCGACCAAGTAACCTAGTGCTGCCTTAATGCTCTGGAAATTTTGAAATTGAACAGTGTGCGTTCTTTTAAGGATGCTCATGGCCAAGGGCGACCAAGTAACCTAGTGCTGCCTTAATGCTCTGGAAATTTGACCAAAGAAGAAGAATACTCATAAGAATTCCCAATCATTGCCGTCTCCTGTAAGGAAGCCTTGAACGTGCAGATATTGATTCCAGCGTTTCTCCCACGATTGGAACGCGTTATAGAAGTCAGGGATGTCTAGAACGCGTACCGAAGCAGAGGGTTTTTTGAAATTACAGTTTGTGACATGGAGGCATACATTTCATTCGCTTTTTTTAATCCTAAAGTTCGAAAATCTTTGTTCAATCCAATATGTTTCCGTATTACCCAAGATAGAGATGGCTCACAGAAAATATTACCTCCCGAGATATATCTTTTTTTTTCTTCTTCCGGGATCATGTCACACCTGTTCGGCAAATCGGCAGAAATTATTCTACTGCTATTATAAGTCAGTCTTACCAATTCTAGTCTCGCGTGTTTTTGCAATTGACACACAAATATTCTGCTGTAGGTGTTCATCTCTCCCCCTGGTATACTCACTCCAGATAATAATATTGGCGTTAAAGCTCCAACCTTCACCGAAAATATTGCCTTTAGACAATACTAAATTTTCCTCCCGTATTTTCCAGAAACTGATAATAGTTTACTGCAACAACAGCAACAACAACAACAACAACAACAATAATTACAATAACAAAGGCAACGATAATACAAATACAAAAATGGATAATCATTATGGTAATTATAAATATAAAGATACTAATGATTGTGGACGTGGGAGCTTTTGCCTCTTGCATGTCACGACAAGGTCAGCCAGCTCCGAGGCGGTGGTAGTCACGCGTGCCTGCCCGTGACCGCTCGTGAACACCAGACCAGCAGATGATGGCCGTGTGCACCGTGTTGTTACGAGGCCATTTACTCGTTCACGTTATTGCACATGCATATGAACATTCTACCCTCGTGGTATCAGGGCGAGTATTGTGTTATACGAACCTGTCTTGTCTCCAAATATCTGAGTAATCAAACAAGAACTGGCCGGATATTATTTTTTTTTCTCTCTTCTTCCCTGAATCACAGTGTGTGAGTGACCGGCGATTGTGACCTCATTTTGCAGCGATCATGGTCGTTTTGTTAACCATTGGAAGAGGCTTTAAAATGCTTGTTTATAACGTATTCTTTAAGTTTAAGTTAGCATGGGATTTTTGCTGGGCAAATACAACAGTTTGGGTTGATTATGTGTAACATTATGTTTGTTTGTGCATATCCTATAGCAATCTCCCTCCCCCCCCCCTCTCTCTCTCTCTCTCTCTCTCTCTCTCTCTCTCTCACCCTTTCCTCTTCTCTCTCTCTCTCTCTCTCTCTCTCTCTCTCTCTCTCTCTCTCTCTCTCTCTCTATATATATATATATATATATATATATATATATATATATATATAATAATATAAGCGAAAGTGTGTGTGTGTGTGTGTGTGTGTGTGGGTGGTATAGGTTCCGCCCCCCGTGGCGGAATCCCATCATATACCACATTTTTAAAATCAGGTTGACCAGGGGAAGGTTTTAAGCCCACTTATGAGATGATCCGATCACTTTTTTTTTTTTTTTTTTTTTTGCAGCCTATTAGCGATAATTGTGAAAAAAAGTGGGTTGCGAGAATTGAGGAAACCTTGATGTAGGGTGATGGGTAATGGGTGAGTGAATGGGTGGGGTGATGAGTAATGGGTGTGGGGTGATGGGTGAGTGAATGGGTGGGGGATGATGGGTGATGGGTGAGGGAATAGATGGGGGGTGATGGGTGATGGGTGAGTGAATGGGTGTGTGGTGATGGGTAATGGGTGAGTGAATGGGTGGGGGATGATGGGTAATGGGTGAGTGAATGGGTGGGGGGTGATGGGTAATGGGTGAGTGAATGGGTTGGGGGTTATGTGAATGGGTTGGCGTTAATACATACATTTCTACATCCATGATTTCAGGAAAGTTAGAAGGGGCTATCTGGAAAGTCCGTGTTTGGTGGGCCGAAGGCCCACCAAACACAGGTGGTGGGCCTAAGGCCCACCAATAGCCCTCCGCAGGAGCTAGCCAAAAAGTCCGCCCGGAGGGCGGCTTTGCGGCTAGTATATATATATATATATATATATATTATATATATATATATATATATATATATATATATTATATATATATATATATATATATATATATATATATATATATATATATATATATATATAGTTTTTTTATATTACACCAACAGACACTACATTTATTACACACACACACACACACACACACACACACACACACACACACACACACACACACACACACACACACACACACACACACACACACACACACACACACACACACACACACACACACACACACACACACACACACTAGGTAGTACATGTGCCTCGCCCTCTTTTTCCTCCTGTTGGCCGCTACCTTGTTCTCCACAGCCACTAGTAGGGTTTGCCACTTGTCCGGAACTCTGGCATCCGCTTATCGAAATTAATGTGTGTTGCGTGCCCGTATCTAATAGCGAGAATATTCCCTTATTTGGGTCTTTTTCTTTACTGTATTTGTACTTTATGTATCGAACAGTATTTGGTTTAGTATCTTGGCGTGTTTTGCTTGGTTACTCACAGTCTAACCTAAAACTGTTAGACTGGGTTTACTGTGATCTGAACGTAATATTTTTTAACATCTGAGCAATGATGTTTTTACGTTGCATTGGAAACAACCACTCGCTGCATTCAAATAGGCCTTCACTCATGCATTATGTTCCGCAGGATTGCAGAAGGCAATCCTGTGTTCAACAAATTAGTGTCTGACGCCAGGTGGTGCAAATGACAGTCCAAGTCCAGCATTACAGAGTCTGGGAACAAAACACATCGGCCGATACTTACGCTCATGCCATATGCACATAACCTCTTACTGGCTCTGTTAAAGCCCCAAATCACTCTGTTATCAATCATTATGAGCCGAAAGGATGGATGGAAATGGAAAGCTGCGGCATCTTCAAAATATGGCTTATCTGGTAAACAGGCAGGATGATTATGACCAGTGGAGCCTTGGTAATAAGGATTTATGACAGGGTTGTATTAGCATCAACTGCCGCCTGACTCTTGGTTTGAGATCGGTAATTCAACATTGTGAGTAAAATGCCAACGATATCCACACTAAACAACACCTCCACCTATAACTCCCACGTCCAGGCATACATGATGCATTGATGCCTTAATGCCCAGCGTGTTATTGGTCGCAACAAGCCATAGGAGCGTCGGAAACACCTTCACATTTATATATATGAAATACGACATAGTTTGCATAGAGACCCTTCAGCTACACCAGCACACAACCTGTACAGGTGCGCGCCCCTGAGACCAAGACCAGCAGACAGGCCCCCAGGTGGTGCTCCACTCTGTTCCAAGGTGTTACCCAACTAATACACATTTATCATCCTGCCAGCAGAAAATATCCACCTCGCCCATAGGGTCTGATTATTATTGGGAGACAAAGTCAAAGATAAAATCTAAATACCTACATCTAATTTTCGGTGTTTGCTTGCTGTCAGGCGTTCACTACAGGTAAATATAATGTTAAATTGATCCTTTTCTGCTCATATGTAATGTTTAGTCAAATTGATATTAGTTATCTTTGAATTGCTAATAAAAAATATTATGACAGCAGATCCCATAAAGTGTGAGGACTGAAACATTGGGGCAAAAAGTAATAATGAGACATTTATAACCGGTCAAGCCCCCGTCACACATTCCATAATGGAACCACGAACGCGCCAACAATGCAATGCGCAGCGCCGTCATGGTCCTGGTATGGGTCCATCGTGACCGATCGTGACGCTCGTGACGCGCTCGGCCGAGGCCACGAAAAGTTAGTGCGTGCACTAAAAAATCGGGAAGCTCCCCGATGTTTGTACCCAACACAGCGCTATCGTAAGTCTATCGTGACGCTATCGTTATCTATGTAGCAGCTTCGTGACACTACCGTGATCGTCTTATGTCTATCGTGACGATAAGAAATCGTTACGCGCGCTGTCATCCCTGCCTTCCCCCCCTTTTTCCCACCCCCTTCCGCCTTCCCCCCCCTTTCTCATTCACCTCCACCCACCCTCTACTACCTACCCCCTCCTCCCTCACCTCATGGTGACACCCCCTCTCGTCTCTCTACCCCCATACTCCCTCACCACGCGGTGACACCCCCCCTCGTCTCCCTACCCCCCTACTCCCATCACGCGGTGACACCACCCTCCCCCTGCTTCCTGCCCCCTACTCCCTAAACACGTGAAGATGCCACCCACCCCCTTCTAACCACACATATCCCCACCAACACCACAACGCCTTCTCCATCCCCAACCCTCCTCCCCCCCGTTTCCCCACCAACACCCCCTTCTTTATTACAACCCGCTCCCCCGTTTCCCCCCCTTCTCTATCACCAACACGTACCCAACCCGGGTTTCTCCCATCTTTATCTTCCTTCTCCATTACCATGGCAACATCCACCCACGTGTGAGGCTCTTGACGCTATCGTGGTACGTTCATGGCACCGTCATGGCACAGTCGTGGTTATCGTAGCTCTATCGTGACGACAAAATGACCGTTGATTTTCCATTCGTGACGTAGTCTTACAGCTGTCATGACTCCATCGTGACCATCTTACGACCGTCATGACACATACGTACAGGCAGCGTGACATTGTTGTGAGGCTATCGTGTTCTGCGTTTATCGTTGTCAAATTAAACGATAGCGTCAATAATCAAATTGGTGGCGCTATCGTGGTTCGATTATGGAATGTGTGACGGGGGCTTTAGGGATTTACGCCTTTGCGTGGCCGCCACCGGGAGCCCAGGGGCGGGGCGGCTGGGGGACACGGCCTGGGACTCCTTGCCGGTGGTCCTTCGCTTTGTGCATGCAGCCTCAGCCTCAAAAGTGGTGTTTAGAGGTGACTCGATTGGCCTCACAAACGACAGCTCTTCCCTGTGCGCCTCTGTGACTGGCGGCTTCCGCTGGCTTCTTTTTCCCGTAATGAATCAATGACAGCTTATAAGAGAGTGTTGTGTCCAGTATTCAAGGTTGTCTAGAATGCCCTTAATGTATTGACTGGATTTAAAACATGATTCCACAACCTTAGTCTTTCTTGGTCCCCGAGAGAAATGTGAGTTTGTAACAAAACATTAAACTTCCCATGAGATCGTTGAAGAATTTCCCTGCCACTTTTTCCCCGATCTTTTGACGTTGGTGTTCTTCCAAGCGTGAGGAATGGCTTTGAATTGAGGTGGTCTGACGTATTTTCATCTTCTATTAAATAATGCAGAGTGCAAGATTCTCCTCACAACCTGCCTCGCCGCGTCTTGTCTCTCACACTACGTATCCTGCCCCTGCCCCTGCCCCTGCCCCTGCCCCTGCCCCTGCCCCTGCCCCTGCCCCCTGCCCCTGCCCCTGCCCCTGCCCCTGTCCCTGCCCCTGCCCCTGCCCCCTGCCCCTGCCCCTGCCCCTGCCCCTGCCCCTGCCCCTGCCCCTGCCTGTGACCCCTCCCTGCAGTGTCCTCTTGCCCCTCTCTCGCCGTGACCTGCGTGGCGTCATGCTGTTATCACTCACGCAGGCAATGGAGGAAACCCTTGAGTGCAGCTGTCCTGATGTTTGTCCCTCGCTGTGGTGCAATCAAACCTTGACTCAACATTACATGCCCAAAGTCTGCGATAGTATCTGCATATCGTCTAGTATTACCCTCAATATTAGAGTACTTCTTAGAGGTGAATATCTCTGAGGTTTATCAAAGAATTCATTACATGATCAAACATATAATTTCAAACGTTCAGGAACTTATCATATTTTTTACGAAGGATGACGGACGGGGAAGATTGGCATGATGGCGGGGAGGTGTTATTAAATAGCTTATTATTCTGCATCCTGAGGTAAAGGTCCGACAAGCTCACTCGCAATTTACGGGTTATAGTTTTATAATGATAGGTCCTGTCAAAAACAATATCTTGCCTGATTATGGGAGTAGAGTAGTTTTTTTCTTTTTGTACTTATTTTGCCAAAGCTACCAAGTTATGAAGACGTCGCGAGGCGTTGGGAAAGTAGTGACGAGGATGTACGTACTCGTGTGTCTCGCTGCATAATGATGGTTGGGAGAGGCAATGGGGAGAGGAGTAAATGTGAAGCAGTAACCATGATAGAGGAGGACCAACAGAACAAACTAGAGTAGTAAATTATTATTATTATAGGAAATGCTGCCTTGCGTTTATCTTGTTTAAATGTGACACGATTTGAGCCATGATTCTTATGTTCTAAAGGATTCCACTATTGATAAAAAATATATTATAGACTAAAATTAACCGTATCAGCCTCTGCCGATGAAAGTCTAAGGTATTTACAGGTATTTTCATCCAAAAACAACCGATGAATAGAATCATACAAAACATTCTACTAAACGATTCATTACCAGTATTGCAAAGCTAGGGTGTTATTGCAATGGGTGACTTGGACAACCGTACGTAGATCAGTGGTTGAACACATTGGTAAATAATGTACTTGTAGATACGAAGAAAAAAAATGAGTAGCATGTCCATCATAATTTTATATTGGTTACCGCTGCCAGCAGTGAACGCATGGTCCTCCAGGGGCATGGTCCTCCAGGGGCATGGTCCTCCAGGGGCATGCATCACACGGCAGCTTGTATCCCTGCCTGGCTGTTTGACCAATACATGGGTACGGAACCTGCGGAGACTTTAAGGAAGGTGAACTGTACTAACCCGAGTGCTACAGTTCGCCTTGTGTTCAGTAGTGATGGATGCCTATCAACTACAGCTTGGTCAGCTTCCGAACTATATCCATTCCGAATCTATACCCAAGAAACTGTAGAACATGAATAAATGAGTAACTAGATAAGTAATTAAATAATACGTGGACATATAACAAGGAATTATTTTTCCTTTTCTTTTTTTTAAGTATTGACCAAAAATAAATTCGTTTTCTAAGGAAAATTCCGAGAGTCTTTCCCCCATCCCTGCAACACCGGAGTCTTTCATATAAGCATCATATTCACACACGTAAACAAAACAGATTTCCTATTCATCAGAAATATAACATAGAGTTTGGTGCCTGGCTCTTCATTGCTTCCCACTTCTGACAAAGAACTACGATACTGTTTTTGTGTTTGTCAGACCCTCGTTTGAGTAATCCTCGTAGAATCTTCACACTTTTTCCTTCTTTACTTTAGTCACTCCATGAAGGTAGAGTCCCCAAGACGTGCCTGAATCGAGGGAGTGTAGATCAGCACACTTTTCCCCTTGAAAATATCATGTGTCTTACGGGAAAAGAGATTATGTTGTCTCGAAAGAAAAGGCACTTTGCAACAGCCTATGGAAAAGAATACACTCACAGAAAACATGTGATTCTAGAAAACATGTTTAAACGGGGGAATAAAAGTTGGTTACGGTTGCAGTTTGCCTTTAGGCCGGAATCTTTTCCACCTACACACTAGTATCTAAATAAAAGAAACGCGAATCCCTTATTCCTGATCCCATTGCGATAGAGAAAACAACATTCTTTAAGGCAAGATTTATTATTATCCTTTTTCCATGTTCAGACGGAAGGAGAAATTAATGCTACCAACGCAGAATGGACCCATGGAGAGAGAGAGAGAGAGAGAGAGAGAGAGAGAGAGGAGAGAGAGAGAGAGAGAGAGAGAGAGAGAGAGAGAGAGAGAGAGAGGAAGAGAGAGAGAAAGACTGCAAATTAGAGGTGTAGAGAAGAGAGAGTTCATTTCTGCTTCGCACCGTTACCAGCCGTCGACTGTCAGTATCACCTAATCCTATATTTATTCCTGCTTTTTTAATTCCAGAGGCAAAGATGGATCCTCGCCACAGATTACCAGTCAAACCTCTCACACCCGTGTTTCAATATTTAAGGTACAACACAATTTGCAAGTTTCACCACTTATTATTTATGCTCTATTCTCTCCTCCCCCTCTCTCTGCTCAGCTCTCCCTCTGCTCCTCGTCTCCATCTCTCTCCTCTCTCTCTCTCTCTCTGTCTCTCTCTCTTCTGTCTCTACCCATCTCTCTCTCACTCCTCTCTCTCTTTATCTCTCTCTCTCCTCTCTCTCTTCCATTGTTTTTATATTTCCATGTGCTCGTGTATCAACATTTTTCTTTTTTTACTTCGAGCAAAACGATACTCAAATTATGGCATTCCGCTGTCTCTACCGTGATGTGACTCACTGTATTTCCCCTTCAGATTTGGGACACTCTTCGTTCCTCTGATCTACATCTGAGAAGGAGTTAATGTTGAATGACTACTGTAAAGAGAGGAGAGAGAGAGAGAGAGAGAGAGAGAGAGAAGAGAGAGAGAGAGAGAGAGAGAGAGAGAGAGAGAGAGAGAGAGAGAGAGAGAGAGAGAGAATGAGTTTAAGTACGTATATTGATGTTAGAATATAAATGTATCCGGAACATCATCTTAACCACCACCACCACCACCACACCACCACCACCACCACCATCCATTCACTCCACTTCCTCCCACTCCACTCATCCCCCACCCACTCCACACCATCACCCGTCGTCCCTCTCCATCCCTTCCACCACCTTCACCACCACCACCATTGCGTAAACACCGCACCACACTTTCCTTACGTGACATCGTATACACAAGAAATGACTTATGGGGATGAATGTACAAATGATAGATAGATAGACAGGTAAATATGGATCATTGCATACATTCAGATGCAAACTTTTAGTATCATTCTAATTCATACATACATGCAAAAAAAAACCATGGATGAATAATAAATGAAGAAACATATATAGATAACAATGGATAGATAAAAAACATTTAAATAGTTATGTAAAATCAAATATATATCAATTAAATGTATTAGTTTGCTACTAAATACCTGTGATATTTAAGTTTCCTGAAGCGCCGCGAATTCAAACTCTAAGATTATTGCCAACATTACAACCTGTCTCACTTTTCCCTTCACACCCACAACAAAACCTGATAGAGGAACCCCCACAAGGAAACCCTCCAAGGAAGAAAGCAGTAACGCTATAATGAAAATATTTATAATAATATTAATAATAATAGCAATAGCAGCAAGCAAAATAATAATAATAAAATTGAGAGATATTTACTTATCGTTGTTATCCGTTCGTCTTTCAATTGTCCTTGACTTTCCTTGTTGCTAATAGTAGAATAGTAGTTGTAGTAGTAAGTATAGTAGTAGTAAGTTTAGTATAGTAGCAGTAGTGGTGCAGTTTTTTTTCAAGTACCCGCACGCTCTAATGCAATGCAGTCGTCATCACTGAAGTGAATACAATGTTCCTGCCAGAGCGCCTTGTCCTGCTATTTGTATCGTGATGTACATTCATGGGTCGGAGGTCATCGGGTTCATGCAGCAGACGGGTAGGATGTTACGGCGACGACGCGGGTCTTGTGAGGGAGAAAGGTGAGGAGCAGAAGGACTCAGGGAAGGAGGAGGTGGAGCAAGATCAACAGCAGGAGAAAAGTACAGAGGTGGAGAGATGAGGAAGAATAAGAAAGAGAGAGAGAGAGAAAAAAAAAAAAAAATATATATATATATATATATATATATATATATATATATATATTATATATATATATAATATATATATATATTATATATATATTATAATATATATATATATATATATATATATATATATATATATATATATATATATAATAGAGAAATGTAGAATTAGAATAGTAACACATATGTTGTACAAGTATATTCAAGTTCAATTAGTAGTGGAATATAGAAATATGAAATTAGAATAGCAACACATATTACTTTTGTTAAGCTAGGAATAATCTTACATATTACTATAAAGTCAAAGATAGTTTTCAGTAGTCCAGCTGAAGCTCCTGACTGTAAAATTTATAAGAAATCATCAATATAGTAAAAAAAAAAAAAAAAAAAAAAAAAAAAAAAAAAAACAGAGACAAGGAGGAACAGGTGTTTGCAGTGGTACGCGTGTTCCTCCCCCAGACGCTTCCCTCCTCCACCACACCTGTGGTCCACCCCGCGCTTCTCTCCACCCCCTAGTGACGCTTCCCTCCTCCACCAACACCTGGTAGGCTTTCCCTCCCCCAGACGCTTCCCTCCTCCACCAACACCTGGTAGGCTTTCCCTCCCCCAGACGCTTCCCTCCTCCACCAACACCTGGTAGGCTTTCCCTCCCCCAGACGCTTCCCTCCTCCACCAACACCTGGTAGGCTTTCCCTCCCCCAGACGCTTCCCTCCTCCACCAACACCTGGTAGGCTTTCCCCCCCCAGACGCTTCCTCCTCCACCAACACCTGGTAGGCTTTCACTCCTCCCCAGAGCTTCCCCCAGACGCTCCCTCCACCAACACCTGGTAGGCTTTCCCCCCCAGACGCTTCCCTCCTCCACCAACACCTGGTAGGCTTTCCCCCCCCAGACGCTTCCTCTCCCCACNGTTTTAAGGGTTATATTCCCTTGCTTCCCGCACCGTTACCGGGGGGGCGCGTTGGAAAAACTTTTCTTTTCGTTATCCACCTTTAATTCTATCATTTAAATTCCTTCTTTATTTCCATTCCAGAGGCAAAGTATGGATCCTCGCCACAGATTCCCCAGTAAACCTCTCACCCGTTTTTTTTTTTAAATTTAAGGGTTACAACAACAATTTTGCAAGATTTCACCAACTTTTTTTCCTTTCTCTCTCTCTCTCTCTCTCTCTCTCTCTCTCTCTCTCTCTCTCTCTCTCTCTCCTCTCTCTCTCTCTCTCCTCTCTCTCTCTCTCTCTCTCTCTCTCTCTCTTCTCCCCTCTCTCTCTCTCTTTATTCTATATCATTATCATTATCAGTTATCATTATTACTAATATTATTGCTTATATTATTTATTATTATTCATATTATTTTCCGCGAGATTCATTGTTTATTATACCTCCGCCAACGAAGTTGGAGGGAGGTTATGTTTTCACCCCGATCTGTTTGTTTGTTTGTTAGTGTACAGGATTTCTCGAAAATTTACGAATAGATTTGGACCAAACTTGGTATACCAAGTCTATTTGGTATAAGGAAGAACTGATTTAATTTTGGAGGAAATCGAATCACAACTGTTGCCATGGCAACCAATTATTAAATGCCTGGGCGGAGGTATGCGCTCTACTGAGTGCCCCCCCTTAGTTAAACAAGTAATCCATGATGGTGGATGGGCCACAACATGCGTCAGCTTACATTAATTATAATTGTAGGTCCGTAATAGAGCCTTGGCTCAATGGACCTTGGCTGCATTATTATTATTATTGTTATTTATTTATGTTATGTCAAAGACTACTCTATACGTATAGAGTAGTCTTTGGTTATGTACAAAGTGGCCAATAAATGTATCAATATCAATATAAAAAATTCTCTCTCTCTCTCTCTCTCCTTCTCTCTCTCTCTCCCCCTCTCTCTCTCTCTCTCTCTCTCTTTTCTTTAATTAGTTTTGTTTATATTTCCAGTTGCTACGGGGATTCTCTCTCTCTCTCTCTCTCTCTCTCTCTCTCTCTCTCCTCTCTCTCTCTCTCTCTCTCTCTCTCTCTCTCTCTCTCTCTTTAATTAGTTTTGTTTATATTTCCAGTTGCTACGTGTATCAACATTTTCTTTCTTCTTACTTCAGAAAAAAAACAAAGTTACTCAATAAATGTTATGGGCATTCCGCTAAGATCCGTAAAGCGGCACCGTGATGTCGACTACACAATGAAATTTCCTGTATCAGTGATTATGGGAAAACAAAAAACCTACCATAAAAATCGGCCTCGACCAAAACCTGCCACAAATGGATTTGTTGAATGACTACCTGGAGAGAAGAAAAGAGGGAGAGAAAAGCGAGAGAGAGGAGAGAGAGAGAGAGAGAGAAGAGAGAGAGAAGGAGAAGAGAGATAAAAGGAGAGAGAGAGAGAGAAGAAAATATTACTCCCCCTTCATTCCATCCACTGTCAGGAGGGAGTAATTTAGACTATTTAACCCCCACCACAGCTGCCATGCCCAGCCGCCCGCATGCCCGCCCGCCACAATACCACCACCACCACCTCCAGTCTGTCAATCATCTGAGCCCGAACAAAATAATGGACGTACAGCCGGTATTAATTTTGATGACCGCAAATTGTCTCCCCCGCTTCCTTCCCTCCAGATCCATGAGTGAAGTCGATCCAGTAGTCAAAATTTTTTGTCTGTAGTATTATTTGTTTATGAGAAACGATAAAAAATATGATACAGTCTGCTTTGTGATGGAGTATTCCCCTTAAGACTGTGGGGTGTTGTTGTTGTTTTGGGGAGAGAGAGAGAGGAAGAAGAGGGGAGAAGAGAGGAGAAGAGAGAGAGAGAGAGAGAGAATGAGATGAGAATGAGTTTAAGTACGTATATGATGTTAGAATATAAATGAAATCCGGAACATCATCTTAACCCAACAACAACACCACCACCACCACCTTTTCACCCCCAACTTCCCCCCCACTCCACTCATCCCCCACCCACTCCACACCATCCCCCGTCGTCCCTCTCCATCCCTTCCACCACCTTCACCCCACCACCATTGCGTAAACACCGCCCCACACTTTCCTTACGTGACATCGTATACACAAGAAATGACTTATGTGGATAAATGTACAAATGATAGATAGATAGACAGGTAAATATGGTCTTTGCATACATCATTAGATGCAAACTTTTAGTATCATTCTAATCCATCTATACATACAAAAACACATGGATGAATAATAAGTAAGTGAAGAAACATATAGATGAAAAGGGATAGATAAAAAACATGTAAATAGTTATGTAAAATCAAATATTTATCAATCAATTTTTGTAGATTGCTACTAAATACCTGTGATATTTAAGTTTCCTGAAGCGCCGCGAATTCAAACTCTAAGATTATTGCCAACATTACAACCTGTCTCACTTTTCCCTTCACACCCACAACAAAACCTGAAAGAGGAACCCCCACAAGGAAACCCTCCAAGGAAGAAAGCAGTAACACTATAATGAAAATATTTATAATACTACTACTAATAATAGCAATAGTAGTAGTTGAAATAATAATAATAAAATTGAGAGATATTTACTTATCGTTGTTATTCGTTCTTGACTTTCCTTGTTGCTAATAGTAGAATAGTATAGTTGTAGTAGTAAGTATAGTAGTAGTAAGTTTAGTATAGTAGCAGTAGTGGTGGCAGTTTTTTTTCAAGTACCCGCACGCTCTAATGCAATGCAGTCGTCATCACTGAAGTGAATACATTGTTCCTGCCAGAGCGCCTTGTCCTGCTATTTGTATCGTGATGTACATTCATGGGTCGGAGGTCATCAGGTTCATGCAGCAGACGGGTAGGATGTTACGGCGACGACGCGGGTCTTGTGAGGGAGAAAGGTGAGGAGCAGAAGGACTCTGGGAAGGAGGAGGTGGAGCAAGATCAACAGCAGGAGAAAAGTACAGAGGTGGAGAGATAAGGAAGAGAGAGAGAGAGAGAGAGAGAGAGAGATTCGCAATTATATACGAGAGTTCCTCCCCCATACGCTTCCCTCCTCCACTAATATAACACCTCGTAGGCTCCTCATCCCTCCCATATCCAGGATCCTTAGTTTCTCAGCGTTCACAGCCTAATCACTCCATCACACACCATTCAATCTTCGATCACCTGCCAATTGAAAGTTTTATAAGATCGTTACGTTAAATTATATCTTTGAAAATGTCAATGAATGAAAAACCGCTCGTTGCGGTTTTATTATGGAGCCCTGTGATTACATTAACATAGGATTAGTTCTCTTTGCTTTTATTTTATTGCATAGATATTTCGATCCAGCACTCCCATATTAGGCGCGGAGCAGGGCGGGGCACGCGGTGGTATGCTTGCTGATTTGGCTTCGGTTGATATATGTGTATGCGTCACGCGTGTCTCGGTGGTCCTGTATACTAGATTGCAAGTCGCTCTATGCATCACCACAGCTCTGATTTGAGGTTGTGTTGACTGTTAACTGGCCTAAGATGCGTTGGTGGTGGTGGCTGTAGTGGGGTGGGGGGGAGGGAAATAAGAGTTTTTGTTGTAGTAAGGTTGTATTAAGGGTGGTGGTGGTGGTGATTGTGGTTGTGGTGGTACTGGTAGCAGTAATAAGCATGTATGTAATTGTGGTGGTGGTCGTGGTGGTGGTGATGGTGGTGGTTTGTCACTGGTGTCAAGGTGCTGGAACAAGATCTCCGTAAAAGACCACAAGCCTGTCATACATACACCCTTTGCCGCACCATTAGTCACTGCAACCATTACTAATACTAACTCGTAAATATCATAATCTCGCGAGATTTGTTCCGAACCCGTGAACTATATGCAGTCTATATAAGTGTATCTCTGAAAGTAGAAGAATTATTCGAAATGTAACTTCTTTCATAAAAAAAAGTAGTAATAATAACAATTTTGGTTAAGCCTGAAGTAGACCGAGAAACACTTTTTTCTTTCTTCCCTTCAGCCTATGTCACTGTACCACTGACGCCTGTGTGCATTACATCATCATGCCAAGAATATAAATAAAATCAGTATAAAAGTTCCGGGCTACATGATGTCACGTTCCTTGCCAGAGAGTCATCCTGTGCGGCAAGTTATGCTCCACATTTCCTCCTTCGCTCTGGTTTGTTAATGTGTAGCCAGGATATCACCGTAAGTACTCGCACAAGCTCTTTCGGGCGCAAAACTCGGCTCACCGCTACTCACCCTCCCTCATGACTTGAGTATTTTTTGCACCAGCTCTTTCGCCTAAACATTAGCTCAGGGAAGAATATTAATGAATGGTGTATACATTTCAGCCGCTCAAGTGTCCGAGTTTGAGTATGCGTGGCTGACTGGCTACGGGCTGCGCGGTGCTCGGCTCTGTAGGTACAAGTGATCGATAATGCTATGATTTTAAGAGCAAGATCTTTTTTTTATGGCATGCTTAAGTAACAAAATGGTCGTTTGTGTCTGTTAGGTAAGATATTATAAACAGGAATGTTGTATTAGTACCTGAAGGTACCCCTTAGCTGTATTGGTAGTAGGAGTGATAGTTGTAGTTGTTGTAGTAGTGGTAGTAGCTACAACAATACCAGCAACAGCAACGACTACAATTGTGATGATTAAAAAGGGCCAAAGGCATGTATTTTTACGATGCATGATGGAATGCGTGCGGGATTTGCGGGCTTCCCACGACCTAAGTACAAGCATAAAGATACTGTTTGTACTGCTGGCTTGATGTGACGCTAGCTATGCCTGAGCTCCGTGCTGCCTTCACGCTGCTGCAGGGACGAGGGTGTGAACGGCGGGTCGGGAGAAAGTCAAAGGTCTCCAAGGAAATAAAACCGAGCGAGCTCAGCCAAGGCCGTCTCAATCTATAAAGGCCTGCGCCTGAGATTTATGACGTCACGGACTGAGTCTGTACGAGGCCACCGAGATGACAAGTTTACCTACCTAATTATATGTTTATCAGTATAAAAGATATATTGTTATCTTCGGAAATGTTTGTTCTATAATATTATAAAATAAAAACCCGTAAAACACACTTAAAGAAATGCCATTATGAGACTCAAGAAATATGCATGAACTTAAACTCTTCACCATTTAATATTTTTCTCGAAAACATTTTACATGGAGAACATCAATAGAAGCGGAATTTAGTTAGCTTTCCATTGCTATATTTTGTTTTCTGATAAATGAATTAGCAGCATGCATAAATTAGCGTTAACTAAATACATAACATCATGAAATCGGGTAATTTCCTACCTAATTATATGTTTATCAGTATAAAAGATATATTGTTATCTTCGGAAATGTTTATTCTATAATATTATCAAATAAAAAACCGTAAAACAGACTAAAGAAATGCCTTTATGAGACTCTCAAGAAATATGCATGAACTTTAACTCTTCGCCATTTAATATTTTGCTCAAAAACATTTTACATGGAGAATATCAATAGAAGCGGAATTTAATTAGCTTTCCATTGCTATATTTCGTTTTCTGATAAATGAATTAGAACCATACATAAATTAGCGTTAACTAACTAAAAGGATCATGAAATCGGGTAATTTTTCCCGATTGATGATGTTATTTATTTAGTTAACGCTAATGTATGTATGGTTCTAATTCATTTATCAGAAAACAAAAATATATCAATGGAAAGCTAATTAAATTCAGCTTTTATTGATATTCTCCATGTAAAATATTTTCGAGCAAAATATTAAATGGCGAAGAGTTTAAGTTCATGCATATTTCTTGAGTCTCATAATGGCATTTCTTTAGTGTGTTTTACGGTTTTTTATTTGATAATATTATAGAACAAACATTTCCAAAGATAACAGTATATCTTTTATACTGATAAACATATATTAGATAGGAAATTACCCGATTTCATGATGTTATGTATTTAGCTAACGCTAATTTATGCATGCTGCCAATTCATTTATCAGTAAACGAAATATATCAATGGAAAGCGAATTAAATTCCGCTTCTATTCATATTCTCCATGTAAAATGTTTTTGAGCAAAATATTAAATGGCGAAGAGTTAACAGTGGGTGAAAGGTGGGTGCAATGAGAGCCGTACCGCCCGTACATCCTCACACGCAGAAAGCTCGGCTCCTACTGACTCGCATAGCAGACTCTGCTACTGACGTCACGTCCATCTCGCTCTCCCAGGCGCAGGCTTTTACATACAGACGGCTTTGGCTCAGCTCGAGAAAGCCCCCTGCGGCATGTCTGCGGGAGGCCGGGGTGTGGGCTGCAGGAAGGGCGCCGTAAAAATAAACGAAGGTCACGTTCCTTGGTCGTCCTTAAGGTGCAGGTGAGAGGAAAGAGAGAGAAAAAAAATAATACCTTTTATTCCCGTGAATCCTTGGAGATAATATTGACACAGCCCCGCGGCCTTGTCTCGCGGTTCTGGCTTGTGTATATTTTCAGTAAAAAGTATAACAAGATATCAGTGGCTGCGATTTTCTTACAAGTTGACTTAGAATATGTACTCTTTGACTATGTTGCACGTCTGTCTGTCAGTTTTTAATGTAATGTTACTTTGTTACTACGCTTTATTACTGTATAAGGTTTTACTTCCAACAGAAAAGCTGCTTAAAAAGTTATTACGGATTAGAGAAAGAAATTTACAATATGGAGACATTAAGAAACTGTTTGCCGTGTCCTCGATGTGGTGCAGGGGTTCTCAAGGGGCGGGAGTGGAGGGGCGGCGGCGAGGGCTTGGCCATCTGAGACACAATGGAGCAACAAATGGCAACAGACCATTGAGGTGACGAGAGTGGACAGAGTGAAGGATGGAAGAGCCCGAAGAGAGTGTGTGTGTGTGTGTGTGTGTGTGTGTGTGTGTGTGTGTGTGTGTGTGGTGTGTGTGTGTGTGTGTGTGTGTGTGTGTGTGGTGGTGTGTGTGTGTGTGTGTGTGTGTGTGTGTGTGTGTGTGTGTGTGTGTGTGTGTGTGTGTGTGGTGTGTGTGTGTGTGTGTGTGTGTGTGTGTGTGTGTGTGTGTGTGTGTGTGTGTGTGTGTGTGTGTGTGTGTGTGTGTGTTGTGTGTGTGTGTGTGTGTGTGTGTGTGTGTGTGTGTGTGTGTGTGTGTGTGTGTGTGTGTGGTGTGTGTGTGTGTGTGTGTGTGTGTGTGTGTGTGTTGTGTGTGTGTGTGTGTGTGTGTGTGTGTGTGTGTGGTGTGTGTGTGTGTGTGTGTGTGTGTGTGTGTGTGTGTGTGTGTGTGTGTGGTGTGTGTGTGTGTGTGTGTGTGTGTGTGTGGTGTGTGTGTGTGTGTGTGTGTGTGTGTGTGTGTGTGTGTGTGTGTGTGTGTGTGTGTGTGTGTGTGTGTGTGTGTGTGTGTGTGTGTGTGTGTGTGTGTGTGTGTGTGTGTGTGTGTGTGTGTGTGTGTGTGTGTGTGTGTGTGTGTGTGTGTGTGTGTGTGTGTGTGTGTGTGTGTGTGTGTGTGTGTGTTGTGTGTGTGTGTGTTGTGTGTGTGTGTGTGTGTGTGTGTGTGTGTGTGTGTGTGTGTGTGTGTGGTGTGTGTGTGTGTGTGTGGTGTGTGTGTGTGTGTGTGTGTGTGTGTGTGTGTGTGTGTGTGTGTGTGTGTGTGTGTGTGTGTGGGCGCGCGCTCACATGAAGATAATATGATTGAGTGAATATCAATAGTATAAGAAAATACGTGAATGCAGACTAAGAATAATCAAATGAATCTTATGTATAAAATGACAAACTGATTTAATGAACTGTGAAGAAATATTGAAGAAAACTGTGTGAAGAGCAGAAGTTCGATGAATCACGGCCAACAGGGAGTGAGGAAGACAAGAGGCTTGGAAGGCGAAGGTTAAGGAAAAAGAAGAAAAAGAGGAGGGGGTTGAGGTTAAGTTGGAGTCTGAAAATTTAATGGAGGAGCAAAGACGCCTGTTTAACTCGAAGGCAGAATTGTCTCGTCAGGAGGAAGAATGATCACGCCACATTTCAGACGAGAAAGTAATTGAGAGAACGCGTGGACTCCAAGATAATTTAAGGCAGACAGAGGATCCAAAAAAGGACGAAAGGTGGGCAAGGTATGAGGCTGATGAAGACAACTTTGGGGGAAAAATAAGGTAGATTGAGATTAACATAACGCAAGACAACGAAAAAAAAGGCACTTGGAGGTAACTGATGTAGATGAGACGAAGAAAAATATTGAGAGCAGACGTGTAAGGCAAATAGCTGACGTGGTGTTGCCCCTGTGAGGCTGATGAAGACAGACCCGCCACGCCCTGCGCTGCCCCATCACGCTGCCCCCTCCTCACGGTGCACACCACACACCTGTATTTAATTAGCTGTGAATCGCCATCAAGCTACAGGTAAACACAGGCCGAAAGGGAACCAATGTGGAGGAATTACAGGGTTTTAGGTTCCAGTACTTGGCTATTTTCTCCCCCCTCCCTTCTCTTCCCTTCCAATCCCTTCTGTCCTGCCGGCGACGCACACGCTGAGGGACGGCCCTTGATGAAGCGTAACTACATCCTTCGTCGCGGCCCCTGATGGTGTATAATTACGGAACTGCTTAAGAGTTTAATTGGATGTCTCGCAGGGTTTGTGGGCCGGTACACCTGGGCCTTAATTGCACCTGGTCGCTCGTTACCTGGACTCTAAACAAATTATATCTTTCCACCCTACCAGCAATAACGGACCAGCGGCATTTAGTGGGATTTAGCTTAATTGTGAACCGATTTCTTGCCAAGTTCCACCGTCTGTCTCCCTTTGGTGGGCAATTCATGAGTGGCGAACAACTTTGTGAGTGCGTTTCATTGTCTGATTAGGGAACACGTCGTCGGTAAATGCGAAAATCTTGTTCCATGATTCTGTCCTTGATATAATTAACCTGCTAATGGTTGCCGCTAAGTGTTTTCCTCTCTTCCTTTTTTGTACTTTTTTTGTGAGTTGATTTTGCTCTTTTATATAAACGTGTAGTCTAGATATCAGAGAAAGGGATGCGTACTATATTGGTGACGTAGAATGATAATTAGTAGTTATAATTATAGTTGTAATGATAATAATAATAATAGTGCTAATGATAATAATGATGACAATGATAATGACTATTCATCGACCAAGTGAGGTTTACATCGAATATGTTCAGCACAAAACACCATGGTTTATTATAACTAATATAAATTATAATTGGATATAACAATGAAACTTCAAAACCATAAAATAATACAACGAATAAAATTGGAACAATCAACTTTCTCTAAAAGGGATATACACACTAAAGAGTGTCACAAGGTTATATAAGTCTGAATATAAAATACTAATTAGTAAAACAAGACAGAACGAGGAATTCTTTGGTGTTCAGTTTCGCAAAAATATAGACATCATGTTCATTAGTGTGTGTGTGTGTGTGTGTGTGTGTGTGTGTGTTCAACTATCATCACTGACTTATTTTCCTTCTTTCTTACATATGAGAGAGAGAAACGATGTAATTACAGATACGATGGACTGAAGCCAGACTATATTTTTTTTTCATAAACCCTCCTCCTCCTCCTCCTCCTCCACACTAGGGCATCACTATCTCCAACCCGTAATTCTTCCCGATATTATCCCCACAACGCAACTCTCACTCCCTCTCCCCAACACTATTATTGTATCTATATATATACGTCCTCTCATCGCACCCCTGCCGCCAGCCCCCTTCCCCTACCCCTAGACATCGAGGTGGGCATCCCTACTTAACCGTGGCCACCGAGATGATCATCTCGGTGGCCACGGCTTAACCCACGCCTTACCTATCAACACCCTTCCATGTCCTGTCCCTCACAGTCGCTCAAGTCGTGGAGAAACTGAGTAAAGAGTCATTTAGGAACCAAAACACACCCGACGGGCCTTGTTATGCGTGGTGCGGGTCCCCAACAACCCTGTGAACACCCGGAGCGGGGACATCGCGTCGCAGGGGGACCGTCGAGACAGACGCACTCAAGATGAACTGTGGCTGGGGTGATGTGCGCTGCTTAAGAATGATGAAGCTGATGCGGTGTTTGGGTGGGAGAGGGGCGGGTTTAGGCATTAGGAGTTGGAGGAGGAGGAATGTAGTCGTGATTTAGGGGGAGGAAGGGGTGAAAGAAGAGTAGTAATGCAGTGAGGGGGGTTAGGAAAAGTGTATACTCAGGTAGTGGGTGGTTTCAGGCGTCAGAGGTGTTGTTTTGAACTGCAATATAGGTGACGCTTATGACGGGCGGCGTGTGGCGGGGCAGCATGACTTACGGTCCTGGTGTTGTGGGGTGTCATGGAGGCTGTGTTTACGTCTCGGTGTGGCTGGTTTTCGATGCATTCATTATTGGTGTTGTTGTGGCAGCGGTGAGGCGGGAGGGAGGTGTGTAGCGAAGGAGGGTTATATATTTGTACTGATCCTCTCCAGTGTCGCATCCTCCCCCTCCCCCCTCACAGCATTCACACCATCGACATTCTGCGCGTGAGACCTTCAGTGGCAGCGTCTGTGCCAGGGACACGTGCTAATGGACAGACAGCCTGCTAAGGATAAGGCAAGCCAGGTGCCGGGGCTGTGAGGCGGAGCCTTGAACCCACGGAATCAATTTTAAGATGAAGAAGATCTGTATATCTTTCTTTCACTCTCACTAAAGATTATAATTAAATGAATATATATATATATTTATTTCTATATGGTGTTTAGTAGCTACGTATAAATGAATCGCCTCTATCGTGTAGTAAAACGAAGGACGAACAATCTTTATAAAAGCTGAGTCAATCTCGTTGAGAAGAAAAAATGTTGATATCAAATTCGAACGATACTGATGTTTATTTTTCATATAAGTTTACATACACATATGATGTAAAAATAATGCATGTTTAATAACATTATCGTGCAGCAGATGTGTTATCAGATGTGTAATTGAGGATAAAATTCGGCACGCGCATGAACATGAAAGCAAGTGGGAAAAGTCTTGTAAGATAACTAGAAA
Source organism: Chionoecetes opilio (assembly GCA_016584305.1). Classification (NCBI taxonomy): domain Eukaryota; kingdom Metazoa; phylum Arthropoda; class Malacostraca; order Decapoda; family Majidae; genus Chionoecetes; species Chionoecetes opilio. Next base: position 78,945 of record JACEEZ010019192.1, read on the forward strand.
TAAGGTCAATATGTTCTGCTCACCATAACACGATACTTACAGGAGCGAATTAGCTACAAGGAAAATGCCGAGTAACCCATTTTGACGTTGATTAAACAAAGACACCAACATATCGTGTTCATTATCCCCAAGGTGGAGGAAAATGGCGAAAATGATCTTCCAAAATGTTCCAGCAATGATATACAGAGACTATTCACACTGTGGAGGAGGAAGGGCGTTTCGAATGTCCCTTGAGATTGAGTGTGGTCGTCGTCACGCGAATTTAATGGCGAGATGAGGGTTTTAGGGAGGAACGCGCACACAAGTAAAACCTGCGCCTTGAAAAGCTTGAAAAAACCCTTGACAAGGAGTATCTGCGACCATGCTGCACCGCCGGCCTGCAGCAGACGAGGGTTGGGTGTCTGGCGGGTCTCCTGGGTGCATGTGTTCGTCGCCTGATGGGTGTGTTGATGCTCCTCGCATTCAAAGCAGATTACAACTCGCTGTATATTCCATCCTTTGGGGTACACACAGGCAAGGGTAATCCCTAGACAATATACGGTCTTCCTCCTGTATGAGAATATTAGGGTAATCCCTAGACAATATACCGTCTTCCTCCTGTATGAGAATATTAGGGTAATCCATAGACAATATACGGTCTTCCTCCTGTATGAGAATATTAGGGTAATCCCTAGACAATATATGGTCTTCCTCCTGTATGAGAATATTAGGGTAATCCATAGACAATATACCGTCTTCCTCCTGTATGAGAATATTAGGGTAATCCCTAGACAATATACCGTCTTCCTCCTGTATGAGAATATTAGGGTAATCCCTAGACAATATACCGTCTTCCTCCTGTATGAGAATATTAGGGTAATCCCTAGACAATATACCGTCTTCCTCCTGTATGAGAATATATGTATAGATAGATAATGGTGTTGGAGATTTACTCAACCTTCAGTCATTAAATAATCTTGATGATATGCATATTAGATTGATTTGATAACATTCATGATCATCGGAAGAGGAATAGCACATAAGGGATTTAGATAAGCAAAAATAATCCCCTAACATTACTAACGGTACGTAGCAGGGAAGCAGGCGTCCAGCAGCCCCGCCATCCTGGGCACCGCAGACATGTTGTCTACACGCGCACACTGCCTTTCCAGGCCATGCATAGAATAGATACATCACGCCAAAGAGTATATTTCCACCATGAAGCCTCAAGAAACATCACTTATATACTTGAACGCGGCGCCGCGGCCACTACGCTGCTCAGCCATGCCGGCCAAGATATCGTGCGTTCATCTCAGCTTTTTCTTTGCATATGGGTGTGAAGCACTCCAGGAATAAAGGGAACTTTGTTTCCGCGCCTCGGTGTCGGTCATCTAACTTTCATGAACTTTGCTAGGGAAGAACTTGTAAAACGTTTTTGCGTGTTGGTGTGGCCGTCTTGACCCGCACGTATGATAATTAGCGAACAGGGTTGATGCTGCAAGTGTGATGATGGAGGCTTTCTAGGCGGGGAACATACATGGTAATCCTATATAATCTAGCGAAGTGTTGCTGGCCGGCGATAATGTGAAACCGCGTCTCAATTGTCCTTCATCAGAGTCACCTGGCGAGGCGGCTCACACACATCACCTCGCCCTGACCCCCTTGTCCGGGCTCATTAGCACGATAAGTCAAGACGAGAAAGTCTCATCATAATGCAGAAACTGGTCTTCCGGATCCCCACTTATGCGAGAGGTCGCCTGCCCTGTGAAGGTGTCACCGGACCACCCGGAACACGACCGAGGCGGCGATGGCGGCGGCCTTATCGGGGGGCATCTGGCAGGGAAGGAAACCAACACGAGGAAGATGAGGAGGCGGTGTACATTAGAGGGACTGGCTGGTGGTAGTGTGTGTAGCTGACGTGTTTGGTGTCTTCGTCAGGAGGAGTCTGATGCAGGAATATGGACGGCTGTGTGACCCTTGATCCTCTTGTCTTGTGACGCCGCCTCGCGATGAGTGTTTTTGCTGCGTTCACTCAGCGTCGGAATGTGCAAGACACTGCACCAGGATTTATACAATTCCACCATTAAGCTCCTCGTCCCGTGCACTTCAGTCTGTGGCTTTAGGCATAAGAAAAGCAAGTTTTCCCCACAAGCAAGTATGAGAGACAGGTATTAGGCAGAAGATACGCTGATAGTAAGGGTCTGCTGGAGGCTGGAGCCGAGACGGCGTCGAGGCGTGACGCACGGAACTCCTCTCACGACGCCCACACGTCACACCCTGGAATCCTGTGTCATAGTGTGATATTTTATCATGTAGGAAAAAAGAATAAAGAACAATAGATGAATGTGCCTCACCGTGTGTGGCAGACAATCAGCTAACGTGGACACATTCGAGGTGTTGTTGAGGCTCAGTCACCCGGCTTGTTCACCTCGCCACCCACCTTGTCCTCGAACAGGCAGCAGCAGCAGCAGCAGCCTGTCCCCTGAACAGTGTCGTCAGGATGTCCGCTGAGGATTCTCAGCTTCACAACGTTAATCTTCCTTGAGCATTTGCATCCTTTTATTGTTGACGAAAAAGGTGACTCCAGTGAGGTCCTCAGTCAAGGCGGGTCTTTTCTGTCATCCTAAGCCCTATCAAGCACCAAACTGACGATTCCTAATTTTTCGCTGACCAAACTAAAAATGTTTCACCTTTTTTAGGGGGAATGTAGATTGATGATGTACCTACGTCCGTATTAGGACCAGGAGGAGAAGGGAAGGAGGAAGGGGCAAAAAGAAATGAAGTGGTCTCATTAATCTGTATAATGTAAAAACACATATGGAATGGAAACACATGGAATATAGATAGATAGATAAGAAAAAGGTAGGATACGTAACGAACGGAAGAAAACAGTGAGTTGACAAAGTATAGGAATGGAGAGAGGAAAATAAATGGGAAAAGAAGAAATAGAGGCCATGCGAACCCTAGCATAGAAGAGGAAGGGGATGTAGTGAGTGAGTAAGCTGTGAGGAAGGGAAGGCATACGGAAGGGAAGGGTAACTCACAACCCTAAAGCAACTTACTACTTGACTAGGGACCTGCGGGGTATTCTCGGGGGTACTCGGAGAGAAATGATCAAGACGAAGAAATAGTATGGTTAAGTTAGATTACCTTCCAATATTTTGTTGTCTTGTTGCTTTCTTTCCCACATTCATCACCGAGGTGGAGCACGATTTGTGTTTTCAATTTAAGCTCTCGTTCACATAATACCATTGATTATTTGAATTCTCGTTTGCTTCTGGAACCATGATGAACCTGCAACCTGTTTTTATCTATTACCTAAAAAATTACAAGTCACTAGATTACACAGGCGAGGTAATCTTGTTTATGGCATCCGCTGAGCTGCTTTTATAGACGTAGCACCACCTTGTCCTGCCCTGGCTTGACTTGTCCTCCTCGGTAAACGTACCCATAGAAATAATTATAGTTTTGTTTTCCTCATTAGCTTCCTTCACATCCCTGGCTACTCGGTCTGCCGTGGTATTCGTCCGTCTCGGGGTGTTAAAGCCAGACACGGAAAAAAAGTTATCCACCTTGTACTACTGCAAATAATTGTTTTCTTTCCTCTTTTTCCTACTTATTTTTCTTCTTCTGACGTTCTCATGTGGCATCAGGATATTCGCCAGACACTTTCCTGGTTCTTTTTTTTTCTTCAATACAACGCACCACTTGCTTATGTTGCTATATGTAGATATCCCTTTATCTCGTCCCCGTTCTCCTTCACCACTTTCATCACCACCACTACCTCCACCACCTCCACCCCCACTACTTCCCTTACCACCACCACCACTACTTCCATCACCACCATCTCCAACTCCACCACCTCTTCCCTCTCGTCCCCCTTCTGTGCATCTCTCTTATAATGTTTTTCATCACCGCTGCATTAACAGGTACTTGCTGCCTCCCTGCTTCCTTCCTCGCTGCCTGGCTTCCTTCCCCTCCCCGTCCTCCCCTCCTCCTTTCCCCTCTTCATTCCTCCCGCTATCTCACACACTATTCCACTCTCCACAAGTTAGGTTTACCATCTTACCTCCTCCTCCTCCTTCTCTTCCTACATGTGGATTTTCACAATCATCTCGGAAATGAAGAATGTCCATAACCTTGTCTCTTTTTTGTTTTGTGTGTGTGTGTGTGGGTGGGTGTGCGTGCGCGCGCTATCTAGAAGAGAATGAATAAAATGAGGCACAACTCTTCGTCCATCACATACTCGATACATTCTAACACACACACACTCTTTTGACTCTTTGTTGTGCTGCGGAAGAGAACGGACGACTCCTTAACCGCTCCCCTAACTATCGCCAATCAATTTACCATGGATCCTACTACACTGAAAGTGTTGCTTGACTCTCAAAATCAGACTTTTAGAAGTGCCTTGGACGTTGTTGTTGATCAGTTTACGTCAAGAATTTCTACCATGGAAACAAGGATAAGTGAACTGACTAGAAGTCTGGAGTTTACTCAGGCTGAAGTAACTGATTTGCGAGGCGAACTGAGGACAGTTCGGAAGACAGATGGCGAGAAACAAACAACAATCCAAAACCTTAAGGTACGTGTTGAAGAACTAGTGCAACGCACTAATTATCAAGAAGACTACAGTCGGCGAACAAACTTACGTATTAGTGGCATGAAAGAACTAGAAAACGGAGAAACATGGGATTAACAAACTGCCAACCAAGTGGAAACGCTACTCCAAGACAAGCTTCAACTACCACCAATCAACCTTGAACGAGCGCACAGGGTTGGACTAGTTGGAAGATCGAATCCTCGTACAGTGATTGCGAGGTTCGATAAGTTTGGAGATCGTGAAACAGTAATGAGAAATGCCAGAAAGCTAAAAGGTACAGGCATTTATATCAACGAAGATCTTTGCCCCGGTTCACAAGAGATAGTAAGGAACCAACTACCTATTCTGAAGCAAGCAAGATTAGATGGAAAAATTGCTTTCTTCAAACATACCAAGCTTGTGATTAAAGACAGACCGAGTCAGTTCTACACTACCGCTGGTGGCGCACCCTCAGGCGGTGGTGCTGGTGGCTCGAAGAGCGCTCCATCTGCTGGGATGTCAGACGGTGGTGAACTCGCACGTGGTGCTGGACACGTGCCGCCTGGGACTGCGGAGTCTGCGAGTGGAGCTTCTGCTGGTGCTGGAGATACGGCGCGTGCTGCTGCTGGTGCTAGACACGTGCCGCCTGGGACTACGGAGGCTGCGAGTGGAGCTTCTGCTGGTGCTGGAGATACGGCGTGTGCTGCTGCTGGTGCTGGTTCCCGCGACACGACCCAGAGCAGTGGTGGTGGTGCAGCTGGTGGCGATGTGGTGCACACCGATACAGGTGCGCTGGGTGGCACTCCAAATGGTCAAGTAAGACCCAGAATGGATCTCAGAGATCGCAACAAGAAGAAGTAAGCACCAACTATATTTCACATTGAACATAATTCAGCAAAACTAACTATGCCACTAACATCATATTCTTCTGAACCACCTTTTGCGTATATAAACAATGATGATCTAATTACTCTATACTTACTTCTGACAGTCTATCTCAGCTGAGCAAGTCATTTGATCCATTTTCTGTACTAGATGACAAATATAACCGTGATTTAGATGTTACTCAGTCTTGCTTACGATCAAGATACTTAAATGTCCCCAAATCAGATTATATTTCTTGATTCTTTTCTTCTTTTAATGCAGATAGTAATACAACTACAACACTTTTCAGTATGAACATACGTTCTATACCAACCAATATCCAATCATTTGTCGACTTAATTTTAGTTAATGCATGTGTAAACATTAATGTTATAGGTTTTACAGAAACTAGATTAGACCATGACCTTATTCCATTATATCAGTTGCCTGGTCATAATTTGTTCAGCAAATGTAGAAACAGGAATGGCGGTGGCGTAGCTATGTATATTTCTAGTGACTATAATTCTAGCTTGTCTAATGATTTTTCCTTCGTTGAGCCTTACATAGAGTGTTTAGGTGTTATATGTATCCACGCAGACAAGAAGTATTTATATATATGTATATATAGGCCTCCTAGTGGCAATGTTGATAATTTCTTAAATAGACTAAATGATATATTTTCTACAGCAAATGAGAAAAGGTATGATGGTATCTATGTTTTTGGAGACTTTAATCTTGATTTGTTAAAACATTATGATAGGAATGTCTCTGAGTGCATCAATTTAATGTACTCTTTCTCGCTTTTTCCTTTAATCACCAGACCGACCAGAGTAACAAGTGCCTCTGCCACTTTGATTGACCATATTTGGGTGTCGCAACCAGAAACAAACATTAGCAATTATATAATACAGACAGATATCACAGATCACTTTCCAGTCGTTTCTCAGTTCACAGATCACAGTACAGGTAAATGCAAACAAGTATATATCAACAAAAGAGTCTTAACACAGACTGCGTTACAGAACATTAGTAATGATCTGGCGGAGATAAGCTGGAACGATGTTTTAGAGGCAAACTGCCCAAATAAGTCTTATGATTTTTTTTTCAATAAATTTGATTATAATATTTCAGAAACATTTCCTGTAAAAAGAATTAGAATTAATGCAAAAAAAGAACGAAGTCCATATGTTACATCAGCTTTGCGAAACAGCATAAAAGAAAGAAAAAGGTTAGAGCGACTAGCAAATAAATGGCCTTTAACATATAGAGAACAATACAGACACTACAGAAATAAATTAACATCAATATTAAGAGCAGCGAAAAATAAATATTACAGAGACATGTTAAAAGAAAACCAAGGTAACCCTAAATCTCATTGGAAATCGATAAACTCAATACTTGGTAGAAATTCTCACTTAAATGATCACACAATTGAGTTAAAACCATTCTGCCCTGACACTTCAAATATATTTAATGATCATTTCTTAAAAATTCAAAACAGCCATGAAGATATACCAAATGAAGATTACCATCGCTATTTGAATGATCCTCCTTTATTCTCAATGTATCTACCTCCAGCAAACCATAAGGAAATAGATGACTATTTGCGCGCCCTTAAAACTGATACACCTGGATATGACGATATATCTCCCAAAATTATAAGACAAACATCCACACTATTATCTACACCTTTGACTCACATCATCAACCTTACTTTAAAAACTGGAATCTTCCCGAACAAATTAAAAACGGCAAAAGTTATCCCTATACACAAGACAGGTAGCAGGAGTGATATCAATAACTATCGACCTATATCAATACTGCCAGCATTCAGCAAAATATTTGAAAAAGCTATATCCACACGCTTGAAAAACTATTTAGAGAACAATAACCTACTCTCTGGATATCAACATGGTTTTCGTACTAACCATTCAACAGAGTCTGCAATACTACAGTTTACCAATAATATATATAACAGTTTGGGAAAAGAAAATTATATGTTGTAGGAGTTTTATGGATTTGTCAAAAGCGTTTGATACAATAATCATCACATACTTCTGGATAAATTAAAGCAAATAGGAATCAGAGGTGTACCGCTGAAATTATTTGAAAATTATGTTACTAATAGGTCACAGGCTGTATACTGCAACACAAAATATTCTTGCTTTAACTCTATATCTGCAGGTGTACCACGGATCAATTTTAGGACCAACACTTTTTCTTATATACATTGATGATATAGTAAATGCCAGCTCTAAATTTAGATTTACCATATATGCCGATGATACAAACTTGCTGCTGGAAGATAATGATATACACAGTCTCCATTCAAATCTGATAACAGAGTTACATTTAATAAATGACTGGATAAAAGTAAACAAACTAAGACTCAATATAACCAAAACTAATTATATTTTTTTTCAAAATCGGTCCATAAAAAATCACATACCTCCACTATTGCTTGACGGTAAAATTCTACAATGTGTAACCCATACAAAATTCTTGGTGTCATTATTGATGAAAATCTGAATTGGAACCTTCATATAGATAGCATATATTCAAAACTCTCTAGAATGTGTGGTATATTGTATAAAGTCCGTAATTATCTAACAGCTGAAGCCATGATAAGTATCTACTACACCCTGTGTTACCCCCATCTCATTTACTGCGTGCCTATATGGGCTTGTACTTGGCCTTCTTTCCTAAGAAAATTTAAAGTAATACAAACAAAATTTTTAGATGCATATTTTTTATGGGTAAATTTGATTCAACAGCTTCTTTATATTCAGACAATAAACTTCTTGATTTTTTTAATATTCATAAATGTTTTGTTCTTTACTTCATGTTTAAAAATATAAAAAATGCTCCAGGTACTTCTATTTATAAGTTTGTAGAATCAACGCATGGAACCAGAGGAAGCAATATGAATTTAGTATGTCCACAGTTCCGTACAACACTCTTTAAGAACAGCATAATTTGCTTTGGTCCTCCACTATGGAATGCTCTGCCTACACCCATAAAACTACTTACTAATAATCAGCTTTTTTGAATTCAAGAGGAGAGTAAAAATCATTTCCTTGTCCTTCAGACCTCACAAACATCCCACGAGTGATAGGTAGAATATGTATTTC
>JACEEZ010019192.1:95000-107500 GCA_016584305.1 Chionoecetes opilio
ACGTTAGACAACAAGAAATGAAGTCTTTCTATCTATCTTCCCTTTTAGAGTATCAAAACACCACTTTTACATCTTAAAATAAAAATAATATAAGAAAAATGGGAACTGCCTAATGAGCAAAACTATAAACGTGATTCTCTTCATTCCGCTCTTATTTGCATTTCACAGAATCGCCGAGTAACTAAGCTAATAGACGAGTGTGTCTGAAACAGTACCTCAACAAGGACCTGCATGAAGCCAGTGCATGCCTCCCCGGTGCTGCGGTGCAGGCCAGGCGCCGCTTGGGTGGGGAAGGGCAGGCAGGCCGCGGTGAAGGGGGAGATGACTGGCCGCTACGGTATACCATCTGTGGATATAAAACAGCACAGGATAGGAGGAAATATGTGTAAACTATCTTGTAGCTCCCAGGAACACCCAAAAAGACGTTAAAGCATTCTAAGATCATAATTTTCACCGTTTTAATCGATCAAGTACACGATTTGCCAGGTATCGGATCTCGCTAGTGTCGCCGCGCTCCTGAATGAAACATGATGCTGGCGGTACCTCTAACCCACTCATGGTGCCGCTTCGTTAGTATATCATAGACGCCTCTATCCAGGTGTCTGTGCTTACTTGCTCCTGCATGAGTTTATCAAGAGTGGACGGAAGGAACCCCGATTCTTGGTCAGTTGTTTTACATGTGGAGGAACTTTCATCCGTGGAGAGCCGAGGGTGGCTGGAGTGACCTCTTGCGTTTCCAGGTCAAATCTGTGAATGCCGAGGCGATTATCCCTCTTCCAGTTCTATTTTTGGCTAATCTGTTCTTATAAATTTGTTCGTCTCCACTTGAATAACAAAAGGGTAATAAATACTTATGAAAGGAAAATAAAATAAAGCTACGAAAAATTATGAATTGTGTACCTTGTGTGGCTGCGTGGAGCAAGTGTTGGGCATGGGTGATGGCCTGGGTGGGAGGGCAGCGGCAGCGCGAGTCTGACTCTGAGAGGCGAGAGCTGAGCAGGCCCCAGCAGGGTCAGTCAGTTAGCCGGGCTTCACCGTAAAGGCAACACCTGCGACTCCGGTGCTCCCGCAGCTCCTCAGTGGCTGGCCTGGTGAGGCAGACACACTAGCCGGCTAGCGTGCATGTGCTTGCCTCCCTTACGAGAAACACTCAACCAAGTTTTGCAATATGGCCTGTCACATGTGTTAGAAATCCTGAAAATTTCATCCTGGGGTGTAAGAAAAAAACTCTTTTAATGGTGTGGACACATGCCAACTGGTACTGACTTATACGTAGTGACGCCAGTTAGCGGCGCTGCCAGCATGGCGAAGCCTGAGACGGAGGTGGAGGGACGGAGTGGCTCTGTGGACACCAACAACAACACGGACAGGAAGACTGTGAGTGATTCTTTAAGCAATAGTAAGACACCAACCTACGGGGGCAAGTATCAGCTGCGACCTCGGTCCCTCCAGGCGCGGCGCCGCTCGGCCTCCGACTGTGAGTGGAGCCTCCAGGACACTCTGCGGCACAAGCAGAGGCCGCCGCCGCTGTCCCGCTACCGCCGGAAGACGGCCAATGCGAGGGAGAGGTACCGCATGCGGCAGATCAACACATCCTTCGAGAGAGTGCGGGGCGTGCTGCCTTCGTGGGTGTGTAGCCGCCGCGCCGCAGCTGACATGACCAAGATCACCATACTGAAGCTTGCCTCCGCCTACATCAGATCCCTGCAGGATATTCTGGACGGCAACGCCCCCGAGGACGCTTGCTCCCGGGTGCTCTCCAACATCCTGGGTGAGGACTCTGGCTCTCAAGAATCAAAGTCAAAATTCCAGTTTGAAGAATACCAACCTAATCTGAAAGTCAGTGGTCCAGATAAGATCCAGCACACTGCCGCAGACACACAGCAAGATTGTGACTTTGTATCATTATTGTGTAGCTCTTCGGATACGGGAGTTCTCAAGGATAACCTCGAAGCCTTTCCGTACCTGTCGCCAATGTCTGAAACAGAAGCCGTCGCTCTCCTGTTGGGGAGCGACGCGAATCGAGGGTGGAGTGACATCCAGCACACGCCGGTGGTGTCCTGATGATGGTACCCGAGGCCGCACCCAGCCTGCAGGGCGTGTGGCCGCTGACGGGAACCAACGGTAATGTCACGTGACACCAGCCTCGCCTCACTCTTCTGCAGTGCCCGTCGCCGCACTCCGAGGCAGCCAACTGTGATGACACATAGTAATATATTGTTGAACAGAAATGTATCTCTGATCTTATATGTAGATCGTAGACCGGAGACACTGAAAGTCAACAGTGAGTGCAAATTAGGTTAAGAAAACAATAAAATCTATCTATCTATAAATCAATGAAATCTATGAAATACAGACTATCATGACCAGACCACGCCTTCCCGAGTGACGCGGTGCCGGTAGTCGTGTTCGCGCCGCCGTAACCCTCCACGGCCCGTCACCTGCTGCCACGCCCCTCCTTGGCACCCTTCACGGCCCGTCACCTGCTGCCACGCCCCTCCTTGCCACCCTTCACGGCCCGTCACCTGCTGCCACGCCCCTCCTTGCCACCCTTCACGGCCCGTCACCTGCTGCCACGCCCCTCCTTGGCACCCTCCACGGCCCGTCACCTGCTGCCACGCCCCTCCTTGCCACCAACAAGCCTTCATGATCCCCATAGCAGCCCTGATGCCCCACGCCTGTCCATGACCCTCAAGACGCCGGAACCGTTCGAGAATCTTAGTTTGGACAAAACAAACACTGAGACGGATCTGAAATAGGTTATAATATTCTATCTAATTTATCACAATGCAGAGCAACAATTGCTGGTGAATTAATCGACTTCAGCTGCTGAAATGTCTCTCAGTGTAGCCTTGTTGTCCGTCGCTGGGACGTGGGAGGCAGCACCGGTCTGCGGATCAACTCTGTCACATCGTATATAAATCTAGGTATTACGTTTGTGCCATTAGATAAAGACATGAAGAACACCAACGCTCTGACTAGTAATTACAAAATAAATACACAAGGTGACACTGACAAGCATGTTAAATACATTCCAATTCACATTTTTTTCTAACATTACTGGAGTGACCGAGGTAGAGGCTGCATACAGAGGGGGAGGCCGCGAGGAGGCTGTTTACAGAGGGAGGGGGAGGCCGCGAGGAGGCGGGGTGCGCGCAGCAAAGTATTGTCACGCGTGAGGTGTTCCCAGGACCCCAGAGCGTCAGCCCGGGCAGCACCTCCCCGCCCACCACAGCTCAGCCTCACGCCCCTCGCTGCTGTGTCCTGCACATCATAGCTAGAGGTCATCTATTGTATAGCTCAAAGGAAACATATGGGTTATATTTCTCCTGTTAAACTACAGTAATTAAATTATGATTTATATCGTTGTGTTTTATATCATATATCCTCCACAGCTGTCAGATGCGGCAAGCCGTCTCAAGCTATAGGAGAACAAAAACATTTACAACAGTTGTCACACTTATTATGAATCTTTATAAAACAGAACATCACGGAGAAAAATATTGAATGGCTCATCAATTACACACAAACTCTAAGTCTCTGATCTATATTAATAAAAGCGAAAGTGTGTGTGTGTGTGTGTGTGTGTGTGGTATAGGTTCCGCCCCCCGTGGCGGAATCCCATCATATACCACATTTTTGGAACCAGGTTGACCAGGGGAAGGTTTTAAGCCCACTTATGAGATGATCCGATCACTTTTTTTTCCTTTTTTTTTAGCAGCCTATTAGCGATAATTGTGAAAAAAAGTGGGTTGCGAGAATTCCAATGATCTGAAACTCGAGAAATGCCAGTGGTCGCTGGCAGTTTTAACTCAAAGGTTGGTCTACTGTGTTTTGGCTCCGCGACTAATATTTTTCATAAATTAATTTCGCGATAAACATTGATGCACCGCATCTGAATACCAAAAAATATAGTTCTTCTGTTGTTCTACTAATTATATGGATGACATGCATTACGATGGAACGTTCTATAATAGCAATTTAATGCAAATTACTCGCCTCGAGTAGCAAAGCTTAATATATTTTTTACATGTATATTGTGGCATGTAAAATTTGGGTGATGTTCACACTGTTTTCTAAGACAGTACTGCTGCGTCTGGCAAACGCTTGTCAAAATACAATAAGCAATGCCTTGGAAAAACGAAGAATAAAGAATGCCGAAATCGGCTTGTTGCTGCGACAATGTAGGTTATAATTGTGGAGGCGACACGCCGCGGCGGGGAGTGGTGGCGGGGAGATTGAATCAAAACATTGCCACTTCACGCGTCGACTCATTGCACTTCCAGGCTTTCTATCTGATTGATACACAATAATAACAGGAAAATATGACTGCCTAGGTATAGATAACTTCTAAACATACGTTATTGACTATATAATATCATAGAGTAACATTTACCTCGCCTCCTCAACTATAACCTACTTGGTTATTTGGTTAAATACATGTTTTACAGACTCAGGCTTCTATACAATATACATATAGAAGAAAATCGTTCTTAAAATTATACTTTTGTGTTTTAAGTGCAGTGGAATAAGCCCATATTTTTCTTTCAAGTTGACCAACTTTTCACCAAATTGTGAGTTAAAACTGCCAGCGACCACTGGCATTTCGGAGTTGCAGTTCTCTCTAATTGAGGAAACCTTGATGTAGGGTGATGGGTAATGGGTGAGTGAATGGGTGGGGTGATGGGTAATGGGTGAGTGAATGGGTGGGGGGTGATGGGTGAGGGAATAGATGGGGGGTGATGGGTAATGGGTGAGTGAATGGGTGTGTGGTGATGGGTAATGGGTGAGTGAATGGGTGGGGGGTGATGGGTAATGGGTGAGTGAATGGGTGGGGGGTGATGGGTAATGGGTGAGTGAATGGGTTGGGGGTGATGTGAATGGGTTGGCGTTAATACATACATTTCTACATCCATGATTTCAGGAAAGTTAGAAGGGGCTATCTAGAGAGTCTGTGTTTGGTGGGCCTTCGGCCCACCAAACACAGGTGGTGGGCCGAAGTCCCACCAATAGCCCTCCGCAGGAGCTAGCCAAAAAGTCCGCCCGGAGGGCGGCTTTGCGGCTAGTATATCCATATAGTATCAAATGTTACTAGCATTATAATGTTGACATGGAGTTTTCTTTGACTTTCCAATGCTCTTCACTTTGACACAATATATTAATTATGTTCCTTTCCTGTAATAAGTGTCAGGGCTATGGAGGATTTGAACCCATGAAACGTTATCTATATTTCGTTTCTGCTTAAGAGTCAGTCGCTTTCAAGAATATTATTGATCTGTTTCCTCACCCAAGACTTCCCTCGCTCTTCACACAACAAAACACAACAGTCGCCCACAATGTCATGCCATTCAATCTTTGTTGTACGTCTATGCTGAATTATACATGATCTTGTGTTCCATAAAACAATCAATATAGATATATAATTTTGCTTATGCTGTTACATCCATGGGATGAAAATGTTAAGTACTATTTTGTCTCCTTATCTCACAGTGTCTACTTAGCAACTCCTCAACTAAGGTTCGCTTCCATCTACTACACAAAGCATTTCAAAGGATGAATAATTTAAGAGTATCAGAAATGCAATACACAAGAAGAAAGCAAGAAAATGAGGTCACAGCACAAGGTAGTTTACCGTGTTATTCATTCACCCAGGGTCTTGTCCACGCGAGTCGGACTCGCGAGTGCCAGTTTCACCCTCCCGGTGCGAGATTGGAGCTCATTATTACCGATCTTAGGGTAATGATGGGACATCACACACCACACACCCCAATCCCCTTGCTCAAGGGGGACAGTAACCGCCCGGATATATATATATATATATATATATATATATATATATATATATATATATGTGTATTATATATATATATATATATATATGTATATATATATATATATATATATATATATATATATATATATATATGCACTCGGTGTGAGCGCATACCTCCGGCCGAATATTTCATCAATTGGTTGCCATGGCAACAGTTGTCAATAGATTTCATCCAAAATTAAATAAGTTCTTCCTTATACCAAATAGACTTGGTATACCGAGTTTGGTCCAAATCTATTCGTAACTTTTTGAGAAATCCTGTACACTAACAGACAGACAGACAGACAGATCGGGGTGAAAACATAACCCCTCCAACTTCGTTGGCGGAGGTAACAACACTTACATTCGTACTCATACTGATATTTATATAGATTGAAGTGTATACAAATAATTTCTAGAAGTTTTCTTAAATATGGAGAGTGTACTATTGTTAACAAGAATTTTATATTTGTTGGTAATGAGTTGCATAACTGTGGGCCGGAGTACATGATGCTGTGCCTGTACAGAGTTGTGCGGTATTGTGGACATCTCAGGTCTATACCGGTGCCTCTTGTTGCATAAGAGTTCCCTACCAAATTGAATATTATGTTACTTGAAGTGAGTTATATTTCTAAAAATACATAATAGCAAAAAATAGTTATGTATATTATCAAATTTTAATAATTTATGTGTTGAATATATAAGACTTACAGAGTCGAATTTACCCATAAAAAATATACATCTAAATTTTTTATTTTGCGCTACTGATAATTTATTGAGATACGAAGGCCAAGTACCACCCCAGACAGAAACACACTACGTGAGATTAGGGTAACATAAGGTAGAGTAGATGGTAATCATCGCTTCTTTAGTAAGTTGGTGACGAATCCTGTACAACTCTTCACATAATTTAGATATACTTAGGTATACTGCATTAATGTGGTGACCCCAGTTTAGATGATCGTCAATATAAAGACCTAAAAACTTTGTATGGCTGACTCGTTGAATTATTTGATCTTCTAGTGTTATTGGAGGCATGTTATATTTTAAAGAACGATTTTGAAAACAAATATAACTGGTTTTAGTCACATTTATTATGTTTATTTGCCCTTATCCATTGATTTACCAAATGTAGTTCTGTATTCAGGTTAGTGTGTAAGGAATTTATGTTATCATCTGATAACAATATATTGGACAATACACTGTGTGTGTGTGTGTGTGTGTGTGTGTGTGTGCGCGTGTGTGTGGTGTGTGTGTGTGTGTGTGTGTGTGTGTGTGTGTGTGTGTGTGTGTGTGTGTGTGTGTTTTACAGGGCCTGAGTAACTCTCGTATGGCCCCGTCTCCATATCAACATTTATTTTTCTCGTTCATCTTTTTATAGTGTTGGCCGAAGCCACCACCCCGGGAGGCGGGTCACAAACCCCGGCTAATATCCGGTACCCATTCACTGCTGGGTGGACAGGGGCTCGGGTTTTAAGAAGACCGCCCGTCTATCTTCGCTCCGCCCGGGGATCGAACCCGGGACTTCTCGGTTGTGAGCCCAGCGTGCTAACCCTTACACTACGGAGTTGTGTGTGTGTGTGTGTGTGTGTGTCACGATGTTGTGTTTCTATGTAAACTAGTTGGGAAAGGAGTCGCTTTCTGTCAACAGCAAATTGCCTGATTTTGCAATGAATCTACAAGTCAATGACACAGTAGACCACGGCGTGCAGGAAGGATCGTAGTTCTTGAGCAATGTAAAAGAAAGAAAATTTTACCAGGATAAAGAGTATAACTGAACTTTATGTAAGCCGTGCAAATTACATATTTTTTCCCATCGTGGTAAAGAGTGTGTAACATTTATTGCATATCGTATTATGCATGGAAGTAATATATATCCTGAACATATAGGGATATAAATGTCAAAGTTGGATGAACGGAACCCGCCAGGGTGGCGCGGCTGGTAGAATCACGGACTGGTGTTGCAGAGTCCCTGCGCCATTCGGTCAGCGGTTCGAGTCCACCAAACTCGTCCTGGTGTGGTGGCGCTTTGTACAGTCAATAACCTTGTAGTTGGTACTTGCAAAGTGTCTAGATAGGATCAAAGTATCTTATCTTATCTGGATGAACGGAATCAAAGGAATACAAAGGAAGAATAGACAGCAACAGCCCTACTGGGCCAAACGAGGCTGCCTATGTGACTTTTTTCTACCACAATAGTTTCTACGTGTTAGAGGCAAAATAATAACAATGTTGAAGGCCTCTTCCCACCCATCACTCTTTCCGGTCGAGGCCGGCAGAAAAAAAATACATGCAGTATTGGAAAACTGCCATGGAATTGGATAGGAAAAGCTGAAGGATACTCTCAGCTAAAGCAAAGAAAGAAACGCAACAAATTTACGTAAGGCCAAATTCATCGAGTTGGGTAGTAAATGCTTTACAAATACATACCTAATGTGTTCTTATACGCCTCAGCCGTGTTACTACTAATCCTAAAAACATAGAATTTAAAAAGAAGATTTGACGCAAAATTCGCACTGAATACCTTCAAGTTTTGTCGTTGTGGCCTGTTTGGGTTTGTACGCTTCAAAAGTAATGGCTTAGATTTGCATCAACGAGAGAATGTGAGACTGACATATTCGGAAATTTAAAAAGTATGCCTTCCACATTTTTTTTTTTTTTTTGGTGGAGGGAAGGGCTAAATATGTTATAGTATGATTACTGGTGCTACTACTACTACTACTACTACTACTACTACTACTACTACTACTACTACTACTACTACCCCTACTACTACTACTACTACTACTACTACTACTACTACTACTACTACTACTACTACTACTACTACTACTACTACTACTACTACTACTACTTTTACTGCTACTACCACCACCTTAAAATCTATAATATATCTATACTACTACTACTACTACTACTATTACTACTACTACTACTACTACTACTACATAATCATAAACGTTACCGATATACAAAATTAAAGTTGACGAGTGACGCAGTTGGCCAAGAGTGCAGTGCAATGATGACACACAAAGTTAAATTGCTGACGCATTAACCCTTGAATATAGCCAGGCACACTCAATACCATGGGACCACAAGAATAAATGTGTGTGTGTGTGTTGTGTGTGTGTGTGTGTGTGTTTGTGTGTGTGTGTGTGTGTGTGTGTGTGTGTGTGTGTGTTTTCCAGAGACGGGGGCAGAGCCGTAGATAGGGAGAGTTTGGCCACTTACTTCTCAGGCGCCATGTTGCCTCTATGCCCGCGCTGCCACATTGTCTGTTCACTTTGGCCTTCCATAAGATATTCATTTAAGGTACTAATGATACTTTGTAATTTTTTGTGAGGACTTCATTACAATATACATAATTTGAATCATACAGAAAATAATTGAGGGCTGTTGATCAGTCTTATGAATATACCCAATACCGCTCAGCAACGTACACCTTGTATAACTCCTGTCTCATATATATATATATATAATATATATATATATATATATATATATATATATATATATATAATATATATATATATATATATATATATATATATATATATTCATCATCATTGGGGGTATACGCCGGGGGGCGCGTCGCCTCGCCAACCCTACGACGCCACTCCCGGGGGTCACCACGCGCGAGTCTCCCTGCAGGCTCCTTTCCCATACCAAGCAGCTCTCGACAAGAAACATCAACTTGCCCCAGCCACGAGCCTTGTGGGCGCCCCCTTGGCCTCCTCCACGCCGGATTGTCTCTTACAGATACAACCCGATGGGAAGGATCGGTTTCAGGGTAGCGTGCCACATGCCCATATAGCCGAAGTTGGCGTTGACGAACTATGCAGGTAATAGGCCTCGATTCAGTCTCACGGTGCAATCGCTGATTTGACACGTAATCATCTCAGCGATACCCCATGATTCTGCGAAGACACTTTTTACCAAAGGCATTGATTCGTCTCTTCAAGTCACTATCTAGTGTCCATGTCTCACAACCATATAGTAAGACAGGGATCACAAGCGACTTGAAGATCCGGATCTTTGTCCTCCTGCACAGGTACCGACAACGCCAAATACTCCCGCTGAGCGAGTCCATAACACCGTGGGCTATGCCAATCCGTCGCAAGACTTCTTGACGTGACCCGCCGTCATTATGGACTGCGCTACCAAGGTATGTAAAACTTTCCAAGATCTCAATGTCCTCGCCGCACGCATGAACAGACTGTACTGCTTCATCTAGTAAGTCTCCAAACACCTGGACCTTGGTCTTAAGCCAGGAGACCAAGTCCCAAAGGCTTTGCCTCCTCGTGCAGCGCCTCGAGAGCCATCACCAGGACCTCCAGGGACTCAGCAAAGATTACTGCATCATCGGCAAAAACAAGATCAGTGATCTTGGTGTTGCCGACGGATGCTCCACAATCACTTTGATCTACAACCTTGTCCAATACCCAGTCCATACAAGCGCTGAAAAGTGATGGGGCAAGGACGCACCCTTGCCTCACTCCTGTCTTAACAGGAAAGAAGCTGGATACACCTGCCCCACACTCCACAGCACTCTCAGTCCCAGAATACAGACTGGTTATCAAACCAATAGTCCCTGCAGAAATCCCGCGAAGTCGCAGAAGATCCCAAAGTGACTCACGATGCACTGAGTCAAACGCCTTCTTGAGATCAACATAGGCTGCAAGCATCCCCTGTCAAAACTCACGTCGGCGTTCCACCTGGACACGAAGCGCTAGGATACGGTCCGTTGTTGACTTTTTTCCCTCGGTAAAAACGTGGCGGCGTGACCCACCAAATACCAGGCGTGAACCCAGACTGCTGAGGTCTCTGATGCTCTCTGACTCTGATGCTGATATATATATATATATATATATATATATATATATATATATATATATATATATATATATATATATATATATATATATATATATATTGCGTACCTATAACTACTTACCTATATTTCTTAACTGCAACCCTCATCATCATACTTTTGCTCCCTAACTCACTTCTCTCTTTTGCTTCACGAATCTTTCTTTCTCTTCCGAGTATTTTCTTTCTTTTTTGCATATATGTGCAACCGTAAAGTGAAGAAGTGCTTGAGGAGTTTATTCTTAATGTTATGGCAAGAAAGAAATATAATAGCGTTTGTCTGCAGGTTTCTGTCATATGCACAAGGCGGCCTACCAAATTGCTCTTCTTTGCTAAGCTGTTTTCACTTTCTCTAAATATTTTCTCTGCTTTCTCAAATACATGCAAACAGTCATTAGTACAATAAACTAAGCTGTTTTCTTTATACTCTTTTAGCTGGGTAAGTTTTTGCACAGAATCTGGCACTGATGACTGCTTGGTCTCGACTGCTAGTAGACACGACGGGCAATGAGTAGCAGACTTTTTTACTTTTCTGATGCAGTAACCTACAATGTAATGCAGGCTGCTCATCTCTGCTTGATCAATTGCCTTATCGCTTGAGATCTGTTCAATACACAGTGTATCTGTTTCACAGTCCAAAGAATAATTTCTTATCACACTTGTCTTGTCAAGGAATTCAGCAAGAAATTCACGGTCGTCTACCGTGTAGCTGCTTGCACTTGAACATTTCAGAAACTGAGCAACTGAAATCCCTTTGACAGCTTGTCGAAATTCTAAGGCAGTTGGTACTGGGTTTTTCAGTCTTATGGAGCTGAACAAGTTCTCTAGGCAATCCTGAGTGAACCTGGATGTGAGGAAGTATTTATGGCCTTTGGCTAAATAGTTACTTTGAAGGTCGAGGATTGTAGTGGTGGATAATACCACGCCTGTTTGAACTGGTTTTCACTGTGCCTTAACCCCAATTGCCATGTTACTGAACACCCATATTACTTTTTCATGGTGACATATAGCTTGCTCATAACAAGATTCGTTGTGTTTGCTTAGTGCCATAACTAGATGTCTACTTGACATTAAGTCAAACACCACTTGTTTATCAGTTCAATGAACCATGCTGTTGTAAGTAAATCATTATTGTATCCTTCACACTCAACCAAGTAATGAAGTCATGAATACGCAGGCAGACAGGCAGACAGACACACAGATAGAGAGATACACATACAGACAGACAGATAGATAGATAGATGGATGAAAATATAGACAAGACAGACGCACACATACACAGGCAGACAGACGGACGGACGGATAGACAGACAGATATATATACTAGACTAGCCGCAAAGCCGCCCTCCGGGCGGACTTTTTGGCTAGCTCCTGCGGAGGGCTATTGGTGGGCCTTCGGCCAACCACCTGTGTTTGGTGGGCCTTCGGCCCACCAAACATGGACTCTCCAGATAGCCCCTTCTAACTTTCCTGAAATCATGGATGTAGAAATGGATGTATTCCCCCCACCCATTCACTCACCCATTACCCATCACCCCCCACCCATTCACTCACCCATTACCCATCACCCCCCACCCATTCACTCACCCATTACCCATCACCCCCCACCCATTCACTCACCCATTACCCATCACCCCCCACCCATTCACTCACCCATTACCCATCACCTCCCACCCATTCACTCACCCATTACCCATCACCACACACCCATTCACTCACCCATTACCCATCACCCCCCACCTATTCCCTCACCCATCACCCATCACCCCCCACCCATTCACTCACCCATCACCCCACACCCATTACCCATCACCCCACC
>JACEEZ010019192.1:112500-115000 GCA_016584305.1 Chionoecetes opilio
CGTTCCCCTCCGTCCCCTCCTCCCTCCCCCCTCCCTACCCCTCTTTCGTTAATGTTCCTACGATGACCACCATGTTCCTAGCATTTATTTAGTCTTTCAGTGGCATTATGTTCTTTTCTTTGTCCTCCTACTCCATCTCCTCATTCTCTTATCATCTTGTACTTTCATAAAACTTACTGTGTCATCACAACCACCACCACTGTTTCAAACAACCATCATCACTATCAGCAACACCAATCACCACAACCAGTCACCACCACTCACCAACCCCACCACCACGAACAGTTCATCACCCCACTCGTACTCGTCATCACCACCACCACCGTGAAGACTACACCATCACCACTATAAACCACCACACACCACCACGGGCACTATTATCATCACCAACGCGGAGCTCACTGTCTCACCACACCGCCGGACAGCATCTCAAACAACTGACAGACAAGGATGGATGGAGGAGAGAGAGAAGAGAGAGAGAGAAGAGAGAGAGAGAGAGAGAGAGAGAGAGAGAGGAGAGTTCAAGAAAGGCTATGAATGAAACAGGAAAACGAGAAGAAACAACAGTGAAGCAGAGAGTCAATTAGGCGGCTCGAGCTCATTCATACGGGCCTTAAACAGTATACCTTTTATCTGTTTGCTTCGGTTCATATTCCATCACACACACACACACACACACTTCCGTTATCCGTAGTGTAGTGTTAGACGCTCGTTTCACAACCGAAAAAATCGGGTTCGATCCCCGGGCGTAGCGGAGAAAGAGGGGCGGTCTCCTTTAAAATCTAAGCCCCTGTCTCAACCCAGCAGTGAATGGGTACCGGTGGTCGCGCACCCAATCAGTCTGTGTACTCGGTGCAGGTCCACTTTTGTTTACAAGAAAAGAGAACGCGACCTAACATAAATTGTTACCGCCAGCAAATCCGTGAGATTGATCATTTACAAATTATGCAGATGTGTGCTTCTGGGAATTATTTTCTTTTCCGTACAATGAATATTCCTTAGTGTTGCGTATTGTGTACAGCGAGTATACTTTAGTACTGACAACCTGTCAAGTCTCCTTACTACCATCACTAGGCACTACTACTACTACCTTCCATCTCCTCTTACTACCATTTCATACTTACTAACTACTACTACTACTACTACACATACTCTACTATACTATATACTACTGTAAACTAGAATTTAACATTTGTCACATCTTCTCATTTTCTTGGGTCTGTTGATTCTTAATTCTAAATCTACTTCGGATCTTTTCCTCTACATATACTCACCATGGGACTATACCTCTTTCAATACGTGCCATCGCCGCCGCCAAGTGCTTCGACGGCTTCATACTGTTTCAGACGAGCCACACGCAACGAAGAATCTTTACGAATTCACACCAACACACGCTTCTGGCCAAATCTGCGATGCCATTTCGCAAGGATAAACTCCTGAAAAACGCTCCATAGGATATCATTGATAAATGTGGCGAAAAACGTCCGAAGACCTAAAGTGGTGAATATATGTGGTAAACGTGTGGCCTGCGATTGCTATGTGTTTATCATGTGCGTAGTAGTGGTTAATAATGTACAAGTAGTGTGGACAGTCACTCAGAACAGTTCATATAACGCGGGTTCGGGTTCAATCTCTTCCATTTCCTTTTCCTATTTTCCAATAAATCATCGGTTCATATTCTCTTGACTCCTCCACCCCTTCCTTCCACCTCGGAATCACAAGTCGGACCATGCATTTCCTCCTCCTTCCCTTAGGGATGGTGTTATTCCCACGGGGGCGACCACCTCTCTCTCTCTCTCTCTCTCTCTCTCTCTCTCTCTATCTCTCTCTCTCCTCTCTCTTCAGGACGGCCTCCTTTCCTTCATTCTGCATCTTTTTTATTTTCATCTTCAACCCTACTTTATTTTACAACTGAAGACACTGTTGGTGGTGATAGTAGTAATAGTAGTAGTGGGTAGCAGCAACAGTCATGGTATAACCTGACTTTAGCAGAGCTGTATAAAGGATAATTATTGCTTTTCAAGAGAGAGAGAGAGAGAGAGAGCGAGAGAGGAGAGAGAGACGGAGAGAGAGAGAGAGAGAGAGAGAGAGAGAGAAAGGAGAGAGAGAAGAGAGACTTGGCAGGTTTACATCTCGGCATTGACCCTGGTGGTCTCGGTGCGTAGCATGTTCCCTTAAATGTTGTTTAATAAACCGGTGAACTTATCATCATTGTCCTTATCATTATTATTATCATTATTATCAATATTACTAAATAACTAGTAGAAGTTACCCGTGAATATGTTATTGATGTTTACATAATGTACAATTTGAGTGGCTGTACACGTAATACTGTATTTTAGACTCTCTTCACTCTCTCTCTCTCTCTCTTCTCTCTACTACTCTCTCTCTCTCTCTCCTCTCTCTCTCTCTCTCTCTCTCTCAGTGTGGTTGAAATTTGGACAGAAATGGCGGAGCTTAGTTGTCCGGACGGACAGAACGACATTCGGTGCTTTATTAG
>JACEEZ010019192.1:125478-148958 GCA_016584305.1 Chionoecetes opilio
GTGTGTGTGTGTGTGTGTGCATGTGTGTGCGTGCGTGCGTGTGTGTGTGTGTGTGTGTATGTGTGTGTGTGTGTGTGTGTGTGTGTGTGTGTGTGTGTGTGTGTGTGTGTGTGTGTGTGTGTGTGTGTGTGTGCGTTTGGGGTCGATATTCTAATATACTATAGCAGTAGCCGTGTTTCTGTTTGTTTTGGGTAGCCGAAACTGTAAATTCAATTTTGATGAGAGTAGGCAAAAAAAAAAGTCAGCGTCTGGCATTGGAAGGGATGGATGATATAATGGATGAAGGGAAGGAATGGAGAGAAAGAAAAGGGAGGGAGAAAGGGGAGGTAAAGGGAGGAAAGGGAATGAAGGTCTCTCTAATGTCCCCAACCCGCGGTCCGCGGGCCACATTCGGCCCGCGAGGCCATTCCGTGCGGCCCGCCAGATCATTTCCTTTTGGTCATCGGTGCGGCCCTCCATCATTCCAAACGTGTGTTGAAATATCTTTTTTCTCAAGAGCGTGTTTAAGGATAGGTTAAGTTATGGTTTGGGTAAACCGATGAAAGTGTCGTCGATGTTTGAATCAACATACTTGTGCGAACAGCTGTTTAGCAAGATGACACGACCTTCTTATACAGGCCTGAGCGATGGGCCGTGACGTCATAGCCTCGGTCATCTCACCCGCTCCGTCCTCTCCCTCGCTCTGTCTGTCCCACGTATATTATACAGTAATTTATAAATGCTATTTATAAATGTTATCTCCGTAAATGTTTGTTCTAAAATATTATCAAATAAAAAACAGTAAAACACGCTAAAGAAATGCCATTTCGAGACTCTGAAGAAATATGCATGAACAAATTATTATTCACTTCAACTCTTCACCATAAAACTTAGCGAGTCAACATTTACCATGAAACATATCAATAGAAGCGCAATTTTATTAGCTTTCCATTGATATATTTCGTTATCTGATAAATTAATTAAAACCATGCATAAATTAGCGTTAGATAAATAAATAAAATCATCAATCGGGTAATTTGCCCGATTGATGATGTTATTCATTTAGTTAACGCTAATTTATGCATGGTACTAATTAATTTATCAGAAAACGAAATATATAAGTGAATAAATAACATCATCAATCGAGAAAATTACCCGATTGATGATGTTATTTATTTAGTTAACGGTAATGTATGTAATGATGTTATTTATTCGAATCTGTCCGTCCGGACAACTAAAGCTCCGCCATTTCTGTCCAAATTTCAACCAAACTGAGAGAGAGAGAGAGAGAGAGAGAGAGAGAGAGAGAGAGAGAGAGAGAGAGAGAGAGAGAGAGAGAGAGAGAGAGAGAGAGAGAGAGAGAGAGAGAGAGAGAGAGAGTCTAAAATACGGTATGACGTGTACAAAGCCACTCAAATTGTTTTTGTAAACATCATACATATTACGGGTAACTTCTACTAGTTATAGTAATATTGATAATAATGATAATAATAATGATAAGGACAATGATGATAAGTTCACCGGTTTATTAAACAACATTTAGGGAAACATTTTGCTACCGCACCGAGACCCACCAGGAGCAATGCCGAGATGAAACCTGCACAAGTCTCTCTCTCTCTCTCTCTCTCTCTCTCTCTCTCTCTCTCTCTCTCTCTCTCTCTCTCTCTCTCTCTCTCTCTCTCTCTCTCTCTCTCTCTCTCTCTCTCTCTGTGCAAAAGCAATAATTATCCCTTTTACAGCTTCTGCTAAAGTCTAGGCTATACCATTACTGTTGCTGCTACCACCACTACTACTATTACTACTATCACCACCAACAGTGGCTTCAGTTGCAGTAAGGGTTGAAGATGAAAAATAAAAAAAGATGCAGAATGAGGAAGGAGGAAGGAAGAGAGGGAGAGAGAGAGAGAGGGAGGGAGAGGTCGCCCCCGTGGGAATAACAACATCCCAAGGGAAGGAGGAGGAATGCATGGTCCAGACTTGTGAATCCGAGGTTGGGAAGGAAGGGGTGGGGGAGTCAAGAGAATATGAACGATGATTTATTGGAAAATACGAAAAGGAAATGGAAGGAGATGACCCGAGACCCGCGTGTATATGAACTCTTCTGAGTGACTGTACCACTACTACTTCTACTGTTAGTAACCACTACTACTGTATGAAACACATATGATCGCCAGGCCACACGTTTATCAACATATAGTCACACACTTTAGGGCTTCGGACGTTTTCGCCACATTATCATCATATCCATTGACTTTTTCGGAGTTTATCCTGCAAAATGGCATAGCGGGCTGCCAAAGCGCGTTTGGTGTGAATTCGAAAAAGGTGTTTGGGTGGTGTGTTCGAAACATAATGAAGGTCAAAAAGCATTTGGCCGGGGGGGAAGGGGTGAAGGATATGCCCTGTGAGTAAAAAGGCCTCTTCACACGGGCGCTGGTGGCCGCCGCCGGTGGGGGGTAACTATTGCGCCCCCTATACCAAGGGAGTTTTTCATCGGGGGCCCTGCAGTTACCCGCCCGGGTATGGGGGGCAACCACTTGCGGTGTCTCCCCCCGAAACTAGCGCCCCGTCCTCGCGGTTCCCCCACTCCTGTAAAGCATTGTTTCCAATGAATTTTTCATATGGCGCCACCAGTTCCCGCCCCTTCTCCTCTGGGTAATGATTTTTTTATTTTTAGTGCTAGTCCTGTGATATCTCTCCGATGTGGCTGAAAATTTTCTTAAAAATGATGGCTGCTCATCCGAAAGAAGTTAAAAAATTCTTTCATCAGCACAAAAATCTTAAAATAGCGTTTTATGCAGCCTCTGTCAATTCGCGATGAAACATGTATGCCATGCTTTTTCCTCTCTCGAGAGCGCCCTTTTCGCTTTCTTTTGGCCAGCAAGGCAACGAGAAGGAGCTCGTCGTTGACCCCATTTTTCCCGATGAAAGGAGCGGTGTGTCGATGAGCCCTAGTGTCACGGTGCTATTTGCACAAGGAACGGGCGGCCCCCGGGGCGGCCACCATCGCCTCGTGTGAAAGAGGCCAAGTGGAAAGGGAAAAAGATACTAATAGATTAAATTAGAAATCAACAACAAGAAATAACGAGAAGGATGTGACAAATGATAATTTCTGGTTTCATAGTAGTGTAGTATTTTAGTATAGAAATTTGAGAAAGAGAGTAGAATAAAAGGGGAGTAAGGGGAGATAAAAAGGTAGTAGTAGTATAACCCTATTTGGGGTTAGAGGAGATTGAAGGTTGTATAAAAAAAAAGGTATACCCCTTGACACAATACGCAAAAAAAAGGAATTCAATTTTTAAAGGAAAAGAAAAAAAATTCGCAGAAGCAACATCTACATATTTTGAAAAATCTCAATTCACGGTTTGTTTGGGGGTAAAAATTTAATGTTAGGTCGCTTCTTTTTTTTGGTAACAAAAGTGACTGCACCGAATACACAGACGAGGGGAACGCGAAAAAACAACCGATCCCCATTCACTGCGGGGGACGGGGCTTAATTTTAAGGGACCGCCCCTCTTTCTCCGCTACGCCCGGGGATCGAACCCGGGGTTTTTTTGGGTTTGTGAACCGAGCGTCCTAACCACACATTCGGAGTACCCTAAGTGTGTGTGGTGTGGTGGGGTGAGGGAATAGTGAAAAAAAAGAAAAGAAAAAAATGTATACTTTTTAAAAAGGCCCCCGTAATAAATGAAGCATCGAGCCCCCAATTGACTCGCTGCTTCATGGTTTTTTTACTTCTTTTTCCTGTTTTTTTCATAGCCTTTCTTGAAATCTCTCTTCTTTCTCTCTCTCTCTATCTCTCTTTTCCCTCTTCCCTTTCTCTCTTCTCTCTCCACACCCTTGTCTCTGCGTGTTAGATGCGTGGCCGGCGTATGGTATGACAGTGAGCCCGTGGTGGTGTGAATAGTGGCCGGGGTGGTGTGGGTTAATGGTATGGTGTGGGGCTTCACGTGGGGGTGGTGAGACGAGTGGTGAGACTTTTTCGTGGTGGGGGAGTGGTGGTGACGGGTTTTTGGGATGGTGTGATGGATAGTGAAGGTGTTGAAACTTTGGGTGGGGTTGTGATGGAACAGCAATTTTTTATGAAGTACAAGATATGAGAATGAGGAATGGAGTAGGGGGAGAAAAAAGAAGAAACATAATGCAACTGAAAAACCAAAATAAATAATAAAAACATGTGGCTCGTGGAAAATTACGAAAAGGGGGGGATGGAGGGGGGGGGGGAGGAGGGAGGGGGGGGAAAGGGGGAAACTATGCCCATGACCTATGGGGGGCCCTAAAGAAGGGACCCATTCTGGGGTGTAAGTGCGGGGATTTTTCAAGTTTCAATGATGTGTTACCAAGAAGGATTTTAAAGCACTGCAGGTAGACTGGTAAGTTGGTTTTTGTAGCTTTATCAATATCTTTTGTAAATTGGGGTCGGGGGAGTAGTGTGGTGGTGGTGGGGGAGTGGGGGTGGTGGTGGTAATGTGTAGTGGGGGTTGTGGTAGGGGATGGGGTGGTGGGGGGGGGGTAGTAGGGTGGTGGTGGTAGTAGTGGTGGGGGTTGGTATAGTAGTAGTGGTGGTGGTGGGGTGGGGTGGTGGTGGGGTGGTGTAGTAGTTAGTATGGTGGTGGTGGTGGTGTGGTGGTTAGTAGTAGTGGTGGTGGTGGTGGAATAATGTGGAGAGATGGATTTAAGGGATGAGGCCATTCTCTTATAATTTATGATTAAACCCCATGTGTACATTCCCCCAGTTTGCCGTGTGTTGGTGGTGTGTTGTGTTGGTGTGTGTGTGTGTGTGTGTTGTCACTGGCCCCACTGTAAAGTCAAAGCTTGTACCCTTGCATCTTATTTATTTATTTTTTATTTTTTTTTTCATCTACTTTTTTTAGGGCCCCCACCCCCCCGTGCCTCTGTGTTGCTTTTTTTATGGTTTTTAAATTAATACCCCTGTTTATTTTCGTGCCCTTTTTTTTGTTTTGTTTGTGTGACATGTTTGCTTGTTTGTTTGTTGTGTTTTTGTGTTGGTTTTGTTGAAAAGTTTGGTTGCTTGTTTAGTGTTTTTTTGTGTTCTATTGATTGATTCATCTGTGTCGGCTTACCTGTGTTGTAGTATTTTTCGTTCAAACGCGATGTCCTATGTATAACGTTTTTTCTTGTGAGGACTAAAACGGATCAGACAAAGTTGGTAAGGGAAAGGTTTTTCAATGGCCTTTCCCTCAGAGTAAATGGTGTGTATCTCACTTTTTATACGACCTTAAAAAATTTTTTTCCCCTTGGGCAGCCCTGCTGGAGTGCTTTTGGGACATTTGCATCCTCGTTATGTCGACACCGAACGTAAAGGGAAATTGGGGGGGGACAAAAAACGAAAAACACCCCCGCAATTCACTAAAAGCTATTCCAAGGGTAGCGCTTCTCACACCTTCAGGGAGGCTCTTCTCTGTCTCCCTCAACGTCCGACCATTCTTTTTTCCTCGACGGGGTTTCATCCCTTCACTCCCCGTTCCCCCTCACCATTGTTCCTCCACCCTCACCCCCGCCCCCCAAAAAAACCCATCACCTCAAAATATTCAATGTCCTCGTTTTCCCCTTCTTCCCATTCCACCCCACCCCCCCTCCCGCCCACCCCCCACACCCCCCCCCTCCCTGCCCCCTTCCTCACCCACCCGCCCCCCCTGCCCACCTCCCACCCACACCGCCCCTCCTGCCACCTCCTCACCCACACCGCCCTCCCTGCCACCTCCTCACCCACACACCCCTCCCTGCCCACCCCCTCACCCACACCGCCCCTCCTGCCCACATCCTCACCCACACCGCCCCTCCCTGCCACCTCCTCACCCACACCGCCCTCCCTGCCACTTCCTCACCCACACCGCCCCTCCTGCCCACCTCCTCACCACACCGCCCCTCCTGCCCACTCCTCAACCACACCGCCCTCCCTGCCCACCTCACCCACACCGCCCCTCCTGCCACCTCCTCCTCACCCACACCGCCCCTCCCTGCCCACCTCCTCACACACATCGCCCCTCCCTGCCCCACCTCCACACCCACACCGCCCCTACCTGCCCACCTCACCCACACCGCCCCTCCCTGCCCACCTCCTCACCCACACCAGCCCCTCCCTGCCCACCTCACCCACACCGCCCCTCCCTTCCCACCTCTTCACCCACACCGTCCCTCCTGCCCACTCCTTACCCACACCGCCCCTCCTGCCCACCTCCTCACCCACACCGCCCTCCCTGCCCACCTCACCCACACCGCCCCTCCCTGCCCACCTCCTCACCCACACCGCCCCTCCCTGCCCACCTCCTCACCCACACCGCCCCTCCTGCCCACCTCCTCACCCACACCGCCCCTCCTGCCCACCTCCTCACCCACACCCGCCTCTCCCTGCCCACCTCCTCACCCACACCGCCCATCCCTGCCCACCTCCTCACCACACCGCCCCTCCCTGCCCACCTCCTCACCCACACCGCCCCTCTCTGCCCACCTCCTCACCCACACCGCCACTCCCTGCCCACCTCCTCACCCACACCGCCTCTCCCTGCCCACCTCCTCACCCACACCGCCCCTCCTGCATACCTCCTCACCCACACCACCCCTCCCTGCCCACCTTCTCACAACGCCTGTGCTCCGGGAGTCTCAACGCTTATGCATCGCCCTCTGCACACACACACACACCTCCTTCTCCTCCTCCTGCATCGCCTCACTGTAATTACTGGATTCTAAATACATCGTAGGAGGACCTGGCAATGACACTATAATTGATTCTGATGATCCCCCTTCTTCGCTGATTCCACAGGGCGAAGGTAAACGCACCTAATACCTGGGTCGAGTTAGAGGCCGCCATTGTCGCAGGTTTGTGTGCACTGCGTTATCTGGGGATCAGCGGCCTCTTAATTACATAAGTGACGCGCGGGTAATGAGAGAAATTTAGCGACGACCTGCAAACCGTCATCCTCACGGGCAGTAATAACAACATTTCAGCGCTACTGTTATCTATTACAGCGGCGTTTTATTGGTCGGTCGGGTGACATGCTCTGTCCGTCCGCGTGGGGTACCTGCTAACCACAGCCTGGGATGACAGGGGGAGTTATAATGCGCATAATGGAGAAGAGGATTAAATAACACAGGTGATAAATAATTGTCCTGAGAGTCTTTTGTTAGCTCAATGTTCGGTGGTGTCTTGCGCGACTGCCTTGTTGTTGAAGAAGCGACCCTCAACTCCACATTGTTGTTTCGGCATGACTGGGTCTGCTTTTACACACACACACACACACCCCACACACACACACCCCACACACACACACACACACACACACCCCACACACACACACACACACACACACACACCACACACAACACACACATACATACACACATACATACATACACACACACACACACCCACACACACACACACCACACACACACACACACACACACACACACACACACACACACACACACTACGTTGGTAAAGTGGATAGAGCGTTGGCCTGCCATTCTGTGGTTAGCCGGTTCAAATCCTCACTGCTCCCGGGGATTTTTCACTGACAAATTTGGGCGATTACTGTGCCCCTTGAGCAAAAGGATAGGTGTGTGTGGTGCGTGTGAGGTCCCAGCATTAACCAAAGATCGGTAATATGAGCTCCAAGCTTGCAACGGGAGGGTGAAACTGGCGATCGCGAGTCCGACTCGTGTGGACAAGACCATGGGTGAATGACACACACACACACACACACACACACACACACACACACACACACAGTAATAGACGTCCTCACCAGTGTCTATCTATTAAGTATAAATTAATCTGTGCACTTCATTACTGTATGAGGAATGAACACAATAAGAGTGCGTCTTAATGAATTCAAGTATCGGCTTTATCACACTCGTGGCTGCTTACCGTCCTGCTGATACTAAACAGAAGGAAAGATGGAACAACTTTGCCGGACCCCAGCCTTGCCGCAGCCGGTTTGAACGCCTCAAGCGAGAATTTTACATTAAAAACGCTTTTATTTCTTTAATATATTGTATACTCGGTATGTTAAGGTCCGTCTGGGAGGGTGAGTGGGCAAGGTAAACGTCGCATATAAACTTCATAAATTAAGTTTTAGGCAAGAAACTTTCAATGCTCGCCGAGTCTGACCGCGTCCGTGTTTGTGGTGTAAGCCCCGGGCACAACGGATCGTACGAAATTTTGTCGTGGTAGACCCATAAAATATTTGTCGTGGCCAGATCTTGCAACATGCCCGAAATCTATTTCTAGTGGTCACAAGGGCTACGACACATTAAAGATGGTTTGGCGATGGGGACGCGACAGAAAAAAAAGTTATGTCGTATTATGTCATGGGTGTGTCGCAAGTCAGTCGTGCGACAGTCGTGGGACCATCGTGAGTTGTCGGGCATTGTCAGGGGGCTGTTTTTCACGTGATCAGGTCGTGGTTCACTCGTGGGATGCGCGTGTGACAGTCGTGCGACTGTCGCAAGACTGTCGCACAACAGTCGTGGGTCACTCGTGGGACGCTCACGCGTCCGTCTCCCGACTATATAACGAGGCCCGGTCTGTTGCCTGCAATTTGCTCTCGAGATTTTTCAGTGGAAACATCGAAGTTCTGCCCGAATTTTTGACATTTGTCACTTTATTTTATTCAACTTTTTGCAAATTTAATTCAAGTTTGTATCCAGGATGCCTCCCTGTCGTAGGACAGACTCACGACAGCCACAACTTGCCCACAAGACATAGATATCACAAAAAATCGTCGAACAAAAATGGTGCATGTCCAATTTTGCCTCACGACGGCAAGTCGATGCCACGAGGCTCAACATTTCGTAGGACTGTCTTGCGACGACCCCCGATGACCCACGATTTGCCCAAATTTTCTGTCGTGTCGTGGCACAAATGCGTCGTGGGTTCGTTGTGACCAAGGCTGAACCAGCTCCCGAACGACATGATCTAGATTCTAGAGCATCGGCTGCCGCTGGCACAGTTTTCCCTCAGGTTCAGTGGTGCTTCATTCAAACGAAAATTAGTGTTGCCACAGCGGCGGGAGCAGCGGTCCCGCCGCTCATTAGTTCACCGTATGAGAAACACTGCCGACTGTGATAGGACCATTTGACCGACGGCTTTTTGCCTTTTTTTCACAGTGCGTCCCTTGTAGCATAGAAAGAAAGCTAGAAACAAAACGCAATGAACATGGATTGGATGGCCGCGGCGGCAGGGGCGTCGAGCTGCCAGCATCTGTGTAATAAAACGTTTGCCAGATTTTCTTCGCCTCCTAATCCCCTCTAATGGTGGCTGAACGTTTTAGCGTCGGACGTGGCGTGGCGTGGCTTGGTTAGGCAAGCCGCATGTGACGTCACAAGGGTACCGTACGAGTCAATCCTTGTAAATTGTGGCGTCGTTAACCTAGATTGACATCATAATGTTAAATCCTCATTACCCACTTGACTTAAGCCTGAAAGTAATGAAGCGAGGGCAGCGCGTAAAGCCGCCGCCACACCTGTGACCAGCAGGCGGGATCGCAGTGAACTGTGGTACGATGTGGTGCAAGAAAAAAATGTTTTCAGTTTGGAAAATAAAAAGAAAATCGCAATTCTCGTTCTCTTTACGTGCAAGGAAAATTACAGTTTGCGCCTTGTATATTACTGTTTAGTGCAAGTGCAACTTTAGCGGGATTGGTGCTGCTCCACCGCTGTTGGGTGTCGTGCAGCTGCAGTTTTGCAGGAAGACCGATGCTCGACCACACACGGAGGCAGCTGAGAGGAAGGACATGCTAAACCCACTAAGAAGCCTCGAGATGCGCATAACTTATCTCGTGTCACCAGCAAACATTTTTTTTTATCATGAGTCATAATTTTCACTTAGGATATAATGCCTGAGCGTAGGGATTGCATAACTTTGCACCGGCTACAGCATTGTGTGTGAAGAAAAAAATTGTAAGGCGAATCTACAGGGCAAGAAGGGCTTCGTGGCAGCACATATGCATCCACGTTGCCCCGAAGCAGCGTCTACAAGCTTCGTTTTCTCGCTAACAAGACTTACCCCGCTTTCTATCTGTTGCATTTACGAGGCACTTGGAAAGTCTAAGCACCCACAAACGTGATCACTTTGCCTATGAATTGAGTTGGTATTCTTTGCTACCCCGTCCCAAAGAGTAACGAGCGAAATCACCAATCAAGACCCCCTTAACGGCTTATCTGGCTTTGTTACCTATAATCATTGCTCGCTATGGGGCCCTGTTTCTCTCCATCGCTGCTCTCGGTCCTTCAGTGTACCCGCAGCGCACTTGGCGGCCACCAACCCTTCAGTTAACCCCTGATGATAGAATACCTGTGTAAGTGGGGGGGGGGGGGGATTGTCGGGGGAGTAGATTAGAAGACCCACACACCACCTATTTCTTGTGGCTGCTTCTCCAACCCTTCATAAGAACATAAGAACATAAGAAAATAAGGAAGCTACATGAGGCCGCGAGGCCTACACGTGGTAGTTCCTGTCACCAACACTACCTACATCCACCTTCATCCCCATCCATGAACCTATCCAGCTCCCCTTAAAGCTCCCTAATGACTCCGCACTAACTACCTGTCTACTGAGACCATTTCCCCTCATTCACCACCCTATTTGTGAACCAGTTTTCCCTATTCCTTTTTAAATCTACGCTTTTCCAGCTTGAATCCGTTACTTCTTGTTTT
This sequence comes from Chionoecetes opilio, assembly GCA_016584305.1. Taxonomy (NCBI): domain Eukaryota; kingdom Metazoa; phylum Arthropoda; class Malacostraca; order Decapoda; family Majidae; genus Chionoecetes; species Chionoecetes opilio. Next base: position 136,135 of record JACEEZ010019192.1, read on the forward strand.
ACCCTGGTTAAAAGCCGTAAGAACTTTCCTACCTCTCCTTTATTAAATCCCTTTATCCACTTAAAAACTTCTATCAGATCGCCCCTTACTCTGCGCCCTTGAGTGAGTGAAATTTAAAATTCAATCTCCTCTCAAACTAAATTTCGCATCCTTTTCATTTTGGTCATTTCTCTGATTTTTTTCTAACAAATATATCCATCCTGAATTTGGAGCCCAAAAACTGAACTGCATAGCTAGGTGGGGCCTGATAGACCCAATAAAGCTTTAGAATAATTTCCCACTTCTACTTTTAAAAATTCTGGAAGAATCCTAATACTCTATTGCTTTTTTTGGGCCTCAATACATTTTTTTCCGGGTCGGAGGTTGGGCTCACCTACCAAAGATTTTTTCACCTTTGATCTTTCAGCGATACTTGTTATGGTGTATCTTTTTACCGGGGTTTTTTTTCCCAACATTAAAACGTACATTTATAAATAAAATTCCATTCCCCATCTGATCCCCACTCTTTAAGTTATCAAAGTCCCCCTGCAATAGTTTACGTCAGACTGGACCCAAAATCTCCCTAATTAGTTCCGCAAACTTGTGTTAAATGCTAATCCCACTATCCAAGTCGTTGAGTAAAAAAAAAAAAGAAGGGGCCCCAAAAAACAGACCCTTGTGGAAAATTTCCATTTGTCCCAGTCCCCATTAGTTTTTGGAAAAATTAATTTGTAACCCCTTTGTTGCCATACTTAGCCAAGCTCGCCCAATGAGAACCTTCCCATCATAAACGAGCCCAACCCTTTTTTAAGAGTCCCTCGTGGGTATTTGTCAAATGCCTTTCTAAAGCAGAATATTATATCATAACCTTACATTTCTGCCGTCTCATAAACTTTCCTATAAAAACTCAATAAATGGTGAACATGAACCCACCCTTGGGAATCCTGTTGTGAATAGATAAACTATGTTTATCTAAGTGCTCCTAATGTTTTTTTGCAATAATAGTTCAATAATTTACCCCCACTGATGTTAGACTTAGGGTCGATAAATTTTACATTTGTCCTCGTCCCTTTTAAATATGGGGGAAAAAAATTTTCCCTTTCCCCCAAATAAAGGCAATGCCTATCTCAACCCATTTCCCAAAAAAATGCACTAACGATCACTAAAAAACCCCCTTGCATTCCTTTTAAACCCCGGGATACTTATTGGTCCCGGCGATTAATGTTTTTTATTTTTCTATACCTCCTCCACCATTTCCTAGTTTTCACAATATCCTTTTAGTTTCTCCTCATCGCTCCCTTTAAAAATCGTTCAATATCAGGGATGTCGTGTATCCCCCGTAAAAAAAACTTTAAAAAAAAATCATTTTGACCCTACACATATCCCCATCCGTATTTAAAACCTCACCTTGTCCTGACCTTAAGGGCCCAAACTAATTCCTTGTCTTTGTTTTATAAACCTGATAGAACCCCTTTGGGTCCCTGTTCGCCTGTTCTGCTACTTTAATCTCATAATTGTTCTTAGCAACTCGAGTTAATTTCTTCACTGTCCCTCGCATCACGTTATACTGTTCTTTGTTTACCAATCCTGCCTTGAACCTTAAATAAATGTTTCTTTTTACTCCAATGTGGTGTTTTAACTTGGTGGTCATCCATTTTGGATCACTCTTTTTTGGATCTTCCAAATCAAAGAGGGAGTTCGATCAAATCTTCCATCAGAGGGAGTTCGTAAAAACGGCCTTCGACGTAGGATTAAAGTGTGCACTCGATTGTTTTAACACTGTTCATCTCCCAGTCGTTTCTGAACTGTTCATCTCCCAGTCGTTTCTGAACAACGAGGCGGAGGAGTGGTAGTGGTAAGGGACGGCTGTTTGGGGATTAAACACGTCTGAGTATTTCACTATTTTGGACCAGAGAGTCGAGCGCCACGATAGACCGTTAGTTATGGTGCGTGTGCCTGGTTTTACTGGATAGAACGGTTGTTTATCTGCCAGCTTCACATCTCTAAACCACCACATAAACTGGGAAAGCCCTGCAGATTTTCCTCTCTCCCCCGGTCTCTTCTGCAGATTTAGGAGCAGAATGGCCTCGTATTTTGATGGCTTTTCTAAACCATTATTCCAAAGACTTTACCCACATTTACTACAACCAATGCTCGTAGTAGGCAGCAACCTTCTTGGGTCGACCTCCTTCACGCCTTGTTAACGGTGGAGGGATTGAGAACTGGCCAAGAGAGCGGCTACCACAAGCCCTGCAATTAGCGCCTCGCCACTGGTAAGGCCGGCATACAGAGCACCGGCGGGGCTCCACGATGACTGCCGCTTGGCCGCCCCAGATAACACCACAATATATTGACAGGTTTAGTTGTAGGAAATTGTCCCTGCAAGTTATGGTGATCCAATGGAGCACAGCGGCTGGCGTCTCTGATCTCGCTTGAGTACAGGTAAAAGTGAAACTACTTCTGGTTGGAGACTAAGCTGTCTGTGAGAGATATTAAGACTACTGCAGGCTCCTTGTTATTGTGAGGGTAAATCAGATAACAGCTGAGCATCGAGTCCCTAATGGGATCAATTACATCACTTATTGCTGGATTAAGACATTTTATGCTGCGCATTTATCTTGCTCCTTAGCACACAGGAACCCCTCTCTGCTTTCCCACCCCCCATGGCTGCCATTAAAGATAAGCACACAGGAACCCCTCGCTGCTTCCCCACCCCCCATGGCTGCCATTAAAGATAAGCACACAGGAACCCCTCGCTGCTTCCCCACCCCCCATGGCTGCCATTAAAGATAAGCACACAGGAACCCCTCGCTGCTTCCGCACCCCCCATGGCTGCCATTAAAGATAAGTATACAGGAACCCCTCGCTGCTTCCCCACCCCCCATGGCTGCCATTAAAGATAAGCACACAGGAACCCCTCGCTGCTTCCCCACCCCCCATGGCTGCCATTAAAGATAAGCACACAGGAACCCCTCGCTGCTTCCCCACCCCCCATGGCTGCCATTAAAGATAAGCATACAGGAACCCCTCGCTGCTTCCCCACCCCCCATGGCTGCCATTAAAGATAGGCACACAGGAACCCCTCGCTGCTTCCCCACCCCCCATGGCTGCCATTAAAGATAAACACATCAGGAACCCCTCGCTGCTTCCCCACCCCCCATGGCTGCCATTAAAGATAAGTATACAGGAACCCCTCGTTTGTTTCCCCCAACCCCCCATGGCTCCCTTAAAGAGAAAAGCACACAGGCCCCCCTTCGCTGCTTCACCCCCCTCCCATGGCTGCCTTTAAAAGTTTAAAAATTACCACTTCCCCAAAAACACATTTTCGAAAAACCAACTGCCCAACCCCACCAAATTTTTGACTAAAAATGTATGTGCGCCCGTTTTTGTGTGTGTGTTGTGGGGTTTATATTTTAATATATATATTATATATATTTTTATATATAATATTATATATTATATATTTTATTAATTAAAATATATATAATTATAAAAATATATTATTATTATATATATATTATTTTATTAAAATTTTATCTTTTAAAAGTGATAGCTATTTCAGCGTTTTTATCTTTTTAAAAGGGTATTTTCTTTTTGTGTTTAAGATTTTTCTTATTCTCTTTTGAAATTCACTTTTATGATTCGCCGATTTGTCATTTTTTGCGAAATCGGGGATTTTCGGGGTCTAAGAACCCTTTTTTCAGCACATTTTTAAAGATTTTTTTCCCTCCTCGGGGTTTTGAGGTGGGGCATTTTTAAAAGTTTGCAAATTGAAGCGCTATTTATAGCCGGTCTCCCTGCCACGCACCCCCTATTACCGTGTCGTTGATTGGGGTAGATAGCTTTTGCTTCTCGTCTTCTTGGGGTGGGAGACGCTAAATTGGGTTTTTTTGGTCTTCCCTTTTTTTTTCTGGGGAGTAGGCTGTTATCTGTTTTTGGGTTCTTTTCATGCTGGGAGAGTTTGGGTTGGCTTTTCCCCCTGTACTTTAAAGTTTGGGATTGATCTCTTTTATGACAGCCCCTTCTGGGGAGGGGAAGTCCGCCGCCATCTGCACACATTTCCCAATTCTGTATTTTCTTCTAAAAATTTTTCTTGTTAGGGATGATCCCCTTTTTTTTTCAAATGGGTACTTTTTGGGGCCCCCGGAGTTAGGGGGCAAGTAAGACGTCTGGCCCAGCTTCGTTTCGTCATCCCGATGTGGGATGGGGGGAGGATTTTCACATTTTCCTCTTTTGCATGGGGATCCTTTATACGACATGGGCTTTTGTTTTTGTCTCCTTCGCTGGCTTGGGCTTTTAGGGAGAAGGGGGTTTTCGGGTGCTTTTGTTTTTGTAGTAAATTTATTTTTTTATTCCCCTTTCTCTTGGCCCTGCGGGTTTTTCACTTTAAACGGTGGACATTTGTGATTTTATTCTTTCTTCATCCGGGTGAGCGTGGAGAAGAAACCCGGTAAAAATTTTTATGTCTTGACTCTTTTTTGTGGCTTTTGGGGTTTTTAAAATTTTTCTCCAAGATTTTTTTATTCGGGAAGGGTTTTGTGTCCCCTCCGCTAAAGCCGTTTTTTGGTTTGAGGCCCTTGAGTGGATCGCCGATTTTTTTGTGCTAAGGGCCATGTACTCCCAGTGTGTGAAGCCTTCTGATGTAAGCCCCGGGTTGGGAGTTTTTATATCTTTGTGGGCATTCGCTTTCTCCGTTAGGAAAGTGTCCGGTGTTCTTTGGGGTTTTACGTAGACGTTTGGGGATAAATGTTTCCCTTCTTCCTGCGAAACCGGACGCAAAAAAGGGCATTGTTTTGCCCTAAAGTTTGCTTTCATGGTAAAAGGTGGGGGCCTAAAATTATTTTTTAACAGAGCTTCAGCTGTTCTGCTTCGTAGTGACTTTTTTGTTTTTGATGAAAAAGGTCACGATGTAGCGGCAGTATAGTCGGGCTTCCTTTTTTTTCCTTTAAATATTTTCTTTTTTCCTCCGCCCATGAAAAAATTTGCCAAAAAATCCTGGGGAGCCCATAAGCGACCCCCGTCTATTTTTGATATTTTGTTCCCTGGGGGAGAGGAAAAAAGGTGCTTCTTTGGGTGCAGCATTCGGGGGTCCACGTATACAGGTTCCGGGCCGTCAACGGGGGATGGATTTCGTTGTTATACCCCGGGTTTTATGATTTTATTTTAGGGTTTACGGTCACAGGTACTTTTGGTAAAGAGGGACTCGACCCCCAAGCAACGATTGCACCTTTTGGCTTTTTTGGGTCTTGAGTATGCCCTAGAAAACTTTTGATCCTAAATTGAAGGCTGTAGGCTTTGGGGTGCGTTTTGGAGCCCAAAAAACCACACAGCTTTTTTGCGAGGGGGGTACGTCGGCGTCGGTTTTTTGGGAAAATTAACGAACGAATTTTTATTCCCCGGGCTTGTGTGTCTTGATATTGCCGAGCTTAACCCTTTCCGTTTTCCCCGAGAGTTTTCCCAAAATTTGAGGGTGTGTTGGCAAAATTTTTTCTTGCTTATAAATTTTGTTTTTTTTAAACATTGGGGGGGGTTTTTTTACGTGGGGCCCCTTTTTTGACTTGGGCGAACTTCGTATTGTCGTTTGAGGATTCGTCGATCTTGTTGGGGTTTTTAAAGGGGTGTTTATGAGATGAAACCAGCATTTTTTGGCCGCTCTCCTTAGGGTGTTTGTCTGGGTCTGATGTTAGCTCTTTCGCGGCGTAAATGTTTTTTACGTTCACGAGGCTTCTTGTATTTTCCTCTTTTTTTTGGAAGCTTCTGCGATGTTTTCTTGCTTGAAGGCAGGACGATGGGGGACGCTCCCTTTTTCTCCTTTTTTTTCCACATAAATCGATGAGTACTTCGCTTTCCGATTCTTTTTTGGGTTTTTTGGGGTTTTTTACTCATGGGGCATTTTAAACCCCAAAATTAAGTTTTCTTCTTGTCTGGCGAAAGTACCTTTTTAGGGGGGTTTTGATGTGGGCCTTTTGGGTTTGGGAAACCGAGGTACTTACGGGGGCCGCCATTAAGTTTAATCAGCCTTTTTTGGTTTTTCGCTTAGGGAGCTTTTGTGCGGGTTTTTGTCATCTATTTAAAAGATTTGTCAGTACTCTCTTTTTAAAAGGCGCATCGATGTCAGTTTGCCCCCATTTATTTTCCCCAGCTCAGGGTGTACGGCCGGGAGTTCTTGAATCTTTGTTTTTCAGCTCTCCTATTCTCTTCCCATAAAAGGTTCTTTCCCCTCTTCTTTGCGGGGCCTTGTTCGGCGTTTTCCCGGGTTGGGTTTTTTTAACGGCCCTCATGGGGATTTTGAAAGAGTATTACGGGCAGGGGAATTTTCTCTGAACAGATCTCTTTAAAAGTGATAGCTATTCAGCGTTTATTATTTTCCCTTAATATTTTCTCTGCCCTTAAGATTGCCCTTTATTCTTTTTTTTTTGCCCCTCGCGCCCTTTTACAAAGTTCGCCAAGATCAAAAAAGACCCCCTTGAAGCACTAAATTTAAAAATCAAAATTTTGATAAGCAAAAACCCAATTTCTCCCAAACCCACCATAAAATTTTTGGAAAACTCTCTGGGAATACGGCTGGGTTCCCTGCTACCGGGCAATATAAAGACCCCAACCCCGGGGCAATAAATTTTCGCCCCGATAATCCCAAATACCGACGCCAAAACGACCCCCTCGCAAAGAAGCTGTGGGGTTTTTTTTGACTCCAACGCACCCAATGCCTACAGCCTTAAAATTTCACATCAAGTTTCTAGACATACTCAAGACCCACAACGCCAAAGTGAAATCGCTTCGCTTGTTGTCGAGCCCCCTCTTCACCAACGTCCCCGTTTGACCGAAACCATAAACTACATCATAAAACCCGGTGAAATAAAAACGACTCCATCCCGCCGCTTGCGCCCCCGAAACCTGTACTACGGGGAAACCCCCTCAAATTTGCTGTTTCTAAAGAAGCCCCTTTTAAACCCTCCCCCCGAGGGAACAAGTATAAACAAATAGACGGCGTCGCTATGGGCTCTCCCTTAGGGTATTGTTGGAAAACTTCTGGGGAGGGGGTGCGTAAAGAAGAAGTATTCAAGAAAAAAACAAGCCCACATATACTGCCGCACATCGATGACATCTTCACAAAACAAAAAAGGGCACTACGAACAGAAAAGCCCCGACTCTGTCTACAAATACTTCAGGGCCCCACCTTCACCAAAAAAAGCCCCAACCAAAACATGCCGTTCTTTTGACTTCCCCCTTTTTACGCAGGGGAAAAGAATCATTCATTTAAAACGTCTACGTAAAACCCAAAGAAAAACCGCACTGCCCCAACGGAGAAAGCGAATTTCCCACAAAGATATAAAGAAATCCACAAACGGTGCTTACATCAGAAGAGCTCTCACAACATGCAGTACATGGCAAATTTGCACAAAGAAATCGAGCGATCCACTCAAGTCCTCATCAACAAACCCTTTACGAGAGAGAAAACAACCGTCAAATAAGAAAATCTTGGAGAAATGGTACAACCCTAAAGCCAACCCAAAAAGAGTCAAGACATAAAAATCTTTTACCGGGCTTTCTTCCCCCGCTCCCAGGAAGGGAAAAAAAGATAATATCCCAAACGTTCCCCCCGTAAATGAAACCTGCAGACCAGAGAGGAAAATTTAAAAATATAAAATTTTCTACCAAAAAAGAGCACCACAACCTCCTTCTCCGTCCCGCCCCAAACCAACAAGGGACAAAACAAAAATCCCCTGTCGTATATGATCACTGCAAAAGAGGAAAATGTAATCCTCCCCCCTCCTACTCGGCATGACGACAAAGAACTTCCGACTTTTTACTTGCCCCTAACTTCCGGAGCCCCAAAAAGTCCCCATTTTTAACAACATGGCATCATCATAACAAGAAAAATTTTTTAAAGAAAATCGAATTTGGGTTTACATGTTTTGCAAAGGGGCGGGGACTTCCCCCTCCTGAATTTCTGTACATAAAGAATTTAATCCCAAAATTAACGTACAGGCAAACGCCTACAAACTCTACCCAGCATGAAAAAAACAAAAGCAAATAACAGCCTACTCACAGAAAAACCAAGCGAAAACCAACCAAAACCAAACGGGGTCCCCCCCACTCAAAAGACGAGAAGCAAAAACTATCTACCAAACAAAGACATCGTTTTAGGGTGCGTGGCACAGACCCCGGGTATAAAAAAGCGCTTTTTCCTTTGCATCTTAATCATGCCCCCAAATCCTGAGAAGGGAAAAATCTTCATATCTTCTGAAGAAGGGTTTTTTGACCCCAAATCGGGGATACAGCAAACATGACAAAATACGGGGGAAATCATAAAAATGATTACAAAAAAGGATAGACACTCTTAAAAAAAGGAAAATATTTTAAGAAATAATAAACGCCCGAACTACTATCAAAATTTTAACGAATCTGTCTCAGGGGAAAAATTTCCTTTCCCCTTATACTCCCACATATATATTATTAATATATATTATATATTATTTTTATAATATATAATATATATAAAATATTATATAATAATATTTATATTTTAAAATTATTTATATAAAATTTTGTTATATATATATATATTTATCTATTATATTTAAAATTTTAAAATATATTTATATTAATATTTATTAGGAAAAATTTTATATTATATATATTATATTATTTATATATATTATATTTTTAAAATAAAATTTATTATATATAATATTTTATTATTATATATAATATTATATATATATATTATGATATAATTATATATTATATTTTATATTTATTATATATATATATATATAATGTATATATAATATATATTATATATATATATATATATATAAAATATTTGCTATTGCCCACCTGGGCCAAAAAAAACAGCGGTAAAACTCTATGTCCCCGTCCCTTGACGAACCCCAAGGGCGAGTCGTATATTATAGGGTTTCCAAAAATTTTTCTTGGCAAAGAGTGCAGCTACTGTCCCCCCTTGAAAAGTGAATGGGTGTGTGTGGGAAAGTGAGGTCCCCAGTCTTACTTTAAAATTTGGGCTCTAATGAAATCTTAAGTGTCCGAAAAAGGGAACGCCTGTCGTTGGGGGGGGGGAGAACCCAAAAGCGTGAAAAGGGGCCCCTAGGAAAAAAGTCCTTTTTCTTCTCCTTTTTCCTTTCTCTCTCTCTCCTCTCTCTCCCCCTTTACTCCCCCTCTTTTCCTCCCCTTTTCTCTCTCTCCTTTTCTCTCTCTCTCTCACCACCCAAACTCTCTTTTTTACCTCGCCACAAAATACATACAGATGCAAAACCTGACAAAAAAATAAAACCCCTTTTTTATTTTAAAAAAAAAATACACAATTGTTGGGGTTTTAATTGTAAAAGAACTGTAACCCCCCAAAGTGGGAGCAGAGCAGCAGTACGGGAGTTTTTGAGGACAAGTTGGCATGTGGCGGGGAAACCTCGTGGTGTGTAAAAGGGACGGGAGCAAGGGCGGTCCCCGAGAAAGGGGGAAAGAAAGGGGGGGTTGGAGAGGGGGTTGGTGGAAAAAAAGGATGGTTGGGGAGGCAGGGGTGGGGGAAAAAAGGTGTGGTTGGCGAGGCGGGGGTGCGTCAAGGTTTCCATTTTTTTGGGGGTTTGATGGATGGGTTTCGTGATGATTAATGGTCAAGTATTTCGATGTTCGAGAGGAGGCGGGGGAATTTTCCCCGCCTGCGGTTGGGGGCCTGAGGGGGGGATGATCCCTTTAGAAATTGGGGGGGAGAAGGGGGGTCAGGGTGGGGCTCAGGGAAAGGATGAAAGGAAAAGGAGCCAGAGCCGGGGGGCACTCCTGTAGCGTCAGGGCCTCCTTTCCGTGGCCCCCGAGATGACATTTCTTTTTTTTTGGGGTTTTTTGATTTGTTATTTGATAATTTTAGAACAAACATTTCCCAAAAATAAAATTTAAAATTTTTTCATCCCGATAAACTTTGTTAGGTAAGGGAAACTTGTACGGGGAGAGGAGGGGGGGGATTTCCCCATGGGTGTGACCCTCAAAAGGTGATGTAGCAGGCCTTGTCTCCGGTGGGCCAAACCCCCCTCCAACGGTGGGGCTTTAGATGCGTCACCTGCAGCCTCGGCCGCGTCTCCCGCTTCTCAGGCGCTGTGGTGCGGCAGAAGATACAAGGGGAAAGGAGGTTCTTGCCTGATCAAGAAACAGTTTGTTGTCTCATACATTTCGGTCATCTATTTGACTCTTACACCTCCGCATCACTATGATCATATACCGTTCCCTAATATTGAATCATTCTAAACATCATCACCTAGTCTCAAACTGGACCTTATAAGTTTCCAATAACAATATATATATAAAAAAAAGGATAGATATGACAGACAAAAGTCAGTGGGCGAGGAAGGTCCTTCAAGGGTTAAGATGCCCCGGGCAGGTGAGGGACCAGCCAGTAATGTGTTACCCATCGCGCCCCCCACATCGCTACCGTGCCATCTGATCCTTACATGGCCAGCTAACGTATTCCGGAGAGTAGTTCCGCTGGTGGCTAATTACCGGGTGATGTGTGTGCCGCCTCGGGGAAGGTGACGCGGCGGCCGTGCAGGTGAGGCGTGTCCAGGGGCAACACGGTCTTGGCCTGTCTCTCAAGGGCCTGCCTTCCTTTGTCTCCTCTTTCTGCGTCCGCTTGTGCGCCTGTGCCTGTCCCTCCTCCTCCGTAATCCCAAGATTCTCTTCTCTCTCTCTCTTCGTCTCTCTCTCTCTCTCTCTCTCTCTCTCTCTCTCTCTCTCTCTCTCTCTCTCTCTCTCTCTCTTCTCTCTCCTCTCTCCTCTCTCTCTCTCTCTCCTCTCTCTCTCCTCTCTCTCTCGTCTCTCTCTCCTCTCTCTCTCTCTCTCTTCATCGCCTCTCTCCTCTCTCTCTCTCTCTCATCTCTCTCTCCTCTCCTCTCTCTCTCTCTCTCTCTCTCTGTTGTTGTTAATATTTTGTCAACACTCGTGGTTGACGCGAGCTTTTGCCTATAGCACCCGCCTGTGAAATTATGGCATTACAATAAAAAGGCAGTGTATTGGAGCTACCTTGGGGGGGGGGGTACTCCCGAACGGTGGAGGTGAGAGTGGCCAGAGGGACAGATCTAATTACCGCAGCAGCAGCGGCGGCGGCACCTGGATGTCCGGGCTGCGGATGAGGTGGGGGCGTTCCCTGAGGTGGGAGGCTGTCTCGCACTTCAGGAGGTAGTGTTGGAGTGCAAAAGGGGGGTGACCTGGCAGTGATCACAGGTGATGTCCACAGCGCCCTGGCGGATTTCCTCAAAGCAGGAAAGCCCAGGCGGAGACGGTGTGTCGGTCCTTTACGTGTGGGGGGATGGATAGGTCTTGGGGAAGTGGGTTGGTAAGCTGTTGCAGCAGCGTACCAGGAGGCAGAGGGTGATGATGGGGCGACTGTGGCCGGTGTTTGCTGGCGGGACAAGGCGTGCGAGGCAGACTTTTTTTTAAGTAGAGTTTGGGAGGGGCCCTGGGCAGAACAGCCGGGGTTTGGGGCTGGGGAGGGCAGCGGCTGATTTTGCAGCTCTGCCCAGCTGCTTCGTTGCCACTAAGGCCTACATGGCCGGGAACCCAATTGAGGGTGATTTTGCAGCCACGTGCAGCCAGTCGCTGGGCCAAAAGAAGAGTGGGGGGTGAGGAGGTGAATGTTATCCTGTGGCTGTGTGTCTCTGAGGCCTGGATAGAGGATTTTGAGTCTGTGTGTATGATGACATAAAGGAGTGACTCTCCAGGGCGTGGTGAATAGCGCCACGAATGGTGACTAGTTCAGCCTGGAGGCAGCTGGCGCCATCTGTTAGACGCCTTTTGTTTCGTGGTTTGTCCGCTCACAAAACCGCTCCCGCTGTTTCCTGTGGCAGGATCTACTGACCCTCTGTGAAGATAGTGAGGAAGCAGGGGCCCGTCAAGTCATCCATGACCTGTAGCATTTCCAAGCGTAAGGCAGCGGGGAGCCAGTGTGCCTTTGGGCCTTCAAGACTGTGGAGTGTGTGATGATTGGAGGAGGGTCCAAGGCGTGGCGTAGCGAAGTTCGGGGGAGGGAAATCCTCGCCCTTACTGAGGAGGGGGTTTTGTGAAATTTCCCCTAGTGAGAATTGTTTCTGCAGCGCACGCTGGCCAAAATTGCCGCCGAAGGTTGTTGCGGGGCCTGGCAAAAAAGGGTTTCAACCTTGGCGGGAGGTTCGTAAGGGTAGGGCAGTGGGTCTTTTGGGCAAGCAGGCAGGCCGTCCGTTTTCGATACGGCGCCGAGTCGGGACTACCTGCACTCCTGCTGCAGGTTGCAAAACCCCTTTGTCCTCTGGGGGCGCTGATGATGACTCTCAGGGCGCTGTTTTTGTGTGGCCTCTAGTTTTTTTATGTAGGGGGTTCGTGAGGGAGATAAGGCATGGAGCGCTATAGTCCAGGAGAGACGGATGGCGTGAAAAGTAAAAGGTGCCTTCACCTGGAAACTGGCCCCTCCTTTTAAGCCAGTGATTGCCCTTTGGACGGAGATCCTGCTCTCCTCTCCCTTCTCTCCTTTTCTCTCTCCTCTCGTCTTCCTTCTCTCATCTCCTCTCCCCTCTCCTCTCCTCCTCCTCTCTCTCTCATTCTCTCTCTCTCCTCTTCCCCTCTCTTCATCTCTCTCTCTCTCGCTCCTCCTCTCTCCTCTCTCTCAGCAAGTTCCCATTCTCGATAAGGCCAAAAATAACACGCCATGCCAATATACATATTTTTCCTCGCTGTCAAAAGCCCCCCCTACTGAGTGCCCCGCTCTGCCGCCGCCACTAACCACCAGGGAACACTGCACTCTTGTTACTCACAACCTTGTCCTTCTGGCAATGTTGTATAAGTGAGCAGAGAAGAAAAAATTTTTT
>JACEEZ010019193.1:0-7500 GCA_016584305.1 Chionoecetes opilio
ATTAATCTGCTATACCGTTCCTGTCGCAAATCAATCTATTCGCCCAGCCCACCCACTACCCCCTATATCATCAGGTACTTTGTTTAACTATCATAAGCCCACCACACCTATAGTCATATATTACACAAGTTGCGCGATCAGCCTAATGACATTCATAACAATTATAAACACGTCTAAAAATCAAACTTGTACCTAGACCACACATAAACTGACACACCTCCCACCCCCACTTGTTAGTTATGGTGCCACGGATCGAAAATATGCGGGAGTAAAGAACGACCCATACACAGATGACTTCGGTACACTTCACGATAAGACAAACTGATCGTTAGGCGGAGCCGAACTTTGCTTCCGCAAAATGCGGCCACCTAGCGCCTGGGACTGGTCTTACAGATTACCCTAAGATGTCTTAGTAGGGTCACCAAAATTGCCGCCCCAGGTGATATAGTAAAAGTTATAGCCAATAGTCAAATCAAATGTAGGTAAATAATCGTTGATAATTGAAATATGCTTAAGAAACCTACAGAGGAAGAACAAGAATCACAGCTTTCCATTAATGAAATTTTATTTGTATCCAGAGTCTAGTTTCCAAGTGTCACTTTTATGGATCATTTATAATGTCAGTAAATACAAATGAAAAATGTTATATCTTCAATTGAAGCCCTCATTTATTAATTAATTGGCTTATTTACACATGACTACTGTGTATTGTGAACTGCCCTCATATGGTCAACACGTGGGCACTGAGTGGCAGAAGTGGTGCTGTGCATTGGCACCATGGGACTGAAGGCTGACGCAGGTCAGGAGTAAGTATTGGTGTTGAGATGCGAAGGGCCATCACAGAGAGGGCTGTCACACGGTCATTTTGAGTTCCACAGTGTGCTTTTGTTCAGAGTAATGTCGAAAATGTGGTGCCTCACATCATAATATGTGGGCCGTAACAGACTCATCATTCTTTTTGCATGGAGTCTAGCAAGCATTTGCAAGGGAAAACTTGTTCTTTTCCAAGCTACGGTAGAAGGCGGGTAGGGAAAGGAAAGCTGATGTGATTCTTCAGAGAATTCATCACACTGCATTTCGATAAGTTATAATGCCGACTCTTCCACTTCTTCAGCTCCACCAAGAAGTGAGTCCAGGAAACAGGTGATTCTTTCTCAATGCTGAGAAATCATGGAAGCGCCGACTAAATTCGTGGATGAGAGATGTGATCCACCCGACACATACTTCTCCTTTTACAGTAAGGCTGGCCTCTGAGAAAAAGCACGTTTGATTTGGGACAGCGCGTGGGAAGTGCGCACATTGAAGTTGTGTAGCTGCTTCTCAAAGCAGCTCTGCAGTGAGCTTCAGAACAGAAGCTTTCATCTGCGCGTAAAGGGTGTGGCACAGCTGGTCTTTGCCTTGTATCCTTTTATTCTAGTGAGGTTAAGATGATCAGTAAGATCAACTTAAAAAATGACTAGGGTCTGCCCAACCATACAGGGTCACTCAGCCTCATGAAGATGGTCGGTCCTTTTCTTGCAAAAAAATGGTCGATTCGGATATCAGGGCATAAAACCGCCCGCCGCACGGAGCCGCGAAACTTAACCAGCGCAACATCCACAATGGTACAGCAGGTCCCCGTAATCAGCATCGATGCCTCAGAGAGGAAAAAGATTGAAATTCTCTGTGGTACAGCCCCGGCACGAAGTATGTTTATACATTACCAGTCAACAGTGTTCATCACATACGCGCCAATGCTGGACTGTTTGGCACAGAGGCTTCTTGCTGAAGGAACACTGCATTTTTAGAGCCGTCACCTCGCCTCTTGCACCTTCGCGCCACACCAGAAAGGCCATTCCTTTGCGCGCTCCCCCGCCTTACGGTCAGTAGGCTGGAGCTCCGGACGTATAACTCACACACAGCTTGTCCATTTCAAGTCCCATCTTCTCTGATGCATCTGATACAGCTTCAAAAATGTCCGACCGTTGTTGTGGCCTTGCAAACACTCCTGAGATCAACACGTCCTCTGTGTTGCAAAAATTATCATCAACTACACGCAGAAAAATTAACAGCTGTGCCAGTGTGCGGTGTCTGTGGCGTCTGTACTCTCATCACATGCAATCGAGTAAAAAATCAAAAGCACAAGCTTGATCTGACAGTGATGTTTTAAGTCAGTATGACAAGTCTTCGATCGCGAACAACTGTGTTTCTGGACATGCTCACGCTGCTGGAATTCATGCACACTTTTTCTGGGACATTATTCTTGCCACTTCCGTGAGGCAGTGTTTTTATGAATTCGGCCAATCTGAGAAAGGTTTCACATGTCTGGCCAAGAGTTGGCACTCATAGCTGGCTATTGTGGCATGTTTTTGTGCTTATTAGCACTGATAAACTTACTGTTGTGGAGCTTGCAGGCTAGCCAGACGCATGTTCCGTAAACTTTGTTGTTCACGTCGGCACCGTGCAGGACCGGGGTCTGATGTTTGGTTCATCAGTGTCGCCGTACATTATATTTCTTCAGCCTGCAACAGTTTAGTGTCGTCCAATCAAGCAGACACACTTACCCTTTATTTCTATGAAAACGGTATGAATTTTCCCATCGTTTCTGAAATTTTTGCACTCACTATCTTGCATTTCTTTGGTCCGCCATTTTGGTTCCAGGCCGGCGCGGCGGCGGTAAAAGTTAAACAAATACGTCCGTTATCCTAAACATTAAAATCCTACTCTCATGCGGATTGATTGATTTAATGCTACAAAAGTCTCTCTGTCGAGCCTCGACAAAGAGTAGAATTTTAAACAAAACACGTCTCAAACCAACAAAATCCTAACTCAGCTTCCACCCCTAAGACCAGTCGTGGATACAGCAAAAACATATATCGGTAGATAGACACCGCTATCCCCGCAATAGCGTTTCATCACACGTTGACGTTCAACGCAGTTTTGACCAATTTCATAATGTTTGCATTTGGGCCGTGCCATAGCACCATGATAATCGTTAACGGTGTGACACGATTCCGGCGACAGCGGAGTGAAAATTTATGCAAGCAACATTCCAGGAATAAGTGAGAAGAGGAATAAAAAAAAGGTGAAAAAAAATTTATTACACCGATTTACATTTTGCTTATTATCTATTATAGGTATAGTTACTAGCAATTTTTTATAGCATTCATGATATGCCCTAATGTCTCGTGAAGATGATGTATGTTCAGCTGTCCTATACATTAACGGGTAGTATGCATAATACAGTTAATAGTACACAAAATTTTAGTGCGGCGGAGCACTGCCGCCCGCGCCCGCCGCCCGCCCCTAACCAACACACAAACACAACATTTCTTATCACAGCATATAACCACCCTATAATGCCGCATTAGTCTTGCCACGATCAATTCATAACACCTTGCAACACTATTAATACGTTACAACACCAATTGTTAGTTGTTAGGGAAAACTGAAACAAGGCTGTATTTGCTTTATAAACAGAAGCTGAATGTCTGTCAAAGGCCCACAGCAGTATCTCACTAAGTCAAGGTATGACCATGCCTTAGTTTTCAGCGCCTTTAGACGTGGCCACTAAGGCAGCAATCTCGACTGAGCATCGCGGTGGGAGGGCGTTTCGCCTTACCACAGGCGCCCTAGTGGACTTAGGGGCGCCCTAGCTCGCTCTCAGCATCTGGCCCCATGTTTCAGTACCGTCCACTCACGATCCCCCAGCCAATAGGAACGACGAATGGGACGGGGCCAGTCTCGATGTATGTTCGCGGACACAGTCCACCCTGACCCGGTCGGACTTAGACTGAACCAGGAGCGGTTGAACGTTCACAAAAAATGCGCATATCAAGTCCTCGTTACCATGGCAAACGGGCGGCCATGGGCTGTGACGTGACCAAGGTTTACATCTTAAGCCCAGCTATTCCCCTCGCTGAGCAATAACGGTTGTTTAAGCCATCGCCCACCCGTGTCCCGCAACGCAGGGCTATGGGCGGGCCCGTCGCCATGGAAACGGTCAATCCCGCGATGGCGATGCCCTCCAGCTTGCCCTCAGACGAAGAAAGAAAAAGAGAAGGCGGAGTGACGGAGAAGACAAGGGAAAATAAGAAGAAGAAAAAGAACAATATAAGTTCCTTGCAACGCATACAAGCGGGTGCGAGTATATAAATGATATATATATAATATATATAATATATATATATATATATAATATTAAGGAAAATTAAAAGTTAGAATTTTGTAAAACTTAGATAAAAATGAACAAAATAATGAACTATATTTTAAAATCTCCTGAGTCTGATACTTATGGTAATAAACAAAAATGAGTGTCAATCAAAATATTCTCTAAGTGTCTCAAGTCCAAGAGCTTTTCCCCCCCCCTAGCGAGTTGCGCTCCCACCACCGGCACCCCGCTCGTGCTCCTGCTAGCCCGTCTGGGAGGTTTGGCAGCTCATCACCAGCTTCAGTTTGTGTTTGTTATGTAGTTGCGCCCCAGAAAGAGAAGTACGGGATGTTTAACTTTTCATTTCCTCCGCCGCGCGGAGAGGCAACAGCTTGCTCCGGTCCTGCCTTCACCCCAGCCGTGACCTCCCATGTCGGCGGAGATTTCCGTGACGGATAATTCGCCGTAGGATCTCGGGTGGAATTTAACCACTCATCTTCATCATTTATACATTTTTTCTCATCTTCACTGTCTTTCTTTATCGTCTTAAATCTTTTGCGTCTTATTACCCAGTAATGTGAATATATATAAGCACACTCGATGAGAGACGAATCTTCTTGTAAATCAAGGAAGCGTAGCTTTGCTTGTTACGGTTGCATGTATACAGGGCGTGGCGTTCTGTCAGGAGGCCTTGCCTTGCACTCCTCTGTCACCGGGCAGCGCGGTATCTCAACATGTAACGGCAGCATGTTATTTCTCCGTCAGGAGGCCGCCTGACACACCTCAGTCACGGGGAAGCGAGTCCAGCTGAGGCAGCGGCCTCTCTCAACTGCCTGTTGTTCTTCGTCAGGTGGCAGCCTGTCCCTCCACAATATCGGTGTAATGCATCTCACCATGTAGCGACATGATTTGTTCTCCGTCAGGAAGCAGCCTAGCTGCCATTCCTCAGTCAAGAGGCAGCTCGGCATATCTCACCATGTAGCGACCTCATTTTGTTCTCATTATTTATACATTATTTCTCACCTTCACTGTCTTTTTAACGTATACCTTTTGCGTCTCGTTACACAGTAATGTGAATTAATATAAGCGCACTCGATGAGCTACTTAATTACTGTAGAACTCCTATAGTGTAAATAAAGTAGCGTAGCTTTGCTGTAACATTTGGCCTTCTGTCTACATATAGTAAAATGTAGCTCTAGGTGGCAGGGGCGTGACAGTTCTGGTTTCCGTTTTTTTCCCATTTCTGAAGAAGTTTAATTTCAGTGAGTGCCGTTTGTTTATTATATTTGCTGTCCTCACTTATCTTAGGAAATCTTCGTATTGAAGTAGTCCATCGAGTATAGCTCGTATTTCATAGTTAGCATACTATATAGGGCTAAATTAACTTGAGCTTATCTATACAGTTGGTAAATTCATTCTCACACAAAATGCACCATGCAACTTATGGTGAGCAGTAGTTGTGGAAGTAAAACAATATGCTCTAGTGACTCTTGTCACTTTTAGTCTACTACGGTAGCCGCCCATTCCTATATGCCCTATAGTTAACCGGAAAAACTGTTGAGTACAGTAAGGTTTTATGCTTGAAATGCAATGTACACATCTAAAGGATGCAGAAAAACTGTCCGGAGCTAATTTGCATTTGGAGGCAATTTGCATAATAACCTAATAAGCATATTCGTATTAAGTTCCTTATTAAGCCGCCTATAGAGTCCTATGGGTGTCTAGACCCTAAGTTTTAAGTTCTCAATGATGTTAAAATGCCAAGATGCTACCTGTGTATATTTTATTCTTTGTTCCATAAATTGTCTAAATTAGCATATGATAAGTATGTCACGAACTACGAATATGTATTCCCTATTTGACATGGATAGTCTAAATTCAAAGCAAAAATCTGTTTGAATTTAATATTCTCAAATCAACATATTTGTTCGTTTAAATCAACAATTAGCACTGTGCACAATGGAGTTGCGTGGAATGGCTCTGACTTGAGTCAATAATGAAAAATCGGTTGGTCGACTACAAAGTAGAGATGTCCTTTTTTGATGGATGATGGTATCAGTGCAAAGGATCAGAGAGGCACAGAAGACCCGGGGACAGGATCAATTGCATACCAGTTGACTTTGACATCACCTTTACCTGGACACGCAGCCAATCATGAAGAACAAAGATAACAAGCGGCAGCTCTCCCAACTACCGGTACTAAAAACTATTAGAGTTTACATACATTTTGTGGTTTCCCATCAAAAGTAAGAAACGTAAAAAAAAGAGAAAAAATACAAAGGTTAGCAATAAGATGGTTGTCTAGGTAAATATTTAATTTTCCGGAGATGAGAGAGAGAAGAGAGAGAGAGAGAGATGAGACGAGAGAGGACGAAGACGAGAGAGAGAGAGGGTGAGAATGAGAGAGCAGAGAGAGAGAGAGGAGAGAGAGAGAGAGGCGCGAGCGCGCTAGCGAGAGACGAGAGAGAGAGAGAGAGAGAGAGAGAGAGGATGAGAGAGATGGGAGAGAGAGGAGAGAGAGATGACGAGAGAGAGAGAGGACCGAGAGAGAGAGCGAGAGAGAGAGGAGAACTGAGAGCGAGACGAGAGAGAGACGAGAGAGAGAGAGAGAACGAAGGAAGAAATAGAGAGAGAGAGAGACAGAGAGAGAGAGAGAGAGAGAGAGAGAAGACGACGAGAGAGAGAAGAGAAGATAGAGAGAGAGGAGACCAGAGAGAGAGAGAGAGAGGAATGGGAGGAGGAGAGGGAGGAATGGCGAGGGAGAGGGAGAAAGGGAGAGAGGGTGGGGATGAGGGCAGGAGGCGGGCCTTATTGATGAGTACAAGAGTCACAGCCAAATGGACTTGCTCCTGTCAGGGGTAGTTGGCATATGTCGTCGACTAGAATTATAGGGGCTGAAGAGTCAAAGGCCGGTAGGGGCCAGCCACTGCAGGTGGTACCTGTAAGATATTAAGCGGTGGTTTTTTTTTTACGCAAAGTAAAAAAAAAAAAAAAAAAGTAAGAACAACAAACAGCGGCGGTAGCAACAGCAAATATAACAAAATACAACACAAGCAACAACTATCAACAAAAAGTATTGTGTTCTTTTTTTGTGTTTATTTTTGTATGTTTGTGTGTATCTGTGCCTTTATGTTGCAGTTTGTTTGTCTCATCTGTGTTGATTTTCTGTGTTGTGTCCGTCTGTTCTTTCTGTATAGTGTGTGTGTTGTGTTGTCTGTGGGTTTGTTTATATGTGGTTTTTTTTCCTCTCTCTCTCTACTCTCCTCTCTCTCTCTCTCTCTCTTCTCTCTCTTCTCTCTCTCGCTCTCTCTCATCTCTCTCTCTCTCTCTCTCTCTCTCTCTCTCTTTCTCTCTGTCCTCTCCTCTCTCTC
>JACEEZ010019193.1:12500-17500 GCA_016584305.1 Chionoecetes opilio
TAAACAAATGAGAGGGAAGAGAGGAAAGACAAAATGAAAAGTTTAAAAGACGAAGGGAAGGGGAGGAAAAGGGGAGACAAACATTATATTTCACAGGCGGGAGGGGAGAAGGAAAAAATAACTGATTCCAAAAGTAGAGAAAAGGGGGCAAAATAATAGATGGACGATAGGAGGAGGAGGAGGAGGAGGAGGGGAGGGGGGAGGAGGGGGAGGAGGAGGAGGAGGGGGGAGGAGGAGAAACAGCTATTATTCATGAAAAAAAAAAAAGAACAAAAAAATATTCCTTATATAAACTAAAGGGGAAATATTTTCCAAAATTGGAAAAAAACGAACCGGGAAAAACTTTGGTTCTGACTGAACGAGAAAAGTTCCCTTGCTTCCCCGGGGCACAAACAAAAATATGGAAGAAATGGGGAAAAACAAAAAAGAAAAAAAAAAGAATATACGAAAAGGAGAATGCATGTAAATATTTGAACGAATATGGCGAACGAAGCCCCTAAAGGAAAATAAAGAGAGAGAGAAGAGAGAGAGGGGGAGAGGGGGGGGGGGAGAGGGGGGAGAGGGGAAGAAAGTAGGGGACAAATAAAAAAATGTGGTAAAAGACAGACAGAGAAAAAAGACGACAGAGAAACAACACACAGAAAAATTAATAAGACAGGAGTGACTGGAGAGGCGGACAAAAAGAAAGATAGACCCCCGTGCATTTTTTATTCCCCCTGAGCCTCCCAACACAAGCTGCGGGTTGCTCCTTTTCTCTCCCCTCTCTCCTTTTTTTTTTCTCTCTCTTCTTTTTTTTCCCCTCTCTCTCTCTCTCTCTCTCTCTCTTCTCTCTCTCTCTTCTCTCCCTCTTCTCCTCTCTCTTCTCTCTCTCCTCTCTCTCTCCTCTCTCTCTCTCTCTTTTCCTCTCTTTTAAACGGCAAAAAAAACGAGGCACACCGTGACTTGCATAAAAAAAACCGTGGAGTGGCCGAATGGACGGGATGAGGAGGGATTACATAGGATTTCATAGGAAAAACAGACCCAGGAAAACCCATTGGTCCTGACGAGGGTACTGCTGAACACATACTACTAACTATCAAAACTTGTAAGAAAAAAGTTGGAAAAAGGGTACCATGTCCAAAAAAAATGGGAAAAATGGGGTTTTGTACTGCAAAAAATAGGGTGTAAAAAATATAACTACAACTACCACTACCACTACAACTAATCGATACGGGGGACTAAATATGAATTCGCAGGGCACTATCAATACCCATTTACTTTACAGTGCGCGTCAAGCCTGTTTTTAAATGTAGTTATTGTGCTGGCTCCGACAACATTTGCTGGTAACTTGTTCCATCGATCAACGACTCTAACATTAAAATGATTTTTACGGAGATCAGTGATGCAACGTTGACCGTTTAGTTTTAAACCATTATTTCTTGTTGTCACTTGAGTTGAAAGCTCGAATAGGCTCTCTTGATTAATGACATCAAATCCTTTTAGGATCTTAAAGGTTTCTATCAAGTCCCCACGGATTCTACGATCCTTTAAGGAAAACATATTAAGTTTCAGCAGTCTCTCTTCATAAGATGAATTTCGCAGAGATGGAATTTGTTTGGTTGCTCTTCTTTGCACTGATTCCAATTTTGCTTGGTCTTTTACGAAACAGGGCGACCAGAATTGAACGGCATATTCCAAGTGCGGCCTAACCAAGGACGTGTATAATTGTGTCATTAATTTCGGAGTTTTGTGTTCAAAGTTGCGTTTAATAAAACCCAACATCATATTTGCCTTTTTACTGGCAGCTAGGCAATGCGGACTGGTTTTCAAATCATTACTGATGATGACACCTAAATCCTTTTCCTGCTGTACTTCAGTTAACGATTTATTTTGCATTTGATAGTTATATTTGAGGTTTTCGTTGCCTATATGCATTACTTTACATTTATCGGAATTGAATTTTAATAGCCATTTATCACTCCAATCTGATAGTTTGTCGAGATCACTTTGTATGAGTTCGCAGTTTTCTCTAGTATATGCTTTACCGCCTAATTTGGTGTCATCTGCAAATATCGATATTTTTGATACAAGTCCGCAGTCTAGATCGTTGATATATATCAGAAAAAGAGTGGGACCCAAGACCGAGCCCTGAGGCACCCCACTAGTAACATCTAACCCATCAGATGTTTCGCCATTTATTACTACCCGTTGTTTACGATTTGAAAGCCAATCGCCAATCCATGAACATAATTGCTCTCCTAAGCCATGTGCCCTTAGCTTGGTCAAAAGTGAGGAGGAGGAGGAGGAGGAGGAGGAGGAGGAGGAGGAGGAGGAGGAAGAGGAAGAGGAAGAGGAAGAGGAAGAGGAAGAGGAAGAGGAAGAGGAGGAAGAGGAAGAGGAAGAGGAAGAGGAAGAGGAAGAGGAAGAGGAAGAGGAAGAGGAAGAGGAGGAGGCTAGGAGGGAAAGCGTCAGATAAGGTCAGGATTTCGCTTCTCTCTATCGTTGTATAGACCTGCGTTTGGACATACAAAAATGAGGCCAGACCTTGTTAGGGGGTCGGTGTTATAGGGAAGCGAGGCGAGCACTTTTTTGTAAGGGAATGATGGAGAGTTGTTGGCAGGGATTTATAAGATTTGTTGGGTGGAAGGGATGGAGGGTGGGTGTATGGGTGGTTGGGTGGATGTGTGGGTGTGTGTGGGTGTGGGTGGATGGGTGGGTGGATGGGTGGTGGGTGTGGGCTTCTGGGATTTAAACTATCAAGTGAAAGATGTGTGTGTGTGTGTGTGTGGTGTGTGGTGTGTGTGTGTGTGTGTGTGTGTGTGTGTGTGTTGTGTGTGTTGTGTTTGTGTTGGGGGTCTGTGTGTTGTGTGTGGTGTTGTGTGTGTGTGTGTGTGGTTTTGTGGGGTGGGTTTTGTTTGTGCCTGCATTTTTTTGTAATCTTTTAATCATATTGTTTTTTATCTCGTTACCTCAATTTTTCATTATTTTATTTATATTACTTCCTATCTTCACGCCCTGCTACTCCACTAACTTCTCCCCCAAAAATTTTTGGTGTTAAAATTTGACAAAAATTTAAATTTAAAAAAATCATTCATCGTGTGCTTAATTTATAAAAAATGTTGGAATCCTATAAAACATTGACACAGCCAAAAACGATTGAGGCATACGGAACATCTTCATTCTCTTTGTACCCTTACATTATTATTGTGTATCTACTGGGGATTTACGGGCCTACAATATAAAAGAGTTTTTGTTTTTCAAAGGAAATCATCGAAAAAATTTTGTTTAGGGGTAAATATGATTCTACGATATGTTTTTAAATGTTTTTAAGGGCTGAAAATTTGATCTCTTTTGGGGAAATTTTTGTTATTACTATTTTTAATGAAAATAAAAACAGTGATAAAAACGTAAAATATTTACAGTTTTTCGACCCACAGTCAAGGTTCAGGGGGAAATAATTGCTCAGATTTTTCCACAGCAGTACAAATTTATTAAATGTTCTTTCACTGGTTGGGCCACAATTTTGGAATGCAATCCCAATGATTTGAAGGAAAATTACTAATTCAGAACACTCAAATTTAAACTTAAAAAAATTTTTTATATAATTTTTAAAGTAAAATAGCAGGGGAATAATTTTTTGTAAAATATTTACAAGTAACAGTATTTTGTATTTTGTGATTTTTAGGGCTATGTAAGGACAAATGTTTTTCATAATATATATTAAACTTTAAATAATTTTTTAAATATTCCCCCTCAAATTTTCAACTTAAAAAATTTTTCTTTCCCTAACATTCCCCCGGACAATGCCACAAAAAATTTTTTTTGTAAATAATACGAAATGAAAACGAATTTTTGGCAAAACTCATAATCTCCCATATTCAACTCTACTACAACAACCCACAAACAAAACCCTACCACCAAACAAAACCACCAAAATCACACTACAGTTTAATTTTTTAATACCCAATTTTTTCCTAAAATTAAACCCCCACCCGGGAAAAAGGAAAAAGACATACAACCAAGAAAATGAAAGGGAGCAGGCCGTAGAGCATTGGGGCAAATAAGATAAGGAAAAAGGAACCTTGGATCCGGGCCGGAAAGCAGGGGAAAGAGGGGCGGTGGGGGGAACCCTAACGGCCAGTGGTTTTAAGGGTGTGTTGTAGTAGGCCGCGAGGGTGGGGGTTCAGTGTTTGGAAGATGAAGGAAAAAATTTTGCTAGAAAGAAAGAGGAGAGAGAAGAGAGAGAGGAGAGAAAGAGAGGGAAAAGAAGAGAAAAAAAGAGGAGAGAGAGAGAGGATTTTGTATTTTTATTTTGGCCATGTAGTTTTGTAATATGAACTATTACATATAGGATAAGCCAGGTCAAAAAGCCAAAAGTTTTATAGGCCCTGAAAGCTTAATACTAAATAACATAGCAGGGACTGGTCACCCCATTTGAAAATATCATTTTATGGATAAAAATAGGGAAAAGTTAACATAGAAAAACCAATAATTTAAATGCATAAAAAAAAAAAATTTTTAAAACCTAAAAAAAAAAAAACACATAGACATTTAGGGTTGAAAAGATTTTAAAAAATTTTTTCTTTGTATTTGTAAAGCAGCTTTTCATCAATTTTACTTTGAAAGTTTTTAATTTTTTCATCGAATAAATGTTCTGGTAGTTTTTCCAGTTTTTTGTTCCTCTTTACAGATACTTTTTGTGATGTGATGTCCTGCACAATGGTAACGTAAATCATGTGGGCTTGGGTTTTCATTGGGGGGATTGCTCTAAAGCCCGGTCTAAGGAAAAAAGTGTAGGATTATGTCAAAAAGATTGGTTTGAAGGGGTATATACTGGAAAGCTTTTAAAAACTTTAAGTTCCGGGGAAAAAATGATGGGATGGTTTTAAAACGTTTTTAAAGAACAAACCGTAACAAATTTTTCTGGTAATAAAGAGGTGTCAAGAAGGTTTTTTTAGGACCTCCCATAAAGAGAACAATATAAAAATGGGTATATTAGGGGAAAATAAACTTGAGTAAAC
>JACEEZ010019193.1:22500-55000 GCA_016584305.1 Chionoecetes opilio
TTCTCCTTCTCCCACCAAGCTCGTCGGCTGGGCTGCAGACTTGTGCTTCTCGTGCAGGCAGGCTCTTCAGCACGCTCTGTGCTTCACCAGCCTGGTGGCAGGGCTGTCGCTGTCCTCATACACTTCGTCATCCATCACCCCTTGAGGTCTGCGTAGTGTCAAAGTCTCTTGGGCTGTCGAGGGCACTGGGCAGCCAAGCTCAAGATCCATCACGACCGGAGGTTCTTTAACAACCAGCGTACCTGCATTACATGTATGATTCCTCTCTTCAAGAAAGAAACGCCGTCCCTAGGTTATCGTGCTTGGAGGTTTGACCCTCGTGGTCGTTAAGGAACAAACACAGGAGTAAATACGGGAATGAACTGACTCTTATGTAGCGTCTTTTCCTCACACCTCAACTCCAACCTCATTGGTTCCACTTCAGCTCAACTCCACCCCTCAACTCCAACCTCATGGGTTCCAATTGCTGGCCGGCAAAACCAACACCTTCTGTTTATAGAGTTGTGCGGTTCAACAAAATACCGGTTATTGCCGATACCGGTTTTCGGGAATAATCCGGTATGTCCCTCACACCGGTATCAGTTACATACCGGTTTAACCGATACCGGTGTCAAAATACCGGTGTTACCGGTATCGGTATTTGCTTTTTTTGCTTGGCCTTTTTTTTACTTGTCCATTCTCAGACAATTATTAACCCCTGCAGCATCGTCCCCCCTAAAATTATTCATTATTATAATAATATTATTTTCATTATTAGCCCTATTATTTTTATATTAATTACTTTTGTTATTACTATCATCACTACAATCATTGTTCCTATACTTCCATTACAAGCATTGTTATTGTTTTGACGAGTCTCTCTTAGTGTCATTTTATTGTTATCATTATAGATCTGAAATTATTATTATTATTATTATTATTATCGCTTTTTATTACTATTATCTTTATTGTTATTATTTATTATCAATCATTATATATATAAAATTATATATATAGATATATATTTATATATATATATATATATCTATATATATATATATTATTATAATACATATACTATATATAATATATATAATATATTCATTTTATTATTTGTTATCACTATTCTTATCATGATATGTCCAACATGTTTATATTATATTTTTATCCTGCTTTAGTACTTAGAGTTTACTCCCTCATAAGAACATAAGAAAATAAGGAAGCTACAAGAGGCCGTCGGACCTAACACGAGGTAGTTCCTGGGGGTTTACTTAACACTACTACATCCACTCTCTTCCTTCCCCATCCTGATTTATCCAGCTCCTTTTAAAGACCCCAATAGACTCCCATTGACCACCTGAACGACTTAGTCTTCAGTCCATTCACCACCCTATTTGTGCACCAGTTTCTCTCAATTTCCTTTTCAAATCTACGCTTTTTCCCAGCTTGAATCCATTACTTCTCGTTCTACCCTGCTTACTAACCTTAAGAACTTTTTTCCTACATCGCCTATATTGTATCCCTTTATCCACTTAAAACTTCGAATCAGATCACCCCTACTCTAACGCCTCTCGAGTGAGTGGAAACTGAATAGTTTCAATCTCTGCTCATAACTAAAAGTTACGCATTCTTGAATCATTTTGTCTACTTCTCTGCACTGATTCTAACAAGGCATAGTCCATCTTGTAATTATGGAGACCAAAACTGAACCGCATAGTCCTAGATGGCCTGACTAGAGCCAATCAAAGCTTATAGAATAACCGTCATCACTTCTACTTTAAACACTCCTGTCATGAATCCTAACACCCGTTGGCTCGATTTCTAGCCTCAATACATGGGTGATTCCCTAGACGGAGGTCTTGAGCTCCCCCCGCACGTCCCAGATCTTTCTCACCCTCTGATCTTTTCAGCGATACATTGCGTATGGGGTATCTTTACCAGGATTCTTCCTATCAAATTTACTACCTACCTCAGTCTGTATGTCATGTTGTTTGTGCGGGTGGTTTCTCTTTCTGTATGCCTTCGGGTGAAATGAAATTATCATTATTATTATTATTTATTATTATTATTATTAATTATTATTATATTATTATTACAATTTTTTTTTTATTATTCTATTAATTAATCATACTCAACAGGTGGAGATTCATGTATCCAACGCGATGATCAGCTATGGTTATAATCTACACACACACACACAAAACACACACACAACACACACACACAAACAAACCCACACACACACACACAAACACACACACAACACACACACACACACACACACGACACACACCCCATACACACACACACACCACACCACACACCACAACACACACACACACACACACACGACACACACCACACACACA
Organism: Chionoecetes opilio; assembly: GCA_016584305.1. Classification (NCBI taxonomy): domain Eukaryota; kingdom Metazoa; phylum Arthropoda; class Malacostraca; order Decapoda; family Majidae; genus Chionoecetes; species Chionoecetes opilio. Next base: position 24,849 of record JACEEZ010019193.1, read on the forward strand.
CACACAGCACACACACACACACAACACCACACACACACACACACACACGACACACACACACACACACACACACCACACACACACCACACACCACAAACACACACACCACACACACAACACACACACACACACCACACACACACACCAACACACACCACACACACACACACACACACACACACACACACACACACACCACACACACCACACCCAACCACACACACACACAGCACAACACACACACACCCACACACAACACACACACACACACACACACACCACACAACAAACACACACACACACACACACACACACACACACACACACACAACTACACACACACACACACACACACACACACACCACACACACCACACACACACACACATATGACTGAACGTCTGCACACCACTTTAACGTCGCGAGTCCGACTCGCGTGACAGACCATGGGTGAATCCATGGAAAGGAGGATAATAATAACATTAATATAATTATTATTATTTCCTTAGTTGTATTTTCACCCAGAAGCCATACTTGGAACAAAACACGAACATGCACATCAGACATGCGGAGTGAACTAGGACTAAAGGAAAATAAAATAAGGAACGTGAATAAATAATGAAGTGATGGTGATGAAGATGATAATTCTATAATAATGCTGAGGATTGAGATGCGATAATGATATCAATGATAATGTCTACATGCAATATATTATATATTATGTATATATATATATATATATATATATATATATATATATATATATATATATCATATCTATATTATATATATATAGTATAGATAGTACAACGCTCTCTCCTCTCTCTGTCTACTCTCTCTCATCTCATCTCTCTCTCCTCACTCTCCTCTCTCTCCTCTCTCTCTCTCTCTACTCCTCTCCTCTCTCTCTCATCTCTCTCTCGTCTCTCTCTCTCTCTCTCTCTCTGTGCGTGTGTGGTCAGGTGTAAGAAGGTAGGCGCTTAGGATAAATAGAGGCCCTTTAGCTCGGTGTGTGTACTGTGTTGTGTGTGTGTGTGTGTGTGTGTGTGTGTGTGTGTGTGTGTGTGTGTGTGTGTGTGTGTGTGTACATATGGTGTGTGTGTGTGTGTGTTGTGTGTGTGTGTGTGTGTGTGGTGTGTGTGTGTACTTGGAGGTAGCGGTTAGGAAAACATAGAGGCCCTTTAAACATACTTTATCCACGTGGGTCATGGGGTTTGTTTTCAACGGCCGGGACACCTGCAAAAAGTCCTCTCTCTCTCTCTCTCTCTCTCTCTCTCTCTCCTCTCACTCTCTCTCTCCTCTCTCTCGCCTTCTCTCTCTCTCTCTCTCTCTCTCTCTCGTCTCTCTCTCCTCTCATCTCTCTCTCTCTCCTCTCTCCATGCACTCCTCTCTCTCTCTCTCTCTCTCTCTCTCTCTCTCTCTTTTTTTTTTCTTTCTCTCTCTCTCTCTCTCTCTCTCTCTCGTCTCGCTCTCGCTCTCGCTCCAATTCGCTCTCTTCTCTCTCTCTCTCGTCTCTCCTCCCCTTCTCGCTCTCTCTTTCTCTCTACTTTCTCTCTTCTCTCGCAGACGGGAGCACGTCTTCTCTCTCTCTCTCTCTCTCTCTCTCTCGTGCAGCTTTCAAACTTCTTAGAAGATAACAAGTATCTCTCTAACTGCCAGCATGGTTTTAGACCCTAAGCTTTCTACCGAGTCTGCTCTAACTGTGGTTTAAATTTATTAACTGAGCAATTATAAAAATATGGATATAGAAAATATCATTGTTAACATTAGTGGTTCTATCAAAAGCATTTGAACAGTGTCAGCCATAGTATTCTCCTAAGAAAATGTTCTAACACTTAACATTGAACTCCTTTTGGCTTAACAGCTATCTTTGTAACAGAAGTCAGTCTGTCAAGTACAAAAAGTAATATCAAAAAAAGAAAATGTCAGCTATGGCGTCCCTCAAGTTCCGCCTGGACCAGTATTATTCACATTTTATCACATGACATGGGCTCAACACTTCAATGACTGTACACTTGTCCAGTACGCTGACACACCAGTTTCTTCTTCACAGTGGATCTCTCAGCAAACATCGCACCGTCATTAAAAAAAGAAAAAAAAAAAAAAAACGGGGGGGGGAAAAAAGCAACCCTTTGACGTCCATTACTTACTATTAATAAGATATTTTCCTTAGTAATAGGCCTGATGATCAATGCCAGAAAACACAATGTGATTCCATTGGAAGCAGAACAGTTACTGTCACATGTCCCTGAGAATATTATGTTAGTTTTGACGACACCGCGTCCGTCCCAGCACAAACAGGTCAAAAATTTTAGGTTTTATAATGGATCGCTATTATTATTTTAACACGCATATTAACGAGTTAATAAAAGGTCATTGGTGTTAATGATCTATGGCCGCATAAGTAAAAATTTTGATAAAGTCTAGCAGGAAAAATTGTTGTCCAGTACACTTTTTTATTGAGTCTTATTACTACTGCATACGCATTTGGGGTACCACCAACACTACTCTTTTACAGAAGTACAAAAACTACAACATTTTTGCTGCCAGATTTCGATAGGGTGGTATAAGAAAATACGACCACATCTCCCCCTGCCTTCAAAGAACTAGGATGGCTCAGAATTAAACAAAAAAAAACTTTTGATGTTACATTGCCATAGTATAAATCGTTTAACGGCATGTATCCCGACGCTCCACTCATTCCCAACAGTCCACAGACAACAGTAGCATACGAGACACAAGTACCTTGTTATTCCTAGAGTTAAGACCAATCACACCGTGCTAAAATTTTTACAGTAATGGACCCAAAAAAATGGAACTCCCTACCAGTCCACATCACGCAGGCAAATACACTTTCTGTATTTTTAATCTCTCGACTATGCAACTATATTTTGCAAGACCAAAATGATTTTTTAGTAGAGTAGTTTTAGCAGATTCTACATATTCTTTTATTGTAATTCTAGGTTTTACTGCAATTTTACTTGTCTTACTGAATTTTTTTTTAGTCAATATTAGATTTTACGTTTTATTGTAAATTTTATATGTTTTAACTATATTCTGCTTGTCTTACTATATATGTTTAGCAGATAATACATATTTCTTTTAGTGTCTCTTATGTTTTTACACGAATTCTACCTGTTTGAGCTGAGTTATTTATTTTATCATATTGACAATGCTGTACCTGGAATTTGTGGCCGATATATATGTTGTACACTCGTAGGGTCAGCTACATTGACTTACCACTCATATTTTTTGCCTATTATTTTTAGCATGTAAAATAGCTTGACATGAGACAAGTCTACCAATTATTATACGTATTTTGCTGTATAAACCACTACCCTGTGGAAAAATAAATGCATTTTTTTTTTGAAAAAATTTGAACTCTCTCTCTCTCTCATCTCTCTCTCTCATCTCCTCTCCTCTCTCGTCTCTCTCCTCTTCTCTCTCTCTCTCTCTCTCGTCTCTCATCTCTCTCTCGTCCACTCTCTCCCTCTCTCTACTCTCTCTCTCACTCTCTCTCTCTCTCTCTCTCTCTCTTCTCTCTCTCTCTCTCTCTCTCCAGTCACTGCAGACTAATAATTAATCTCGCCTGGCCACTGTGCTCGCCTTTGTATCCTTGCTCCGTCGCAGCCAAACCTTCCCTCGGACCTGATGGGAACTTGCCCACAAACTCCTGACTTCTTTTCCTACTTTCCTCTCACTCGTTTCCCTTGCTATATTTTCGTATCACTTTTCCCTTGCCTTATTTTCGTATTATATATATTTTTTATTTATATAATTTTTTTATTATTGACTTGACTATTTATTTGACTCTTGTTGGCTTCCGTCTTGTCTGTTTTTTTCTTCTCTTTGTCTTTTTTCCTTTATATTTCTTTCTACCTCTTTGTTTACTCTGTTTTTAAAGAGAATATCATTAATGATTTTTTTTTTTTTTTTTTTTTATCTTTTGCTTCTATTGTTTTTTGTCCTGTTTTGTTTTGTTATATGTTTTGTATTTTTTGTTGTCTTTTTTTTTGTTTATTTTTGTTCTCTTTTGTTTGTCATTTTTGTCAACTTTTTGTAATTGTTACCATTTTTTTTACAGTTTTCCATCTCTCATTTTTTTTCCAATCTCCATATAGAAATATTTTTTTCCCTCCACCCTCCTTTCATTCTCTCTGTGTCTATATATACGTAGGTCTTCCAATGCTCTTTTTTTAAACTACGCCCCCCCTTTTTTTTTCTCCCCCCCCTTTTTTTTTTACCCATTTCCACCCTTCTATGCCTCAGCCTCTGCCTTTTATTTATAATCCCAACCCATCATCTGTCTTTTCAACCCCCTCCCCTGCTTCCCCCTACTCCCCCTCCCCTGCTTCCCCTACCTCCCCCTTCCCCTGCTTCCCACCCTGCCTTCCCCCTGCTTCCCCTTCTTCCCTCTCCCCTTACATTTCCCCCTGCCTTCCACCCTCCTCCCTCTCCCTACCTCCCCTCCCCATGCCTCCCCTCCCTCCCCCTTCCCCCTCCCTGCCTCCCCCCTTTCCCCCTCCCTTCCCACAGATTTCACAGGGATTACCTCTCATGCAGGCATATAAACATCCCCTTGTAACTCTCTCTCTCTCTCTCTCTCTCTCTCTCTCTCTCTCTCTCTCTCTCTCTCTCTCTCTCTCTCTCTCTCTCTCTCTCTCCTCTTCTCTCTCTCTCTCTCCTCTTCTCTCTCTCTCTCTCTCTCTTCTCTCTCTCTCTCTCTCTCTCAATACATATAAATCGCATGATACCAGATAAACCGATTTTTTTTCATCTTTTTTCATAGTAAGTTTTAGTGTTTTAATTATTGTATGGCTGTTGTTTTATTTTGTATTTATTTGTTTTATTTTGTTTTTGTTATATTTTTATCATTTATATTTTTGCTATTTGATTTATATTGGATTTCCTTTTATTTTATTTATTTTCTGATCTATTTTGATTTTTTTCTATTGTCTGTCTGAGAATATATATATATATATATATTATATATATATATATATATATATATAGAGAGAGAGAGAGAGAGAGAGAGAGAGAGAGAGAGAGAGAGAGAGAGAGAGAGAGAGAGAGAGAGAGAGAGAGAGAGAGAGAGACTTAAAGAAAAGACAAATAGAGACAAATAGGTAACATACTATGATAAAATACCATATATTATTAGGCCTACAAATGTATAGGCGCAACAAGACACACAAGACAAAATATGATCATTATTTATATATTGAACGAGAAAAAAGATGAAATATGAAGGTAACAAAAATAGAAAACGTAATGTATGATGTAAGAGAGAGAGAGATAGATAGAGAGAGAGAGAGAGAGAGAGAGAGAGAGAGAGAGGAGAGAGATGAGAGAGAGAGAGAGAGGTATAGGATAGGTAAGAATGGATGGGAGAGAGAAAGGAAGGAAGGAAGGAAGGAAGGAAGGAAGGAAGGAAGGAAGGAAGGAATAAAGCAAGAAAGAAAGAAAGAAAGAAGGAAGGGATGGGAGAGTAGGAAGGAAGGAAAGGAGAGAGGGAGATGTGAGAGGTAAGAGGTAAAGAAGGAGAGAGGGAAGAGGGAGAGAAGGAGGAAGGGAGGAAGAGAGAGAGAGGAGGGAAAGCAATTGATGAAGGAGTATAAAGTAGAACGATTGAATTGATTTTTCCATTTGTAATTGTCAAAGAGAATATATTGTTCCGTTTTATGATTTATATGGTGTACTTCAGGTCATATTTTGTTTCGCTTTGTTCTCTCTCTCTCTCTCTCTCTCTCTCTCTCTCTCTCTCTCTCTCTCTCTCTCTCTCTCTCTCTCTCTCTCTCTCTCTCTCTCTCTCTCTCTCTCTCTCTCTCTCTCTCTCTCTCTCTCTTTTTATTTTTTTAATATTTTATTTAAACTGTGGCTACACTGGTAATAGAACTAAAGCTCTAGGTTTTAATGCTATAGCTACATATAATATAAAACAGACATTCTATATTTAATAATAATTTAGGCCATCAACCAGCTGTTCACCCCCCGCTTAAAGTCTTGTAGCGAGGCGTGGTGGTGGAGGTCGGTTTGGTGAACTAGCTGGTTCCACAGACGGCCGTAGCGGGGTAGGAAGGCACGTAGGTGGTGCTCTGTCCTGGAGAAGGGCACCGTCACTTGCTGCTGTCTGTGTGGGGCGACACGGGTGGAGGGAAGGGGCGCTCTCTCTCTTCTCTGTGTCTGTCTGTCTGTCTGTCTGTGCTTACCTCTTTTTTTCCTTAACTGTCTGTTTGTATCCCTGTCTAAATGTATGTGTATCTACCTGTCTGTCTGTCTATCTGTGCCTACCTCCCTGTCTCCTTACCTCTATGTATGTCTGTCTATGTACTATGCACCCACCTGCCTCTGTATACCTGTGTAAATGTCTATATATCTACCTGTCTGTCTGTCTGTCTGTCTGTCTATGTATCTACCTGTCTGTCTGTATGTCTGTCTGTATCCCTGTCTGCCTGGACCCCTGTCTGTCTGTCTGTCTCGTGTGATATTTAGTTAATTAATTCAGTATCATTAAAGATTGATTTATTACTGCAAAGACTTAATTATCTCGGAATCGGGTGAAGTAATGAGGTGTGTAACGAGCCTCTATCAGGTGATTCGAGCAGGTGACCCGTAGGCTAATCTCTATAATATTACTACGGCATTTTCCTTAATATCTCATTTTTACTCGTTTATCACCTTCTACAATTATTATTTATCGCCTATTTTAATCTCGTCTATTTTGGTATCTATTTATTGTGTTATTTTCGTCTTGATTTGGATGTGTGTGTGTGTGTGTGTGTGTGTGTGTGTGTGTGTGTGCGCGTGTGCGTGTGCGTGTATGAGAGAGAGAGAGAGAGAGAGAGAGAGAGAGAGAGAGAGAGAGAGAGAGAGAGAGAGAGAGAGAGAGAGAGAGAGAGAGAACCTAATTAGTATGCGAGATAATGAGTTTTTGTTCCGATTTATTGAGTCTGTATATTACAAAGAGACAAGGAAGAGGAGGAGGAGGAGGAGGAGGAGGAGGAATAAGGGATATAAATCTATACACATGCATACATACATACATACATACATACATACATACATACATACATATACATACAAGTACATTATATAACACTTACATAATCTAAAAATGATGTTTAATGGGGTGGTTTTTATTTAGTGTAATTGTAAGTATTGGTCTGCAAGTAAGAAAGTTGTAACCCATTGTGACCCAGAACGTAATTTTCATTGTAATTTGGGTGCCATTGGACGATTTGTAGTGACTATAAGCAATGTTTTATAGCTATGACCCGTTTAGTATCCTTGGCCACTAACTAATTTGGTATATTTAGTTAGTTTTCGTTATTTTATGGCTAACAACAGACGATTTTATGTAGCCAAGGAAAGATCTGGGCGTGAAGGGTGAAGTGTTTTATCAGAGAGACGTTAGGCTATGTGATGGTAATAAGAGTGGTCTAGAGTGTTGTGGTGCGTCACTTTGGTGTTATTACAGATGAACACCGAACTCACTTTGGTGGACGAAACTATTTTTCTGTGGTGAGTTTTGATGTGTTTAGAAATAATCTGCTAACCGTTTATGTCGCATTTTTTTTTTTTTTAGTTAGTTAAAGGTTAGGTCAGGTTAGGTATAGATTAGGCTAGGTTAGGTTAGGTATAGGTCAGGTTAGGTAAAGGTTATGTTAGGTAAAGGTTAGGTTCGGTTAGGTTCAATTTGTTTTTTTGTCATGTTTGTTCCAAATCACAAAAAAAAAAAAAAAAAAAAAGTGATTTGCGACAGAAACGGGATTAATTAAAAACGCATCAAAACTCATCAGAAAAAAAATAGTTTCGTCCACCAAAGGAAGTTCGGTGTTCATCTGGAAATTCACCGTAACTTCACCTAAGGAAGGAAGATAATAGCCTACACGCGCTATAGGCTCAAACGTAACAAAAAAAAAAAAAAAAAAAAATCACATATCTATCACTAAAAAATCACAAGTTTAAAAAAGATGTATGAGTTATTATTTTGTTATTTATTTTTATGTATTTTATTTTTATGTATTTAACTTTTATGTATTTAATGTTATTTATTATGTATATTTATTTATTTATATTTGGTATTTTATGTTTGTTGTCTGTTGTTATTTTTGTTTATTTTTGTTTATTTTCCTGACTGTTCTTTCATTCCCTTCCCCCCTTCTCCCCCTTCCCCCCCTTCCCCTCTTCATTCAGTCCCTCCTTCCCCCTTTCCCCCTTTTCATTCAGTCCCCCCTTCCCCCCTTTTCATTCAGTCCCCCCTTCTCCCCTCTTCATTCAGTCCCCCTTTCCCCCTTTTCATTCAGCCCCCCTTCCCCCCTCTTCATTCAGTCCCCCTCTTTAATAGCCCTCATCATTTCTGAATGACACAGCTCATACGACCCCAACCCTTTCATTACTTCTGTGTCATTCCTCTACCCTCTTTTTCCCCTTGCCTTCTCATGTGACCTTCCCTTTCCCCTCCCTTCCCCTCCCTTCCCCTCTCTTTCCCCTCTCTTCCCCTCTCTCCCTCCCTTGCTCATGATCTTGGTCCCTCTAATGAACGAATGAACACAACAGTTATTAAAGATATGATTCAGTCTTGTGAAGTGTGTGTGTGTGTGTGTGTGTGTGTGTGTGTGTGTGTGTGTGTGTGTGTGTGTGTGTGTGTGTGTGTGTGTGTGTGTAAGTAAGTAAGTAAGTAAGTAAGTAAGTAAGTAAGTAAGTAAAGTTTATTGCCATTACTAGTAAATATATACATTCAGTAATTACATAAAAAGTGGTCGTTGGCACGGTCTGTCGAGCCAAGGCTCCCTGACAGACATGTTCAGATATAAGTTATATGTGCTGAGCAGATCAGTGCTGTTAGAAAATTACTACACTTTTTGACCATGAAAAAAACTACACTATGACAAAAACCACATCCCAAAAATACTACATAAATACAAATACATGTATACAGGGATGGCATTTTAAATTTTACATAAAATACATATTCTCCTATCACTGGGTGGGGGGGTTTGTGGGGGTTTTAAGGCCCGGGAAAATGTTTTTTTTAACTCTCCTTTTGGGAATTAAAAAAAGTTTATATTATTTGTAAGTGTTTTTTTGGTGTAGGCAGAGCTTTCCCATAGTTGGGGCCCAAAAGAAAATTATCTGTTCTTTAAAGATTTTTGTAGGAACGTGGACACAAAATTTCCCAATTGTTCCTCTGGTTCCAGGGCGTTGATTCTACAAACTTATAAATGAAGTACCGGGAGCATTTTTTTTATTTTTAAACATGAAAAAAAGAAAAAAACTTTATAAATTTTTAAAAAAATAAAGAAGTTTTTGTCTAAAATATAAAGAAGCTGTTAAATAAAATTTACCCAAAAAAAATTTTGCATCAAAAAAAATTTTTTTTGATTATTTTTAAATTTTCCCTTAGGAAAAAAGGGCCCAAAGCCCGCCCATATGGGCCCCAAAAGTAAATGAGATGGGGGCACGGGGTGTAGTAAAAAATTTAAAGGGGTTTCCCGCTTTTAGAAAATTTACGGATTTTTATACAATATACCACACTTCAAAGGGGTTTTTGAATAGGGGGCATCTATATAAAGGGTTTCCCAAATTCAAATTTTCTTCATTTACACCAAAAAATTTTTTGTAATGGGTTACAATTGTAAATTTTTAACCGTCAAAAATAGTGGGGTATGTGATTTTTTTAGGGGCCCGTTTTTTAAAAAAAAATATAATTAGTTTTGGTTATATTGACCCTTATTTTGGGGTTTACTTTTATCCGTCATTTATTAAATGAAAACTCTTTTTATCAGTTTTGAATGGGACTGGGGTTATACCCTTTTATTTTTCCAGCACAAGTTTGTATCATGGGCATATTTTGGTAAATCAAAATTTTAGAGTTTGGCATTTACTATTTTCATCAATGTATATAAAAAAGTTTTGGGTCCAAAAATTTGACCCTGGGGTTTTAAACCCCAACCTGCAGATAAAAGATTTTTAAAGCAAGAAAAATTTTTTGTTTGCAGTATACAGCCTGTGCCCCTATTATAACATAATTTTCAAAAAATTTTCGGGGTACACCCCTCTGTTTTCCTATTTGGGGGGAAAGGGTTGTGGGGAAAATGGGGGATGGTGTGGGGAGGGTGGATGAGTGTAAGGGGAGGGTGGTAGTGAAAGGGGGGTGGTGGATGAGTGAAATTTTGGGTTTGGGGGGGAAATTGAGTGTAAGTGGAGGGGGTGAGTTTAAGTGGATGGTGGTGAGTTAAGGGGGATGGTGGATGAGGGGAAGGGGAAAGGGGTGGTGAGTGTAAGGGGAAATGGTGGTGAGTGAAAGTGGTTTGGTGGATTTGTAAGGGGGTGGTGGATGATTTGAAAGGGGGTGGGGGATGGGGGAATTGGGGGTTGGATGATTTGTAATTGGATGGTGGATGAGTGTAATGGATGGTGGAGGGTGTAAGTGGGTGGTGGGGTTTTGAGGGGAAGGGGGTGGTGGGGATGATGTAAGTGGTTTGGGGGATGGTGAAGGGTGGGGGGTGGATAATGTAAGGGGAATGGTGGATAGTGTAATTTGGGGGTGGATGAGTGTAAGTGGGTGGGGGATGAGTGTAATTGGTTTGGTGGATGTGGGGAAAGTGGATGGGGGGGAAGGGATGTAAGGGGGTGGTGGTTTGATTTGTAATTGGGTTTGGTGGATGAGTGAAAGTGGTGGGGATGAGTGAAATTTGGGGTTTTGGTGGTAAAGTGTAATTGGGTGGGGGAGAGGGGTAAGGGGGAGGGTTGGATGAGTGTAAGGGTGTGTGGATAAAGTGTAAGGGGAATGGTGGATGAGTGTAATTGGGGTGGTGGATGATTTAAAGGGGGTGGTGGTTTAAGTGAAAGGGGGAGGGTTGGATAAGTGTAAGGGGATGGGGGATGAGTGTAATGGGGGGGGGGTGAGTGAAAAGTGGGTGGGGGATGAGTGTAAGTGGGGGTGGAGATGAAAGGGGATGGGTGGATGGGGGAAAGGGGGGGGGGTGGATGAGTGAAAAGTGGTTGGTGGAGGAGTGTAAGTGGAGGTTTGATGAGTGAATTTGGGTTTGGTGTTGAGTGTAAGTGGATGGGGGAAAATGAGTGTAAGGTGGTGGGGGAAATGAGGGGTAAGGGATGGTGGATGTGTGTAAGTGGTGGTGTTTGAGTGAAAAGGGGGGGTTGTGGATGAGTGTAAGTGGATGGGGAAATAGTGAAAGGGGGTGGGGGATGATGTAGTGGGGTGGATGAGTGTAGTGGTTGGTGGATAAAGTGTAAGGGGGTGGGGGAAATGAGTGTAAGGGTTTTTGGGGGGAAATGATTTGGAAAGGGGAATGGGGGGATGATTTTAAATTGGATGGTGGAGAGGGGGTGGGTGGGTGGGGGATGATGTAAGTGGTGGGATGAGGGGAAATTTGGTTTGGGTGGATGAGTGTAAGGGGAAAGGGTTTAAAGGTGTGGGTGGGGTGGATATTTGTAAGGGGGGGGTTGGATAGTGAAAGTGGATGGTGGATGTTTTGGTAAGTGGATGGTGGATGAGTGAAAGTGGGTGGGGGATGATGTAAGGGTGGTGGGAGTGTAAGTGGGGGGATAACAGGGAGGGGGTGGATGAATAAAATGAAAAAGGTGGATGGGTAAGGGAGTAGGTGGACTGCCAGGGGGGATGGGGTGGGGGGGTGGGAGGGGTTTGGGGGGCGGTTTGGGTCCAACCATAGCCCAAACGGTAAATTTTTGGGGTTAAGTTTTTGAATCTATTTGGTTTTGGGCCCAAACCTTTTAAATACAGAGCCTCTTAAAATGGGCGCCCCTTAGATAGGCTACAATGGTACCCCCAGACCATGAAAGGGGTTCCGCTAACTGCTGTTCCTGGGGTTTTAATGTAAACTTAACCCCCTATTTGGTTTTTGATGTACTAGTTTTTGCCCCTATGGTGTTTGGGGATGATTTGCTACAAACTAATTATAATAATGATAATGATGATAATGGTAAAAAAGTGATGTAATAATAGTAATTTTAAATAAGGATGATAGTAGTAAGCCGTCCCAGATTGGGATAATATTTTTGGGGAAAAGGGAAAATGTGGAGTTCATGGCATGGGTGTTTTTTAAACCCAAGGGGGTGAAGGCGGGGGGGGGAAAGGGCAGAAGTAAGGGGGAGAGAGAGAGGAGAGAGAGAGAGAAAAGAGGGGAAGGGAAAAGAGAGAGAAGAGAGAGAGAGAGAGAGAGAGAGAGAGAGGGGAAACCCAAGTATTGGGTCGTCGTTACGAGGAAGTATTATATACGGGGCCGCCATTGATAAACCCCCAAAGTTTTTGGGCATAAATCCTGTTCCTCCTCCTCATTTTACATATATTTAAAAATTAATAAAAATGTAGATATGGAGAGGGGGGGCCATACAGTTTTGGCTCGGCCCTGAAAAGTATAACTAGTTTAAATCCACCCCGTAATCCAAAGCCCTGAATTTTAAATAAGGGGGGGGAATAAAGTATAAAATTTAAAACCAGTTTTTATAAAGAACGTTTTTGAAGTTTTAAAAAGTATAATGCAGTGAATAAGCCTGGTGGTGTGGGGCAGTGAGGGGGTTTGTGGGGGGAAACTGTCCCCCGCGCCCCCCGCAGGGACTCAGATTAAGGAGTCCCCCTTTTTTTGTCGCGTTTTCCCCTTTATTTTTTCCGCAGGCTTTTTGTGGGTATTTTAACAAACCCTTCAATGATGTATTTCAACGTGGAGGTTTTTTTAAAGAGTTATTTTTATTCACGGTAAACCTGAGTCTCAGTTGCCGCCCACCCCTGGTCCCCCGCCCCCACTGCGGGGGCGGGCCGTGGAAGGGCCGTCCAGCCTCCCCCCAAAGTGGGTAGAACGCACGCCCGTCACCCCCAAACCACGAACCCGGGGCACGGGGGGGAGGACCGGGTTAGAAAGATGTCTGCTCAGGATCCTCCGGGGGCCGATGGCCTTGCTCTGGGAAACCTCTCATCGGGGCCCCCTCCTGTTGTAACCTCTCGCTCAAAAGCCCCATCGGGGGAAACCCCTTTTGGGATTGAGGAAAACTTTTAGAGGGCAACCTCTTGATCGAACCCCTCCTGATGATAACCTATCGCCGAAGCCCCCATCTGGGGGTAACCTCTCGCTTGAATTTCCCATCTGGGGGTTTAACCCTTTCTCGCTTAAAAAGTCCCATTTTTAGGGAAACCTTTTCGCTTGAACTCCCATCGAGGGAAATTTTCTCATTTGAACCCCATCTGTGGGAAACCCCCCCTTGATTGAGGAAATTTTTTTGAGGGCAACCTCCGATCAAGTCCCTTTGGGGTAACCTCTCGCTTAAAGTCCCACCCTGTGGGAAACCCCTTGTTTGGGAGGCAATTTTTGAGGGGAGCCTCTCGATCAAAGTCCCTTTTTGGGGGTAATCTTCGCTCGAAGTCCCATCAAAGGGGAAACCTCTCGCTTGAACTCCCATATGGGGGGGGGGGGGGGAAAAACCTCCGCTTGAAGCCCTTCTAAAAGGGAAACCTCTCGCTTAAAACTCCCATTTTAGGGAAACCCTCTCGCTTGAAGCCCCCATCTAAAGGGTTTAACCTCTCGCTTGAAGTCCCTCTGGGGGAAAACCTCTCGCTTGAACTCCCCATCTGGGGGTAACCTTTTGCTTAACTCCCTTTTGCGGGAAACCCCCCTGATTGAGGCAATTTTTGGGGAAGCCGCTCGATCGAAGTCCCATCTTAAAGGGAAAACCCTCTCGATGGAGGTCCCCCTCGGGGGATCCCGCTGAGTCGCGGTTTTCCCTCCATGGCCCGTGGTCGTCTTCGCGGGGGGCCCAAAGGGAGGGGCGTCTCCCCTTCTCGCGGGTACTCACTCCCTGCGGGGGCCGGGGTGGTTCGGCCCCCGACGGCCCCCCGGGTCATGCCTTTTCCCTTCCCCTTCCTTTTTTCCTTAAATTTTTGGGGCGAGCCTTCGTCTCATCGGGCGCTCATCGGGTTTGAAGCTCTCTATGCTGCAGCCCTTCGTTTTCTGCAGCATGAAAACGAGGGCCCTTTCTCCGTGTCCGCGGCGGGCCCCGGGGCCGCGACCTAAACCCTTGGGTTTTCTGCCTCTTTCGACGGGGGACGTTGTGGTCATTCTTTTTGGGGGCGTTTGTCCCCCGCCGCCTCTTGAAGGGCGCCAGGGGCAGGCCCCAGCCAAGGGCCCGGGGAGCCGCGGGGGTTGTCTTCCCCCTTCCCCCATATTCTTTGGGCATTTTGAGGCCCCCTTTTTCCCGTAACTCCCTTTCCTCACTCAAAATGTTGCAAAACGGCACCCTGGCAAAATTAATTTTTTTTTTTTTTAATGCACTCGTGACCTACGCTCTCCGGTAGGACCTGCCTAGGAAAGGCCCCCCCCAACACACACCCTTCCACCCTTACTGGGGCCCGGAAAAGAGGTTTTAATTTTCAAACCCCGGGTGCCCCGTCACACCCTCCAGGCTGACCCCCGGCGTACCCTTCTCAACCCCTTCCCACAGGCTGCATAGAAAGGTTTTTTAATTACATCCCTTTGACCCCGTCACAAAACCCAAATCCGGCTGCACCCCGACACGCCTTTCTCACCCTTACTACGGCTGGGTAAAAGGTCTAATCACTCGTGACTACAGGGGTTTAAAGCATCATTGAAAAATGGGAAAAAAATCACCACAAAAAACCACAAAGTGCTCCCCTCCCCCCTTTGGTTTAAAACGGGAATTACCCGCTTTTTTTCATTTAGAAAAAACCCAAATTTGGGGGGGGTGGGGTGTGTGGGGGGGGGTGTGGGGTTTGTGTGTTTTGTGTGTGTGTGTGTGTGTGTGTGTGTATGGGGGTGTGGGGTGTGGTGTGTGTGTGTGTGTGTGTGTATCATTCCCCCCATGGTTTTTGTCCACGCGAGTCGGCTCGGGGGACCGCCAGTTTTTTAACCCCCCCGGGGCGAGCTCGGAGCTCTTAAATTTCCGAAAGTTTGGGTTAAAGCTGGGACCTCACACTGTGTTTTGTGTTTATGGGGTGTGTGTGGTTTGTGTGTATGTGTATGTGTTGGGGTGTGTGTGGTGTGTGTATCATTCACCCCCTGGTTTTGTCCACGCGGTTTGGACTCCGAAAAAGCCAGTTTTTACCCCCCCGGGGGCGAAACTCGGGGCTCATTATTACCGATGTTTTTGGGGATGCTGGGACCCCACACTGTGGTTTTGTGTGGTGTGTGTGGTGTGTGTTTTGTGGGGTGTGTGTGTGTGTGTGTGGTGTGTGTGGGGTGTGTGTGGGGGGTTTTTGTAAACCCAAAATAATACTGTCGATATCAAAAAAGTTTTCCTTCAAGACTACATAAAAAGTTTTATCTCTGGGAAATCACTTAGTCAATCCCCACTTTTGGGGTACATATAGGACAATTTTAGATGCTCGCCCTACAAAGGGCATTGCAACATCAAATGGTAGCCAGCGTAAGGCTAAGAAGATGGTCACCTCTTTTTTTAGGTCATTTAGTAAGGAACCTTTCGATAAATTCTCTATACGAGGGAAAACCTTTTTTGAAATGGTTTTTAAAAAAGAAAATATGAAACGTTTACGACCTCCCAAAATTGATAATCATTACAAACAGAATAACGTAAAACTAAAAATGCAGACGATACAACCCAACTACAACTGTACTAATTTTTAGTTTAAAAAATGGCCCGTTTTGGGGAAAAGCAATAAAAAATTCCTCCGTAGTGCTGTGCAAAGTCCTAAAATTTTTTTCAAAAGCAAACTGAACCGCCATCCCCCTGCATCAGGGCTGTGATAAGGGTGGCGACCAGCGCCCCCCACCTTTTTGTTGGGGTTTTTTCAAGGGTGTTTTTTTTTTATTGTTTTTTTTCCCCCTGGCGGGGTTAGGTTTTTGGGGTTTTGACAGATCCCTCTTTTTTTTGGGTCTAAATTTTTTTCCCAGTTTTAACCCTGGGTCGGGGTGGTTTGTGTTTTTCCCTGTACTATTTATTAGATGATTTTCCTCCTCCTTTTTAGGTAAATTTTAGGCTCCCAAGGCAACAAACACTACAGCGGTTTGGTTTCCCCTATTGGTTTTTTTCCATTTTTTACTTCTCTTCTCCCCTCTCTCTCTCGTCTCTTCTCTCCCCCCCTCTTTTCTCCTCTCTCTCCTTTCTCTCTCCCCTCTCTCCCCCTCTCTCTCTCTCTCTCCCCTCCCCTCCCCTCTCTCTCTCTCTCTCTCTCCTCTCTCTCTCTCTCTCTCCTCTCTCTCTCCTCTCTCCTCTCTCTCTCTCTCCTCTCTCCTCTCTCTCTCTCTCTCTCTCTCTCTCTCTCTCTCTCTCTCCCCCCTCTCTCTCCCCTTTTCTTTCTAGAACTTATTCCCATTCATCTTCCCCCAAAACTGGAACAACACTCCTCCGCGGCCCCACAATACAACACAAAAACCTTAAACCAGCTGGGGCGTGTAAGTATTCCTCAGCACCGGCCTCTCTTTCCCCTGCCTTGTTTCCCCCGCCCCCTGAAACCAATTTTCTTTGTTTTTGCCTTGATACATGGGAGGTTTTTGCCATTAGTGCGGGCTACCCCGTGCGTCGCGGGTTGGTGCCATGTGTTCCCTTTGGGGGTGATCTGATGGTGGGTTTTGGGCCCTTTGGGTTTCCTGGTGTGGGGTGGTGAAGGTGTGTTAGGGGAAGAGATTTGGGGATTGGAAATAGGTGTAAAATCTGATGGATGTTTTGATGGTGGTTGGGGGGTTGTGGGTGTAGGGGGGTAGGTGTTGTTTGTAGTAGTTTTGTAGTATAGTTTTAAAAGTAGTGGGTTGGGTTGATTGATTAGTTTATTGCCAAAATGTTACAAGTTAAAATAAATTTATACTATTTACAAAAACTTTAGTGGGATTTGGCCCCCTGAGCATCTGCTTTCCCCCGCGGGCCGAACAAACACTTTCCCAAAAGCTATAAAATAATTTGAGAGCGGGAATATTTACCCCAAATTTTAAAACCTAAATTTTCCTTAATATGATATATAACCCAAGCAATAATTTTTTCCCATACACTAGCCATAAAAAATCCAAAAACAAAATCTTTTACTTAGTAAATATATTTACATATATTATTTCCCCCCTATTTTGACTTTGAAAAAATTTTATAAATATTTTTAAGTTTAACTTTGAGTGTTCTGACATTAGTAAATTTCCTTCAATCATTAGGTATTGCATTCCAAAAATTTTGGCCCAACAAAAGTGTAAAAACATTTATATAAAGTTGTTTCGTGCTTTTTGGAAAATCTGAGCAATATTATTTTCCCCCCGTCCCCTTACTGTGGTGGAAACACGAAAATATTTTACTGTTTTGATCTTGTTTTTTATTCTTAAAATAAAAGTAAAAAAAAGAAATTCCTAAGAGATAAAATTTTTAAGAAAACCCAAAACATTAAAAAACATATCAGTAGAATCTATTTACTCTAAAACAAATTTTTTTCTGATGAGTTTTCTTTTGGACAAAAAAACATCTTTTAAATATTGTGGCCCAAAGTATACCCCCCGATGATCCCAATATATAATTAATGATAAAAAGAGAATGTGAGTTCCAAATGCCTAAATTTTCGTTAGGTGTGTCGAATTTTGTTATGATTCCACACTTTTTTTCCAAAAATTTTAAAGCACAAGACTAAATATAATTTTCCAAATTCAAATTTTCGTCAATAAAACCCCAAAAATTTTTTGTGTGGTAGAAGTAGTAGGGGGTTTCAGTGGTTTGAGATAGGGAAGAAAATATAAATAAAAAATGAAATTTGAGGGAAACGATGATAAAAATAGCAATGATGTGATATATTTTACAAAAAATAAAAGCACAAAAAACTCACACACACACACACACACCCACAGACACAGACACGACACAGACACCACACAAAAACCAACAAAAACACACACACACACACACACTTCGCATCTTTCACTTGTGTTTTTAAATCCCAGAACCCACACCCCCACCCATCCACCCACCCACCCACCTACCCCCCCACACACCCCACATCCCCCCCATCACCCCCTACACATACACCCAAACCACCCATACCCCACCCCCATCCCTTCCCCCAAAAAACCCTTATAAATCCCTGCCAACACTCCCCCATCATTCCCTTACAAAAAGTCTCGCCTCGCTTCCCTATAACCCGACCCCCCAACAAGGGATGGCCTCTTTTTTTTGTGTCCCGCAGGTCATCAAAGAAAAAGAAACGAAATCTTGACCTTTTTTTTGACGCTTTTTCCCTTCTGTTCTCCTTCTCCTCCTCCTCCTACTCCTCCATCCTCCTCCTCTCCTTCCTCCTCTCCTCCTCCCCTCCTCCTCCTCCTCCTCCCTTTTAACTTTTGACCTGTGACGGGCTGGGGTTTTCAGTAAGGGCCCTGTCAGTTAGTGCCCCACCATCGGGATTTTAATCCCAGGGGTCACTGCTGCAGGGGCATTGAAGTGCACGGCGTCCTACCTTGGAAAGTGCACTACCGCAGGGATTGTACGGAGCTGGGGCCTGATTGACTGCTGCCTCCCAAGAAAAGCGCCAGGCAAGGCTGCCGCCCCACCCTTGACTTCCACACTGAGCCTACCCCAACACTACATTAGACCTCATAACACACACAGATAGCCCCGAGTTAAGGGTTACCACTACTACTCTCGACCTGTGACGGGTTGTGGACCAGTAAGGGCCCTGTCAGTTAGTGACCACCATGGGGAAATTTAAGGTACCAGGGGTCACTGCTGCAGGAGGCATTGAAGTGAAACGGCGTCCTACAGGGAAAATAAAACAATCCGCGTGGATTGACGGAGATGGGGCCTGATTGACTGCCTGCCTCCCAAGAAAGCGCCAGGCAAGGCTGCCGCCCACCCTTGAACCTCCCACTGTGTTCACACCATTACAAAACACGCATACCATGACCAATCTATCAAGCACTAACCTACCCCCCCAAACTAGTAGTAGTTTAGCCATAGATTACAGCTTTCAACTTCCTCACAAATTTCCCTGCAGTTTTTCTATACTGCATGGTATCACTTCAAATTTTCCCGGGCCAGCTTCGGCTGGAGGATGGGTGGGTGGGGAGGACCTTTTACTTTTTCCTATCCTTTCTCTCTTATCATCTAGTTAGTGTAGTGCAGTTAAAGCAAACAGCCTTGTTAAAAAAACCTATCGGTCTGTTGCTTTGTGGGTTTTCCTTGTTCCTTTGTAATCCTCCTCCTCCTCCTCAGACAGCCCCGAGTAAACGGTCACTACTACAACTTTGACCTGGACGGGCTGTGGTTCAGTAAGGGCCCTGTCAGTTAGTGGGCCACCATCGGGATTTATATACCAGGGGTCACTGCTGCAGGGGGCATTGAAGTGCACGGCGTCTACTTGGAAAGTGCACTACCGCATGGATTGAAACGGAGCTGGGGCCTGATTGACTGCTGCTCTCCCAAGAAAAGCGCCATGGCAAGGCTGCACACCCACCCTGAACTTCCACACTGAGCCTACACCAACCCTACATTAGACCTCATAACACACACAGATAGCCCCGAGTTAACGGTTACCACTACTACTCTCGACCTGTGACGGGCTGTGGTCATTAGGGTCCTGACAGTTAGTGACCACCATCGGGATTTAAGGTACCAGGGGTCCTGCTGCAGGAGGCATTGAAGTGTACGGCGTCCTACATGGAAAGTACACAATCCGCAGTGGATTGAACGGATGCTGGGGCCTGATTGACTGCTGCTCCCAGAAAGCGCCAGGCAAGGCTGCCGCACCACCCCTTTGAACCTCCACACTGTGTTTCACACCATTACAAACACACATAACATTACCTATCTACTCAAGCACTAACCTACCCCCACAAACTAGTAGTAGTTAGCCATAGATTACAGCTTTCAACTTTCCTCACAAATTCCATGCAGTTTTTCTATATTGCATAGTTTTCACTTTCTTTTCCGGCCAGCTTCGGCTGGAGGGATGGTGGTGTGGGGAGGAGCCTTCTACTTCCTATCCTTTCTCTCTTAACTATCTAGTTAGTGTAGTGTAGTTAGAGCAAACAGCCTGTAAGGACCTATCGGTCTGTTGCTGTTTGTGTTTCCTTTGTATTCCTTTGTAGTCCTCTTCCATTCAGGCCAGCATCCACGGTGTCTTTTTATGCAAGTCTAGGGTGCGAGTCGTATATTTTGCCGATGGAAAAAGAGAGAGAGAGAGAGAGAAGAGAGAGAGAGAGAGGAGAGAGAGAGAGAGAGAGAGAGAGGAGCAGAGAGAGAAGAGAGAGAGAGAGAGAAGAGAAGAGAGAGAGAGAGATGAGAGAGAGCGAGAGAGAGAGAGAGAGAGAAGAGAGAGAGAGAGAGAGCGTAAAAAATGTTCATATTCTGCGGCACAGATTCTGGTTATGATCGTAATTAGCTAAAGTAAAGTCATTTTCCCTCTTCCCCCTCCTCCTCTTCCTTTTCCTCCTTCTCCTTCTTCTTTTCCTCCCCCTCCTCCTCCTCCTCCTCCTCCTCCTCCTCCTCCTCCTCCTTCTCTCAGTCTTGTAAGGACCTATCGGTCTGTTGCTGTTTGTGTTTCCTTGTATTCCTTTGTATTCCTCCTCCTCTTGAAGCAAACAACCTTGTAAGGAAGGACCTATCGGTCTGTTGTTGTTTGTGTTTCCTTTGTAATCCTCCCTCCCATACATCTCTTCCGCTGTTATGGCATGTGGAGTGTGTGTGTGTGTGAAAAAGAGAGAGAGAGAGAGAGAGAGAGAGAGAGAGAGAGAGAGAGAGAGAGAGAGAGAGAGAGAGAGAGAGAGAGAGAGAGAGAGAGAGAGAGAGAGAGAGAGAGAGAGAGCAATCCCAGCGTTGTGTTGGGAGGCTCAGAGGGAATAAAGAATGCACGGCTGTCTATCTTTCTGTTTGTCCGCCTGTCTCAATGTCACTCCTGTCTTATTATTTTTCTGTGAGTCTGTTTCTATCTCTCTTTTACCACTGACCCAGTTTTTTTTTTTCTCTCTCTCTCTCTCTCTCTCTCTCTCTCTCTCTCTCTCTCTCTCTCTCTCTCTCTCTCTCTCTCTCTTCCCTACTTATGTCTTCGTTCGCCATATTACTGTTCAAATATATTACATGCATTTTCCTTTTCGTATATTCTTTTCTTTTCATTTTTTTCTTCCATTTCTTCCCATATATTTTTTGTGCCACATCGGGAACGCAAAGGAAGATTTTCTCGTTCAATCAGAAGCCAAAGTGTTCCCGTGTTCGTGTTTTCCAATTTTGGCGAAGACTTCCATTTTGAGTTTATAAGGAATACTTTTTGTTCTCTTTTTTTCATGAATAATAGCTGTTCCTCCTCCTCCTCCTCCTCCTCCCTCTGTTCCTCCTCCTCCTCCTCCTCCTCCTCCTCCTCCTCATCCTCCTCCTCCTTCTCCTCCTCCTCTCGTCCATCTATTATTTTGCCCCAGTTCTCTACATTGGAATTCGTTAATGGTATAGAACCTAATGGTATAGAACTAATGGTATAGCTAATGGTATAGAACATAAAAGATGCAGCTCTTGAAGGCTGATCCAGTGGTATACGCGGATTTAAAATTTATGCATAAATGACTACAAATAAATGATTTCAGAAAACTAAAGAAAACAATATATCTCGAGAACGTGACATGTTAGGACTAAACAGACTATGCCATTGCGTAGATCTGGTCAAACTGGATAAAAATTATTTAGGGCATTTTTCTGTTTAGATCAATAGTTTAGTCGAAAAATGCCAAAAACCAAATGAGGCAAAAATTATGAGGAATTTTGCAGCCAGAAAAAGTGAATTATTTTATTTACATATATACATAAAAATTATGTCAGTAATATATGTGTATAATGACATTGTAAATACTTGTTGTTCAGTGTAATTTTCCCAGTGATGAATTTTAGTGGAGATGGAGTAATGTTTGTATGCATTTATAGGGTGTAAATAAGCTTACAGAGGAAAAGAATGGCTTTTAGAATCAAATATTGGCAAACAAAGACCAGATTCGTGATCGCCATCAGTAGAAGCCCCTATAAACCGAATTTCATCCAAATTGGGATATATTTATTTGCGCCCAAAATCTGCAGGCTATGATTGTATATGGTCCAGGATTTTTTTTTGTAAATCCCATTTTCATTAATATCACAGTAACCATACACGTAAGGACAAAATGGTATAGAACATAAAATATGCAGCTCTTAAAGGCCGATCCAGTGGTATACGCGGAAGTAAAATGCATGCATAAATAAAGCCACAAATCAATGTTTTATACAAACTTTAAAAAAACGATATATCGCGAGAACGTGACATGTTAGGACTAAACGGACTGTGCCATTGCGTAGATCTCGTCAAACCGGACAAAAATTATTTATGTTTTTTATCTGTTTAGATCAATAGTTTAGTCGGAAAAGGCCAAAAACCAAATGAGGCCAAAATTTAGAGGAAAGTTGCAGCCAGAAAAAGTGATATTTTTTATTTACATATATACGTAAAAATTATCTCAGTAATAATTGTGTATAATGACATTGTAAATACTTGTTATTCAATGTAATTTTCTCAGTGTTGAATATTAGTGGAGATTGAGTAATGTTTGTATGCATTTATACGGGGGAAATAACTATATTTTTTATTTTAATATATACGTAAAAACGATCTGTGTAATAATTGTGTATAATGACGGTATATATAATTGTTATTCTATATAATTTCCCAAATAATTAATATTTGTTGATCTGGAAAAACCGTACGGTAAAATTCATACTTTAACTCCCAAACCGTAAGTCTTAGAGCGTTTGTATTTGACAGGCAAAAGATAGTAAACCCAACGTTGCTCAAAATATATTCACAGTCATTGGGCCGACAAAAGTCGCATAAACTCGTCACAACGAAAAAACCGTAAAATCCATACATGGCAACTCGCGAACCAAAAGTCACAGACCATTGGTGATGGTTTCCGCTAAACCGGCAACAGCCGCACAACAAAACATGTATTCCAACTGTAGGCCGTTACATTTCAAATAAACGCTGCAGCACGCAAAACAACCTCTAAATCTCAGCTCACGTTCCTCTAGTATATATATACTAGCCGCAAAGCCGCCCTACGGGCGGACTTTTTGGCTAGCTCCTGCGGAGGGCTATTGGTGGGGCCCATCACCTGTGTTTGGTGGGCCTTTTGCCCACCAAACACAGACTCTCCAGATAGCCCCTTCTAACTTCATGGATGTAGAAATGTATGTATTAACGCCAACCCATTCACATCACCCCCAACCCATTCACTCACCCATTACCCATCACCCCCGACCCATTCACTCACCCATTACCCATCACCACACACCCATTCACTCACCCATTACCCATCAGCCACCATCTATTCCCTCACCCATCACCCATCACCCCCAACCCATCACCCCCCACCCATTCACTCACCCATCACCCCACACCCATTACCCAGCTCCCCACCCATTCACTCACCCATTACCCATCACCCTACATCAAGGTTTCCTCAATTCTCGCAACCCACTTTTTTTCACAATTCTCGCTAATAGGCTGCTAAAAAAAAAAAAAAAAAGTGATCAGATCATCCTATAAGTGGGCTTAAAAACTTCCCTGCTCGACTCTGTTCCAAAACTGTGCCATATGAAGGGATTGTGCCACGGGGGGCGGAACGTATACCACACACACACACACACACATACACACACACACACACACCACACACACACACAGACAGACAGACAGACACACTTTCGCTTATATTATTATAGGATAGATAGGGACTGATTTATGCGGGGCGGGGCGGGTCAGACTCAGAGGGGTTTTTCGTACAGAAAAGCCACTTACGGTCGAGATTCAAAAAGTTTCACTGATGACAAAGTTGTAGAGGGCCACAAACTCTATCGGGAGTGTGCCCTTAAAAATTTTATTCAGACCTACACTAAGTCCGCCAGACGCCACGAAGCTCACCTGAAAGCCAATCCATTTCACTTTAAACTCACAGAAAAGCCACTTACGTTCAAGATTCGATACATTTTACTGAGGACAAACTTGTAGAGCGCAGAAAACTTTATCGGAAGTGTGCCCTTGACATTGCCGTAACACCTACATTAAGTCCGCCAGACGCCGGGAAGCTCACTTCTCATACAAAATCGTTTCTAGCTTGTTTAAGATCTGCGACGTGCTGTGCACGTCTAAGATCTTAAACTAGGGTCAGAAAAGCCACACCTAGCTTTGTTTGTTCGCCTGTCTGAATGTCACTCCTGTCTTATTATTTTTCTGTGAGTCTGTTTCTATCTCTCTTTTACCTGTCCCAGTTTTTTTTTTCTCTCTCTCTCTCTCTCTCTCTCTCTCTCTCTCTCTCTCTCTCTCTCTCTCTCTCTCTCTCTCTCTCTCTCTTCCCTACTTATGTCTTCGTTCGCCATATTACTGTTCAAATATATTACATGCATTTTCCTTTTCGTATAGTCTTTTCTTTTCATTTTTTTCTTCCATTTCATCCCATATATTTTTTGTGCCACATCGCGAAGGCAAAGGAAGATTTTCTCGTACAATCACAAGCCAAAGTGTTCCCGTGTTCGTGTTTTCCAATTTTGGCGAAGACTTCCATTTTGAGTTTATAAGGAATACTTTTTGTTCTCTTTTTTTCATGAATAACACTGGGGAACAATTTGAAAAATAATAATTGTTGAGTTAGATTTTTGAGCTTATTTAGACTAAAATTGGCATGCTGATTCCAAATCTGTAGTCAGTTTTTTTTCTAGCACGTCAAGTTTTTTCTCCACAGCTTACCCTCCAGATAAGCAAAATTCCACTTGTGAGCTGTAGTAAAACTTGCCAGCTAATTACGATTTGACTCATCGAGAGCTATGTGGCAACTTGTTTGTGCAGTTACAATTGAGACAGTGCGGTGAGAGGTGTGTGGCAGCTCCCAATAGGTCATACTATCAATATCTGCAAACAGAAGCTAGGATAGTAGGAATTAGGAGGATTTGTTATGGCTTTTCTCTTAACCTTGTAACAACATACCATTGTAATTTCTATTTCGGTTTATGCTGTTTTTTTTTTTTGTTTTCAAAGCTTGTAACTATTCCAGCTATGTGTTTATTTACATAGGTATATATTTCTTTTGTTTCAGATCATGTCTGCTCCTGCTACGTCTCGTCGTAAATGCCTAAACAACCCTGACTCCTTCTGCTATATATGTGGTAGTTTCACCTTTCCAAGTCAGAGGGCAAGCATCAGCGTATTTGTCAAACAAGCATATTTCGCATATTTTAAAGTGAAACTCGGTGATCAAGACAAGCTATGGACCCCTCACAAGTGTGCAGCAGTGTGTCGAGAGATTACGGATGTGGACCAAAGGAACACGTGAAAAGTTGGGCATTTGGTATCCCCATGGTTTGGCGAGAGCAAAAAGATCATTCCACAGACTGTTACTTTTGTTTAGTGAAAACATCAGGATTTAACAAGAAAAATAAAAGTAAAATAGAATATCCTAATCTACCGTCAGCTATATGACCAATGCCTCATTCAGCTGAAATTCCAGTGCCAGTTTTCGAACAACTACCTCCTCTAGAAGATCTGAGTGATGTTGAAGAACGCAGTGACAGCAATGATGCAGATTTTGACATTCACGAGGATTCAGTTCGTAGGGATTTGATCAGCAACGAGTTGAATGATTTAGCACGTGATTTGGGCCTATCCAAAAAGCTTCAGAAATACTAGCATCAAGACTGAACGAGAAAAACATACTTGAACAAGGAGTGAAGGTATCATACTTTTGAACCAGAGAAAGTACATTTCTGCAGTACTTTCGAAGTGCCAGCGGTTTTGTGTTTTTCCATAACATTCCTGGTTTACTGAAGGAATTAAGGCTTTCAATCTACAATCCAAATGAATGGCGATTGTTTATTGATAGCTCAAAGCGGAGCTTGAAGTGTGTCCTTCTACACAATGCAATTTGTTTGGGCGCAGTCCCTATTGGGCATTCGGTTCTGTCACTTCGTGAAGAATATGGAGATGTAAAGAGAGTCATTGAGTTATTGCAATATGACAAACACATTGGATCATCTGTGTTGACCTTAAAATGGTGTCCTTCCTTCTTGGTCAACAACGTGGATACACAAAGTATCCCTGCTTTCTCTGTATGTTGGGATAGCAGAGCTCGAGAGAAGCATTGGGTTCAGACGAATGGCCTCCGAGATCTGATCTTAACCTGGAGATCCTAACATTGTACATGAGCCACTGTTGACAGGAAGAAAATAATATTCCCCCCTCTGCACATAAAACTAGGTCTCATGAAACAATTTGTAAAAGCATTGTCAACTGATGGCGACTGTTTGAAGTACATCATCTTGGCATTTCCTGGACTGTCAATTGAAAAAATCAAGGCCGGTGTGTTTGATGGTCCACAAATTCGACAGCTCATCAAAGATAACATTTCAACGGTACTATGTCAGACCTTGAAAAGAATGCTTGGCTATCATTAAAAGACATCGTCAAGAACTTTCTTGGAAATACACGTGCAAGTAATTACACAGAATTTGTTCAGAAACTATTGGAGAGCTACAAAGCGCTTGGTTGCAACATGAGTATTAAAGTACATTTTTTGCATAGCCATCTTGCAACTTTCCGGAAAATCTTGGTGCTGCTAGCGACGAGCAAGTTGAACGATTTCACCAAGATTTGAAGGTTATGGAAGAACGTTACCAGGGTAGATGGGATGTGCATATGATGGCTGACTATTGTTGGAGCATCAAACGCGATAGTCCTCAAGTTGAACACTCCAGACAAAAGCTACAAACGTAACATTTTTACCTTAACCTGCACACAATTATAGCCTTATCCTTTCTAAAAACATGATAATGTTAAATAAACATTCTATTCATGCCTATTTCTTTTCATTTTTGCATTGTATGTTAACATTTGCAACTTTTTATAAATAAGCACTGTTTACTGTTATGTACAGTATTTTTTATATTTTTTAGAAAACGAAAATCCTACAGTTCAAAAACTTGACGTGATAGAGAAAACTGAGATCAGTTTTTGGATTCAGCACCCAAAAAATACTTAATAACAAGTGTCAGACCTAACTCAACAAAATTTGTTCCCCAGTGTATAATAGCTCCTCCTCCTCCTCCTCCTCCTCTCCCCCCCCCTCCTCCTCTCCTCCTCCTCCCCCCTCCTCCTCCTCCTCCTCCTCCTCCTCCCCCTTCCTCCTCCTCCTCCTCCTCCTCCTCCTCCTCTTCTTCTTCCTCCTCTCCTCCTCCTCCTCCTCCTCCTCCTCCTCCTCCTCCTCCTCCTCCTCCACTCTACACAAATGCCAGAAGCATTATTTTAAAGCGTAACGAATTATTAGCATACGTTGTTGCCGAAACGCCAGATACCGTCAGTATCACTGAGAGTTGGGTCAACACAAAAGATAAACATTTATTAGCTGAAATAGCCATTCCAGGCTATAAGACATTCCTAAATTGTCGCACGCATAAAGCAGGTGGAGGTGTCATTCTTTATATTAAAGAAATTTGCAAGCAATCGAAATCGATAAAGTAAATAAAGATTCATTATGCTCAGTCTACGCAAAGATTTAAGCTAAACGGTAAATTGCTAACTATTGGGACAATATATCGTCTCGCCAAATCTAATGCGGAAGTAGATTGCCTCCTGTATGACGAGATAAAGTCAGTTGTGAACAATAATAACGATACAATTATTTGTGGAGATTTTAACCTACCTCATATAAACTGGAATAATAATTCTGCTGATAGAGAAGGTATGCGATTGCTTGATATGGTGAACGAAGTATATTTAAATCAGGTGGTCCGTGAGCCTACAAGGGATAATAGTATCCTAGATTTAGTTTTCACTACCGACATTGATCTGATTGATTACTGCGAATAGGTGAACATTTGGCAAACAGTGATCACAGCTAATCAGATGCGGCATAAATTGCAATGTAGACATCACAGAAAATCGTTATTAGTCCCAAATTATAATAAAGCAGATTTCACGAAGATCAGCAGGGTACTAAGCGAAGTTGAATGGATTGACCTACTAAATGTAATAACGCCGAAAACATGTGTAATGTATTCACTAATAAACTCCAATCGGTGGTGAAAAACATGTTCCCATGGTAAGAAAACGTTTGAATAACATAAACAGACCCAGTTGGATGAATAATGAGATCCAACAAATCATTGGCAAAAGCGCCGAGCGTATAAAGTTTACAAACGATCAAATGCAACGTGCGATTCTAGAGAATACAATGACGTCAAACGTCGCTGCAAAGGACTAATTAAGTCTAAAAAGCGCGAGTATGAAGAAAAAATTGCAAAGGAATCCAATCAAACCGCAAAAGGTTCTTTCAATACGTTCGAAGTAAGAAAAACGTCAAAACAAGTATTGGACCACTGAAAGATAATAATAATATCTTGGTAAATGATAATAAGAGTATGGCGTTCGTACTCAATGAATACTTTAATGCGGTATTTTATTAAAGAAGACGAAACTCCATTACCAGAACCAGTAAAATGTATGCAGGCCTCGAAAGGGATAGACTGGTAATAGGAGAGATAACAGTAGACGAATATCAATGTATTTTGCTGAAACTTGACCCAGCAAAATCCGTGGGGGTGGACGAAATCTCGCCGCGACTACTTCGCGAATGTCACAGTCAACTTTCGCTCCCATTAAAGATTATTTCAATAAATCGCTATGTGAAAAAAATGTTCCTAGTATGTGGAAATTAGCAAATGTTACACTGATATTCAAGAAAGGGAGTAAGAGCCTCGCAAGTAATTATCGCCCATTAGTCTAACGTCCGTGATTGTTAAACTATTTTGAGAAATATTGCGGGATAAAATAGTGTCTTTTCTCGATGGAAATAACTCAATACTAAACTCCCAGCATGGATTTCGAAATAAGAGATCCTGCTTAACAAACCTTGATTTTTTTTAATGTCATTTATTCAAACTGGGACGCTAAAATTCCCTCGGATGTAATATACCTTGATTTTCAGAAAGCCTTCGATACAGTTTCACATAAGCGACTGTTGACCAAGCTAAGGGCACATGGCATAGGAGAGCAATTATGTTCATGGATTGGCGATTGGCTTTCAAATCGTAAACAACGGGTAGTAATAAATGGTGAGGCATCTGATTGGTTTAGATGTCACTAGTTGGGGTGCCTCAGGGCTCGGTCTTTGGTCCTACTCTTTTTCTGATATATATCAACGATCTGGACTGCGGACTTGTATCTAAAATATCAAAATTTGCAGTATGACACCAAATTATGCGGTAAAGCATATACTAGAGAAAACTGCGAACTCATCCAAAGTGATCTCGACAACTATCAGATTGGAGTGATAAATGGCTATTAAAATTCAATTCCGATAAATGTAAAGTAATGCATATAGGCAACGATACCTCAAATATAACTATCAAATGCAAAATAAATCGTTAACTGAGTACAGCAGAAAGGATTTAGGTGTCATCATCAGTAATTATCTGAAAACCAGTTCGCATTGCCTAGCTGCCAGTAAAAAGGCAAATATGATGTTGGGCTTTATTAAACGTAACTTTGAACATAAAACATCCGAAAGTAATGACAACAATTATACACGTCCTTGGTTAGGCCGCACTTGGAATATGCCGTTCAATTCTGGTCGCCCTGTTTCGTAAAAGATCAAGCCAAATTGGAATCAGTGCAAAGAAGAGCAACCAAACAAATTCCATCTCTGCGAAATTCATCTTATGAAGAGAGACTGCGGAAACTTAATATGTTTTCCTTAAAGGATCGTAGAATCCGTGGGGACTTGATAGAAACCTTTAAGATCCTAAAGGTTTTGATGTCATTAATCAAGAGGACCTATTCGAGCTTTCACTCAAGTGACAACAAGAAATAATGGTTTAAAACTAAACGGTCAACGTTGCATCACCGATCTCCGTAAAAATTATTTCAATGTTAGAGTCGTTGATCGATGGAACAAGTTACCAGCAAATGCTGTCGGAGCCAACACAATAACTACATTCAAAAACAGACTTGACGCGCACTGTAAAGTAAATGGGTATTGATAGTGCGAATTCGTATCTAGTCCCCCGTATTCGATTAGTTGTAGTGGTAGTGGTAGTTGTAGTTAGTATTTTTCATATCCTATCATTCTGCACTATGAAACTTCCATGTTCCTATCCTCTTTAGGGACATGGTATCATTTTCCAAC
>JACEEZ010019194.1:0-60000 GCA_016584305.1 Chionoecetes opilio
GGTTTTTATAAAGTACTACCCGCAAAGTCCGCCCCGCGGTTTTTTTGGGGTAGCTCCTGGCAGGGGTATTGGGGGGCCCTTGGGCCCCCGAACACAGACTCCCAGATAGCCCTTCTAATTTTCCTAAAATAGGATGAAAAAAGGTATGTATTAACGCCAACCATTCACATCACCCCCCCCTTTCACCCCCTTTCCCCTCCCCCCCCACCCTTTCACTCCCCCATTCCCCAAACCACCCACCCTTCCTCACCCTTTACCCATCTATTCCCTCACCCACCCCTATCACCCCCCCCCATCACCCCACACCCTTTCCATCCCCCCCCCCATTCACTCACCCTTTATCCATCACCCTACATAAAGGGTTTTCCCAAATTTCTGCAACCCATTTTTTTTTCACAATTCTCGCTAATAGGCTGCTAAAAAAACAAAAACAAAAAAGTGATCGGATCATTCATAAGGGGGCTTAAAACCTTCCCTGGTCGACCCGGTTCCAAAAAGGGCCCACATGAGGGGATTCCGCCACAGGGGGGGCACTATCGCAGACAACAGAACACCACACATTTTCGCTTTGTTATTACTCCCGAAAAGGGCCTTTTTGGGCTAGCTCTGCGGAGGGCTTTTGGGGGGGTTTCGGCCCCCCACCTGTTTGGGGGCTCGGCCCACCAAACACAGATCTCCAGATAGCCCTTTAATTTCCTGAAAAGGAGTAGAAAGTTGTTTTAACGAAAAACCCTTCACTCATACCCAACTTCTAATTTTCCCTAAAAGAAAACCCGCCCCCCGGGCGGATTTTGGGGCTAGCCCTGGGGAGGGCTATGGTGGCCCTCGGCCCCCCATCTGTGTTGGGGCCTTCGGCCCACCAAAAAAGATCTCCAGAAGACCATTACCCACCCCCTGGGCCCCACCAAAAACAGACTCCCCAAATACCCCCTTCAACTCTGAAAAATGTATGTATTCCCCCCCCCCATTCCTCACATTACCATCATCCACCCCCATTCACTCCCCCATTCCCCATCACCCCCAAAACCCTTTCATCACCCTTTCCCACACCACACACCATTCACTCACCCTTTCCCCATCCCCCCCCACCAGCCCTTCCCCCATCCCCCATTCACTACCCATTACCAAATCACCCAACCATTCACTCCCCTATCACCACACCCTACATCAATTTTCCTCAATTCTCGCAACCCTTTTTTTTTCTTCACAGTTCTCGTAATAGGTGTAAAAAAGAAGAAAAAAAAGGGGCGGATCACCCTAAAGGGGGGTTAAAACTTCCCTGGTAAACTGATTCCAAAACTGAAATATGATGGGATTCCGCCAAAGGGGGGGCGGCCCCTATCGAGACAGACGACAGACACACACATTTTCAATTTTATAGAGGTACCGTAGATAACACTAAAGTCCCCATGAAAATTTTTTTTTTTCGATTTATAGAGTTGGGTCTTTAAACGTTACGCCCCCCCCCTCGAAATTTCCCAAAGACAGTTCACTTTTTTTGAGTCGGCGTGGGGGGGGGGCGAGACTACTTACTGGTAACTTCAGAGCACTGGGGTAAAGAGTGTCTCCTTTAACCTTTTTTTAAGGTATTTGAGAAGGCCCCACACAGTACAGGGGGGGAGGTATAACTTATTTTCACAAACAAGCACACGTTTCAAGCATTCCAGGGCAAGGCGTATGGGAGGGAGGCGGGGAAACAGATCGAGCTTTACCAGGAGGGGCGGCGACTGCTCCTCGTCCTTTTGCGGTCGGGGGCCCCCTGCCAGACCTTCCACCTCTCTCACCCTCCCTTCGCCACCAGAATACACACACATACACGCACTTTGCCTCGCACGCCCCCCAGAATACACACAACTGATTACGTATACAATGGTAACACTACCCCTCCTTTCAACATGGTCCTCGTCTGTAACAAAAAACTTTTTCCACAACAGCAAATAAATCAAAAAAACACCCATCCAATTTAGCACTCAGAAAAATACAGACAACAAAAATAATAAAATTTCCCTCGGGGACAATTTAATATTTTTCCCCCCCCACATCACCCCCCACCAAAAAACTTTACAATCCCCCGGTTAACACCACCCCCTCCACCTTAACCTCTGCAGGAGATGCCCCCGCGCGTCACCCCGCCACCACCTCTCCCCCCCCACGCCCTCCACCACCACACTGAGGGATTAAAACCCCACTACACCCAGAGGTGCCGCTGGCCCCCCCCGCAACAGAAGCTCCCCCTGCAAAAGGGGTACCTCGACCTCTCCGCGGCCCACCTGCGGCTATTCCACCCCCCCCCTGCCCCCCCCCGCACAGGTGCGTCACCTCGCAACCCCCGTGTCGGGCTCCCCCGGGTAAGTGTGTGCAGCCAGGCTCCCCGGGGGCGGCGTCTGTCCCTCAGTCAGACAGACGGCGCCCCTGTCGAAAATTTCCCCAAGTATGGGGCACCCCCAGCACGGCGCCCCTCCACCCCCAGCTGCCACTCTTTACCCACCGTCCCCCCGTTTTCCTCTCCAGTGGTGGTGACGTGACGGCAGTTAGCCCACGCGGGGCCCGTAGGGGTTGGCTGGGTCGGGCCCTTGCACCCGCCCGGCCGCGTTTCCGCTTGAGCACGGCCAATGGTTGTCGCAGGCATTGGTTGCGTGGCCCGGCGGCCCACAACCCCAGCAGCAGGGGGGAAAAGGGGGAGGCGCAGCTCTTCCAACGATCGCGCTTTCCCCCTCCCCACCGGCCCCGCTTGTGACGGTGGCCAATCCCAGCAGCTTCCTTGAAAGCATCTTTACCGCTCCCCTCTGCCGGGGCGGCGTCTTGGTCTGCGCGCGGGGGGGGAAAGGTGGGTTCCGAACGCACAGAGAGGGAAAAAAGGGACTCAAACTCCAGACCCTCCCCAAAGGCCACCTGCACGTCCCGGGTGCGCCTGTTCACGTAAATCTGCAGCCGCTGGTCGATGAGGGGTGAGAAGGGTCGCGGGCCCCAAAACAAACCCCCATTTTTTCCGGCGCCCTTTGGATATGCCCGGGCACCAACGACTCCAGCTCGTGGCCCGGTGGACAGTGGTCGCCCGCATTCTCACTTTCCTTCAAATGAGCCCCGGCACCTCCGTTGCTGGGGGTGGCCAAATTTACTTGTAGGCGTCCCGACACAATGGGATGACGCCCGCTGCGCCGGCGTCAGATGCCCCCAAAACCTCCACAGCCGCCCCGCCAAACTCGAGACAAGTTGTAGCACCCCCTCTTTAAACTCCCCAAAAGAGGTCCGCCCGTATTTTGAAGAGCCTTGTAAACCCCACGGGACTTTTCCGTCAAGCTGCCGGGTTTCCTTGGGCTGACTGTAACGGGTTTTGGGGGAGTGACGGCTGGTTTTAAAGGTACAGGGGCCCGTCACCCGTCCCCCGGGCCCGCCATTTTCCCCTTTTGCTCTCCCTCCATTATCGCCTGGGGGAATGTGCAGCTCACCTCTGCATCGGTTACTCCCCAAGAGCGACAGTTTCGGCCCCTTGCCCCGCCTCCTTACAAGCTCGACCCCCCAGAGCTCCTCCTTGACAATATCCGTTTTCGCTGTATAGGGTGGGGGCTCTCGCTGCACGGCCGCCAGCTTCATGCATCGCGACTCTAAGCTCCCCGGGGTTTCCCCTCTTTCCCCCTCCCCGCTTGTACAAGTGCAGCTTTCCCCCCTCTCCCGGCCCCCCTTTCTTTAGGGGGTCTTCATTTTTCCAAACATAGCGGGTAAGGAGGTATTCGGGGGTTTCGCTCACGCCGGAGTCTCCGTCCTTTTCAACACGTCCTTTTTTCCCCTTCTTTTCCCCACTTTGGGGATGCGGCGCCCTCTTCTCGCTAAAAAATGCCGGCTTTCCGACGCCATCTTTCCCTCCAGGACCACCAGGCGTGACCCACGACTTTCGTGTTTAAAAAACACAATTCCATTTTGACACCCCTTTGTTACGCCCCCCGTAACTTACCAAAGACAGTTCATTGTTTTTAATTCGGCGTGGGGCGGGGGGTCGAGGGGCTACTTTCTGGTAACGTTCAGATATGGGGAGTAAAAAAGGTCTCCTTTAAAAACCCTTTATTTCCACAGGACTTGGAAGGCACACACGTTACAGGAGGGAGTGTATAATTATCTTTACAAAAAAGCAAGCTTAAGCATTCCAGGGCACAGGTATAGGCGAGAGAGGTGGGAAACAGATCCGAGCTTCCCCCTGGCGGGCGGCGACGTCCTCTGTCCTTTTTGGCGTCGGCGGCCCTGTCAGACCTTTCCCCCCTCTCAATCCTGCCCCCGCCCCCAGACATACAGTAATTGCCTCGACGCCACCCAGACATACACACATACAGATTTCAGTATTACAATCGTAACAATACTACATTTCTAAATCCATAATTTCAGGAATGTTTGAAGGGGCTATCTGGAGAGCTATGTCATTTTTGTCCATCACTGTGTCATATAGGCTATAAAGAACAAATTACGAAAAATCAACCGAGTGGTTTCACACAAGATCGCAGCTAGTGTTATGTTTTGAATGTTTTCCCGCCCAAAGTCGTCGCCCAGAAAAAAAAGAGTAGGAAATTTGAAACCGTTTATACTTTCAGATACAAAACATAAACACCACTGGAAACAGTGTAGATTAGTACAGTCATGATTTTAAACTACTGTGGTACCATTTCAGTGGCACATAGGAAATCAGTAGTGAGCTATTATAAATCATAATATATATACTAGGACAGCACTCCACCTAAATCGCGAACACACAGGCGCGATTCATCTCCTTCCAGTTCCTTTTCGTATTTTCCAATAAATTATCGTCATATCTAAAGTCTGTACAATGCATTCTCCTCCTTCCTAGGATGTTGTAATCCCAGGGGCCATCTCTCCCTCCCTCGCCATCTCTCTCTCACTCTATCTCTCTCTCTCTCTCTCTCTCTCTCCTCTCTCTCTCCGCTCTCCGCTCTCGCTCTCTCGCTATCTGTCACGTCATCTTTTTCTTCCCTCACATTCTCTTAAATTTCAGTACCCCTTTCTCCCTTTCTCCCTTCCTCTTACTCCTTTGTCGCCCCCCTCTTCCTCCCTCTCTCCTCACATTACATGCTTTCTTACAACACCTGTTCCTCCTACCTGATGGTCCTCTGCTCCCTCCTCCCTCCCTCCCTCATTGTTCCTTTTCTGTCTCCCTCCCTCCATCATCTTCCTCCTTCCTCCTCCGTCCTCCTTCCGCCCTCACTCATTCCCTTCATCCCTATCTCTCTCCTTCTGTTAGAGCTGTTAAACTGTCATTAGTGTAAATTGCGAGAACTTAAAACGATAGTACTATCATAAACACTAACTGCTTAAAAACAAAGCAAGACTACCACCACGATGCCTATTACTATTACTACTGCATATGCTATGCTTGGCATAGCAGTAGTAAAATATCATATTGAATCGATATGTTATTCTAGAGCGAGAGAGAGAGGAGAGAGAGTATAATAATATTGTAGTATAAAATTAAGTGAAACAAACTATTGATTAAAGAAAGTATATTAATCATATTAATACGAAGTTCGTGTGTGCGTGTGTGTGTGTGTGTACTGACGAAGTGCGGGTGAAGGCTAAGTGACTGCCATTTCCACTACCATGCTTTATATATGGGTTCTGGCCCTGATATCTCCACTAGCTTATAGATGTAAAGGAATCAGAAAGCCTTGCGGAGGCACAAGAAGATAAGTTTGAGGCACCTCGAGACGTCACCTTATTAAAATGTCTTTCGTGGCGTTTGTGCAGCGAGTTAAACCAATACTTACCAGATTAGCCTCTCTCTCTCTCTCGCTCTCTCTCTCTCTCTCTCTCTCTCTCTCTCTCTCTCTCTACTCTCTCTCTCTGCACTATCCACACAATGAGGAAACATACATAATGTAAATTAAAAATACTTTAATTATAGATAGTTCCAAACAATATTATTGCTACATTCCAACATCTACGCGCAGCGCGCGGCGCCACACACACACACACACACACCACACACCTTTGCTCTCAGGGTCGATATTTGTGCTTATAGCCATTATTTTTTCCGAAACAAAGAATGTAAATATTTTAAAAGTTACTTCATCCTGTCTGATGGAGGAAGGACCCAGTTGAAGGGTCATGGAGGAGGAAGGGAGGGAAAAAGTGAGGGAGGGAGGGAGCTGTTAAATTTCTATTAGCTGTGGTTGCAGGATTTAAAACTATAATTATCATCAGGGAGCTATGAAAGTCGGTAAGGTTGAACCAGGTGTGGCTATTTAGGCGGGGCTCCCAGAGGAGAATGAGAAATAGGCAATTTATTTGAGTCGGGTCTCTCAAGAGGGACTGAGCGAACATGTAGACGAGGAAAAGATTTGAGAAATTGAGGGATTGCCTCCCCCAAGTTTTCGCGAAGTACGGGCGTGCTGTACCCCCAAATACTAGGCCCAGACCTCCAAAAATATTCGTACGGAAAATGAAATTGAACAAAATTAATAAAACAAATAAACATAATTGTTACTGATTCTTTTTTTACGATGTACCTAGAAAAAAAAATACACAAATATATTTGTCCAGCTTCACGAGATCTACCCTAGGCGCTTCCTTCCCAACATGTCCTTTTTTTGAGATATTTCAATTATTTTGATTAAAAAAAAAAATTATGGGTTATTTATGGATGAAAATTTAGATGTAAAATTACTATTAAGCATTTTTTAGTCTGTATAAATAAAAAACGCCAAATTTTAGGCATTTTTAAAAGGGTAAAAACAAAACCCTTTTATTGCTTTTTCCCAGTTTTTTACTATAAACTTTTTGACCCTAGACCAAAAAAGGCAAATACTTTTTGTTTAGCTCACGAGATCTACCCTAAGCACTATCCGTTTCTCTTTTGCTTAACAGATTTTGAGATAAAACATTTTTTATATTTTGGGCGCAGCTTTATGTCTTTCAATTTCCGCAGCTTTTGATGCACCCTACATCTATCATTTATCCGTCAAAACTTTTTGTTTGTCTTGATGGGAGCGTGCTCGAATCGTATTAATTTGAAAAATGTCCTTTTTTCGTATTCGAAAGAGTTTGACGAAAGTTGAAATCCCCCTTTTTTTCTGCAATTTTTTTTCGGGAAATATGCCCTAAAAGAAAACTAAATGCGGT
This sequence comes from Chionoecetes opilio, assembly GCA_016584305.1. Classification (NCBI taxonomy): domain Eukaryota; kingdom Metazoa; phylum Arthropoda; class Malacostraca; order Decapoda; family Majidae; genus Chionoecetes; species Chionoecetes opilio. The sequence continues at coordinate 7,123 of JACEEZ010019194.1, forward strand.
TACTATTAAGGGAAATTTGTAAATCTGTTATACCCAGGAAGCCTGTTGAAATCTGGATTTTTCCCTCTATAGGTATTCGGGAAAAAAAATCCGGTTCTTGAGGTATTAGGGAGGGCTTGTTTTTCCCACCCATTTTTCCGCGCCTCGTACGATATTCCCGGCGAACTTTTTTTTTTTTTACGAAACAAAGGCCGTACAAGGGGACTGAGGGGAAACCGGGCCTTTTATCCAAAAAACATTGGCAACATCAGTTTTAACTCCACCCTTTTTTTGGGGCAGTGCTATGTTCCTTTACCAGAAGATGTACCTCTCTCAAGGAGTTTTTTTCTTTTCACCCCCCCTTCTCATTTTCCAAAATCAAACCACGATAGCGCCACTAATTTAATTTTGTCGATATCGTAAATTTAAAAACAAAAACCCCCGACCCGTAACCTCACACCCATGTCCGCTCCTGTAAGTTGTGTCTGAGGGGTCCTAAGATAGTCATGATGGAGTCATGATAGCTGTAAGACTAAGTCATAAAGGAAATCGGGTATTTTGTCGCCGTAAAGCCCGGAAAACCCTATAGTGCCATGGGGGGGGCCATGAACGCATCAATAGGGGGGGGGGTCAAGAGCTAGAAAACATGTGGTAACCTGAAATAAATCATGAGGGCCTCGAAGAGGGGAAACACCGATGTTCGGGGAGGAATAAGAAAGAAAGCAAAACGAAAAGGGAGAGGGAAAAAATGTTAGCTTGACTGATGTGTGGTTTGGGGCCCGAAATATACTTTTATCGCTCCCCTACTCAAAACGAGATTAAAGTGACCACCAGCAAATTATGTGACTCACCTCATGTCTTTTCGTTGGGGGATGTATTGTAGTCTTAAAGAAGGCCTACCCTACCCCGTCAGAGAGGTTAGGTAGACCTGCCAATGAGGGTAAATGAAAATTTAAACACATTCAAAAGTGTGGTTAATTATGGTAACCAAAACTACTATATAGTACTTTCTGTACTTTCTACTCTTTTTTGGGGATTTCCGTGGGCCAATGCGCGATTTCTGACATTTTTCGAACATCACTCCCATTTCCCCTTTCATGGGGTTTTCAGTTTTAAATGATATAAACTGTTTTCTTCGTAAAAGTTGTTTCATATATCAAAAAAAAAACCTAAAATCACACCAAAAAATGTCATAATGAGACTGAAAAAATATGCATGAAGTTTAAATTTAAAATTTTTTCACTCTTTGCCTTTAATTTTTGCGAGCAAATTTTTTAAAATGGAGCATATCAAAAGAACGGGTTTATTAGCTTTCCCCTTGATATATTTCGTTTTTTTTTATCAATGAAATTTGCAATACATAAAATTTGCGTTAACTAAAAAAATATCATCAGCAAATCGTGAAAAATTTCCCCCCTGATGAGTTACTTATTTGTTAAAGCAAATTTATGCTGGTGCTAATTAATTAATCGAAAAAAGAAAAAGGGATTAAAATGTTTTATAAAATTTTGATTTTTTGGTTACAATGCGTTAGAATATCAAAAAATTTTTAAAACCCTTAAAAGTCCGTTTGGAAAATTTATGAGAAAAAATGTTTGCTTCATGTTTTTTAGAAATTTGTAAAGAGTCTCATTCAATAAGCACTACACAACCAAAAATAAAAGACTACACATTATCATGTACATAACGATAATATAAACAAAATGATGTCTTTCCCCCTTACATTTTAGTAGATCAATATTGTGAAATCTTTATGAAGACTAGGCTGTCCTTGTCTCGTTTTTCGTGGTCAAATTTACTTATCGCGGTAGCTAACCCATTGTGCATTTTTTGAAAAAAAAAGCACCAATTTTGGCACAGAGTAACCCCTATATATGAACAAATTTGGATCTGAGCCATCGCCCAAATGCCCCTGACAGTTGACTGACATTGGGCGGATGGCACCAAGCGGTTTTGGTTTTCAGATCCGCCAACTCACCGTTCGACCAATCGCACCGTGTGTGTGCGGGCGTCATTTTCGCCACGACAGCGCGCCCAGAGGATTGTTGCTAAAATACTTTGCAGACAAGCACTTTTGGGCAAATTCATCCAATTTTTAATAGAAACTTGAAAGTTTGGGGGAAATAAAAGCAGAGTAAATGGATCATATAAGATAAATGCCTTTCTAAGTATTGGTACCGGATAACACAAAGTCCCTGAAACGTTTTTTTTTTTTGATTTACAGACGTCTGGGGTCGTTAATACTTTCATTTCTAAAATCCATAATTTCGGAATGTTAAAGGGCTATCTGGGGAAATCTTATGTCATTTTGTGTCCCATCATCTGTGCATATTATGGGTAAATGAACAAATTACGAAATTAACCGGTGTAAAAATACACTAAAATGCCCGCTAGTGTTTATGTTTTGAAAGTCTTGCCGCGTAGCGGGCAGGGAGGTTTTGGTTTTCCCAAAGGTTGTGTTTTGGTGCCCTGTGCGCGCCAGAGGTACGATGTTATTTTCATTTCATCCCCCCGCGCGGAGAGACAACGCTTGCTCCCGGCTCCTGACTCACCCCCGCCGACCCCCCGGCCGGGATTTCCGTGGCGGATTAAAATTTGCCTAGGTACTCTGGGTGGATTTAACCACTCATCTTAAACTTTTTACTTTTTTCTCATCTTCACTTCTTTCTTAATATTTTTTTGCGTCTTATTACCCAGTAATGTGAATATTATAAGCACACTCGATGAGAGACGATCTTCTTTTTAATCAAGGAAGCGTAGTTTTGCTTGTTACTCATCACGGGGAAGCGAGACCATAGCTGAGGCAGCGGCCTCTCTCAACTGCCTGTTGTTCTTCGTCAGGTGGCAGCCAGTCCCTCCACAATATCGGTGTAATGCATCTCACCATGTAGCGACATGATTTGTTCTCCGTCAGGAAGCAGCCTAGCTGCCATTCCTCAGTCAAGAGGCAGCTCGGCATATCTCACCATGTAGCGCTCATTTTGTTCTCATTATTTATACATTATTTCTCACCTTCACTGTCTTTTTACGTATATCTTTTGCGTCTCGTTACACAGTAATGTGAATTAATATCAGCGCACTCGATGAGATACAATTACTGTACGAATCCTATAGTTGTAAATAAAGGTAGCGTAGCTTTGCTGTTAAAATTTGGCCTTCCTTGTCTACCTAGTACATGTAGCTATAGGTGGCAGGACATGACAGGTTCTGGCTTTCCGGTTTTTTCCCCTTACTGAATGAAGTTTTAATTTTCAGTGATTGCATTTGTTTATATATTTGCTTCCTCTTATCTGAGGAAATCTTTGTATTGAAGTCGTTATCGGTATAGCTGGTATTTCATAGTAGCCTACTATTTAGCCTATAATTAACTTGAGCTTATCTAGAATGGAAATTCATTCTCACACAAAATGCACCATGCATATATGGTGAGCAGCTAGTTGGTGGAAGTAAAAAAATCTGCTCTAGCTGACTCTTAATTGTCACTTTAAATTTAGTCTAGACTACGGTAGCCGTTCCTATATGCCCTATAGTGAACCTGGAACTGTTGAGTACAGTAAGGTTTTATGCTTGAAATGTAATGTACACATCCTAAGGATGCAGAAACTGCCGGATGCTAATTTGCATTTGTTGAGCAATTTGCATAATTGACCCTAATTAGCATATTCGTATTAAGTTCCTTATTAAGCCGCCTATAGAATTCCTATGGGTGTCTAGACCTAAGTTTTTTAAGTTCTCAATGATGTAAAACTGCAAGATGCTACTGTGTATATTTTTATTTTGTCCATAAATTGTCTAATTAGCATATTGATTAGGTATGTCACGAAATTACGAATATATTCCCTATTTGACATAGCATATGTTCTAAATCAAAGCAAAAATCTGTTTTGAATTTAATATTCTAAATCAACATATTTGTTCTTTAAATCAACAATTAGCACTGTGCACAATGGAGTTGTCGTGGAAATGGTCTGACTTGAGTCAATAATGAAAAATCGTCTGGTCAACTACAAAGTAGAGATGTCCTTTTTGATCGGTATGATGGTATCAGTGCAAAGGATCATGAGAGGCACAGAAGAACCGGGGAAGGATCAATTGCATACCAGTTGACTTTGACTTCACCTTTACCTGGACACGCAGCCATCATGAAGAACAAAGATAACAAGCGGCAGCTCTCCCAACTACTCGGTACTAAAACTATGGAGTTTACATACATTTTGTGGTCTCCCATCAAAATTAAGAACGTAAAAAAAAAGAAAAAAATACAAAGGTTAGCAATAAGATGGTGTCTAGTTGAAATATTTAACCTAGGAGGAAAGACAACTGCCAACCTTTGGAAAAGAACAATGGGAGAGGAAAACCTAACAACAAGATTTATGTATTAACAGATAAATGGCTTGGAAGAAGTTGACAGAAATAACCTGCTAGTAAGAGAAGAAAAAGTCGGGATATTTGAAGGGACACAAGGAAAAGTTGAGAAAAGAAACATGTACCGTAGATAACAGTATAGTCGCCAGCCGCCAAATATTACGAATTATAGCATCGCTACTAATTTGTATGTGCCACTGAAGATAATTAATAATACACAGTAGTTTATATCATGACTGTATAATCTACCCTGTTTCAGCGGTTTTATGCTTTGTATCTGCATGTATATACGGTTTCAAATTTTGCAACTTTTTTTTTTTTCGCGCGACGACGACGTCGGGAGGACACTCAGTAAATGCTAAACCCTAGATGGCGACCTTATTGTTGGTCGCTACTCTGTTGATATTTTTGTAATATGATCATTTATAGCCATATCTCTTATGACACAGATGCAGACACAAAATGACAGACTCTCCAGATAGCCCCTTCTAACTTTCCTGAAATCATGGATGTAGAAATGTAAGTATTAACGCCACTACACGTCTGTACATAGAAAAAAACTGTCCTGGCAACTTTAGTGTTATCTACGGTAGGAGTAACACAAGTACAGCTTTCCCAATAGAAACTTAGATGCCTGGAATGGACTAGAAGTGATAGTGGCAAAGTGTGCATCAATTTAAGGAATAAATTGATCAATCATATACACCACGACCACGATAATAGCTCAGGGCCCTGTATGCTACAAGAGGTATTATAGTATCACATGCACACAAGAGGTCTTTACGATGGAAGATTAATTTAATGCTAAAAAAGGGAAAATGTGCCAGACATCGGAGGTCATATGGAACTTTACGATGGAAGATTAATTCGAGGTAAGAGAGGGTGTGAAAAAAGGGTACAGTGCTGAGAGATATACAAGTTATTTTGTAGGAGGTTCTTAATTAAACTGTTGGAAATTAATTCAAGATGTAGGAAAAGTCCCATGCCCAGATGTCTGTTTTCATTTGGATTTTGAAGGAATATGGGGGACAATTGTTGGAAAACTAAAACAGTCTACTTACATGCTTACTGACTGACGTAAGGCATAAAGTACCTCTAGTGTAAGAGAGTAAATTTCGTTCCCATATTTAAAGGGAGAAATAAAGCCGACCCGTTTATTTATAGACCAGTTCCACTGCCTCAGTCTAGTAGAAAATTTATGTTAGAAAGCAATAAGGCACGGATGGATTGGATACCTGAAAAAAATGAAGTGAATTACAGGCAATGCCTACAGGATAATCCTATCATGCGCGCCCTCCAAGAATTATTTTTACACTTTCAGCCACACGACTGTCATTCCTCCACTCAGCACACTACAACAGGAGCTACTCCATCAGTCTATCCACACTCCTGTCTCTCATCTTACTTCATTCTTCATATCTTGACATCTCTCTCGTGGGAGAGCTCTTCCATCATGCATCAATACAATATAATAAGAAGATTCGTCTCTCATCGAGTGTGCTTATATATATTCAGTAATGATTACATTAATCACTCAACATATCACTCTCCTATGCGTCAGTTTCTTAAAAAATTCTATAGGCGGCTTAATAAGGAAGATAATACGAATATGCTAATTAGGGTCAATTATGCAAATTGCTCAACAAATGCAAATTAGCATCCGGCAGTTTCTGCATCCTTAGGATGTGTACATTACATTTCAAGCATAAAACCTTACTGTACTCAACAGTTCCAGGTTCACTATAGGGCATATAGGAACGGCTACCGTAGTCTAGACTAAATTTAAAGTGACAATTAAGAGTCAGCTAGAGCAGATTTTTTTTACTTCCACCAACTAGCTGCTCACCATATATGCATGGTGCATTTTGTGTGAGAATGAATTTCCATTCTAGATAAGCTCAAGTTAATTATAGGCTAAATAGTAGGCTACTATGAAATACCAGCTATACCGATAACGACTTCAATACAAAGATTTCCTCAGATAAGAGGAAGCAAATATATAAACAAATGCAATCACTGAAAATTAAAACTTCATTCAGTAAGGGGAAAAAACCGGAAAGCCAGAACCTGTCATGCCCTGCCACCTATAGCTACATGTACTAGGTAGACAAGGAAGGCCAAATTTTAACAGCAAAGCTACGCTACCTTTATTTACAACTATAGGATTCGTACAGTAATTGTATCTCATCGAGTGCGCTGATATTAATTCACATTACTGTGTAACGACTACGCAAAAGATATACGTAAAAAGACAGTGAAGGTGAGAAATAATGTATAAATAATGAGAACAAAATGAGGTCGCTACATGGTGAGATATGCCGAGCTGCCTCTTGACTGAGGAATGGCAGCTAGGCTGCTTCCTGACGGAGAACAAATCATGTCGCTACATGGTGAGATGCATTACACCGATATTGTGGAGGGACTGGCTGCCACCTGACGAAGAACAACAGGCAGTTGAGAGAGGCCGCTGCCTCAGCTATGGTCTCGCTTCCCCGTGATTGAGTAACAAGCAAAGCTACGCTTCCTTGATTTACAAGAAGATTCGTCTCTCATCGAGTGTGCTTATATATATTCACATTACTGGGTAATAAGACGCAAAAGATATACTTAAGAAAGACAGTGAAGATGAGAAAAAATGTATAATGATTAAGATGAGTGGTTAAATCCACCCAGAGTATCCTACGGCGAATTAATCCGCCACGGAAATCTCCGGCCATGGGGTCGGCTGGGGTGAGGCAGGAGCCGGGAGCAAGCTGTTGCCTCTCCGCGCGGCGGGATGAAATGAAAAGTAATCATCGTACCTCTGGCGCGTACAGGGCATCCAAAAAACAAACCCTTCTGGAAAAACCCAAAACCCTCCCAGACCGCTACACGCCATCGTCGTCGCCCCCAAAAAAACCCGAGAAAGTAAAAATTTAAAACAGTTTATATTTGCAGTACAAAGCAAAAAAAACACTGAAAAAGTGAAAGATTAATACAGTCATGATATAAACTACTGGTCCCCTTTCTTCATTGGCAAAAACAAATCAGTATTTGACTAAAATCAAATATATCCCTTTTGGTCCCAATAATATGGGCCCCAAGACCCCACAAAAAATTCGTCACGGGAAAAATTACATTGAAAAACCCAATTAAAACCCAACGACATGATACACCAAATTGTTACTGAAAATCTTTTTTAAACTTTATTTTACACTAGAAAAAAAATAAACACAAATATTTATGCCCAATTTCCCACAAAGATCTACCCTAGGGCCACCCTTTCCCCAAAACATGTAAACTTTTTTGAGTTTATTTCAATTTTTTTGATTAAAAAAAAAAATTAAATGGGGTTATTTATGGATAAAAATTTTAGATGTACATTACTTTTAAAATTCATTTTTAAAGTCGGATGAAAAATAAAAGCCCCAAATTTTCGGCAGCTTTAATGGAAAAAAACCCCAACCTTTATTGCGTTTCCCATTTTTTTCCCTATAAAATATTGACCCTAGACCAAATAAGGAAGGGGAATACTTTTTGTTTAGCTCAACGAGATCTACCCAAAAAAGCATCTATCCGTTTCTATTTTGTTTAAGATTTTGAGATAAAAACCTTTTTTAAAATTTTCCCGCAGTTTTATGTCTTTAAATTTCCAGCAGCTTTTTGATGCACCCAAACATCATCTTTTCCGTCTAACATTTTTTTTTATGTCTTGATGGAGAGGTGTCGCGGGAATCGTATTACATTTTGAAAAATTTTCCCTTTTCGTATTCGCAAGGGGGTTGACGCAAGTATGAATTCGCCCCCTTGATTTCTGCAATTTTTTTTTTCGGGTTTAAAATTGCCCTAAAAAAAAAAACTAAATGCGGTTTTAGAAAAAAATTTGGAATTTTAATCTGTTTAACCACAGGGAACCCCTGTTTAAATCTGGTTTTTTCCCTCTATAAGTTTTCTGGAAAAAAAAAAACCCGGTTTTGAGGTTTAGGGGGGGCAACATTGCTTCCCACCATTTCCCACCCTCGTCCTGTTTATATTCCAGGGCAAACGTTTTTTTTTTTTACAAAAAAAAAGGCCGTACAAGGGGATGAGGGGAACCCGGGGCCTTTTATCACAAAGAAAACATCTGGCAACACCCATTTTTAACCCCCATTTTTTTTGGGCAGGCTAGTCCTTTTTTACCAGAAGATTTTACTCTCATCGTAAAGGAGTTTTTTCCCCTTTTTCACCCCCCTTTTTTCATATTCCATAATCAAACCACGATAGCCCCACTAATTTTTATTTTGGGTCGATACGTGAAATTTAACAACAAAAAAAACCCCGGGCCCACGATAACCTCACCCCCAGTCACGCTGCCTGAAAAGTTTTGTGTCATGACGGCCCTAAGATAGCCCCAGGGATGGGTGAGTCATGATAGCTGTAAGCCCTAAGTCATGAAGGGAATAAAAGGGGCCCTTTTGTCGCCCACGAAAAAGCCAGGGTAACCTGATAGGCCATGAGGGGGCCCATGAACGCCCCACGTAGCGTAAGAGCTAGAAACCCATTTGGTAACCATGCTGAAAATCATGGGGGGCCCATCAAAGAGGGAAACCCGTGTTCCCGGAGGGGGGAAATAAAAAAGAAAGAAAAACGAGAAGGAAAAAGGGAAGACATTTTAGCTATGACTAATTGTGGGTTGTGGGCCCGAAATATACTTTTATCGTTTCCCCACATCTCAGAAACGAGTTTTAAAAAGTGACCCCCAGAAAAAATGATGTAAACCCCACCTCAGACTCATTAGGGTTTGGGGGAGGGATTGTATTTTAAAGGGAAAAGGCCTACACACAAACCCCGGGTCGAGAGGTTGGGTAGACGACTGCCAATGGGGGTAGATAAAAATTGAAAACCAATTCTAAAGGTGTGGTTAATTAGGGGGAGGGAACCAAACACAACTAATAGATTTTGTCCCTTTCTATTTCATTTTGGGGCTATTTTCCAGTAGAGGCCAATCCCCGCGATTTCTGACTTTTTTCGAACATCACCCCCTTTTCCCCTTGCTATGGTTTATCAGTAAAAAATGATATACTTTTTCTTCGAAAAGGGTTTTTGTTACAAAATTCAAAAAAAAAACCCGTAAAATACCACCAAAAAAGTCTTTATGAGACTGAAAAAATATGCAGGGAATTTTGATGTTTCCCCTTTCACTCTTCGCCATTTAATTTTTTTGCGAGACAATTTTTTAAAAATTGGAGCATATAAATAAAAGGGATTTTTTAGCTTTCCTTTGATATATTTCGTTTTCTGATAAATGAATTAACAATGCAAAATTTAGGGGTTAAACAAAAAAATAAAACCCAAAATCTTTAAAAATTTACCCCATTTAATGATGTTTTTTTATTTAAAAGCAAATTATGCATTTTTGGGCAAATTTAAATTTATCAAAACGAAATGGGTAGTTCAAAAGTATTTATAAATTAATTTTTTCGGTTAAAATTGCGGTTTGGGAATATCAAACTTTTTTTCCCCTTTTAAAAATGAGTCCAGTCTTTGGGAAAATTTGATGAGAAAAGATGTTTGTTTCCCATTTTTTTCTAGAATTAGTAATGAATTTACACATATCAAATAAGCACTACAATAAAAAACAAAAAAGCACAAACACTTTATACGGGGGGGACATAAACTTACATAAAATAAAAAATTTTATATCTTTTCTACTTAGCATTGTAAGTCAATTATTGTGAAATAAAATTTATGAAGGGGGCTGCCTTGTTGCTTTTATCGTGGCCCAAATTTTCACTATAGTACAGGGGGTAAGCAAACCCATTGGCATTTTTTGATAAAAGCCCCAAAATTTTGGGCACGAGGTAGCCCAATATTTAATGAAAAAATTTTGGGATTGGAGCCATCCCCCAAACCCCCCCTGACATTTGACTGACATTTTGGTGGGAAGGGGCAAACCAAGCGGGGTTTGTTTTTCAGATCCCCCAAAATCATCCGGTTCAAACCAGATCGCACCGTGTGTTTTTGCTGGGCGTCAGTTTCCCCATTTGGACAGCTTTGGGGGAGGGATTGCTAAGTGACCTTTGGGCAGAAACCCCTTTTTTGGGAAAAAAATTCATCAAATTATATAGAAACTTTTGAATGTTTGGGGGAAAAAAAAAGCAGAGAAAAGGATACATATCGAAAATGCCGTTTTAAAAAGTATTGGTCCCGGGAGAAAACCAAAGCCCGCCATGAGAACTTTTTTTTTTTGGGATTTACAGACGTCTGTGCCCTTTTAATATTTTAAATTTTTTCATCCATAATTTCAGGAATTTTAAAAGGGGGCTATCTGGAGAGTCTATGTCATTTTGTGTCCTCATCTGTTTTGGGAAGGAGATCAAACCACACCTCGTTATTTACTCTTGGGGGAGCCTCCGGGAACTGCAGGGTTACCGGAGGGGCTGATTTCCCTTTGGAAAAAAAATAAGGGCTTGGTTGCTAACTTAAGCTTCATGCCCAAGCCCAAAAAGGGAACCCTCAAGAGGTAACCATCCTTTTTTTAAAATCTTGAGAAATTTAAGGACTTGACATGTGCTCATGAGAAATCGGTGGCACCCTCAAATGGGTTTGAGGGCCCGGGGTTGCTCTGGGGGACCCCTGTAGAACTGGGGGATCCCCTTAAAAAACGGGAAACTCTACGGCTGCCAAGGATTGTATTGGGGAGCCCCCGGGTAAGGGGCGGGGTTTGGGTCTGCGGAGACCCTGGAAAAAACCCGAGGAGAGTCTCGCTGCCGGGCTGGCTGGGAACCATTTTCCAGCACAGGGTTTCTGTCAGGGCCGGACTAGAACCCTCCTGGGGAGAGAAAAAGGAGGGTATTTAAGGAGCCCTCGCTGAGGATGTCAAAGGGTCTTTTTAAAACGCAATGACCTCCGCCCCGCCTTACCGACCCCTGAAGAAGCTCCTTCCCCAAAGTCTCCTTCTCGGGCGAGTGTTTACCCGGGAGCAGCAATGGGCCCTCGGGGTCGGACATGGATGGGCAGATGGCTCGTTGGGCTGAGTACTTTGGGCATTTTTCAGGGTGGCCCCCTCCAACAAGCAGTTTCACCCCACGGGGTTACGGGCAGGGGGATGCCGACCTCCCTTTTCACGAAACCGCACCCTCTCTTGACGAAGTCAGAGGCTGTAGCAAAGTTGAGGGGGGGAAAAAGGCACTGGTGTTTGTAATATCAGTGGGAAAGGCTCCTAAAAGCTGGGGGTGGGGCCTAAATTTTGGGGGGTTGCCTGCGGGTCCTGACGGGCCGTGGGGCAATCGGGTCCCAATTCCTCCTGACTAAAAAAGGGGGCGGGGTCGTCCCTTCTGAAAGGGAAAGGGGCCGTCAGGACTTGCAAAAATTACCGCGGTTTTACAATGCCCCGGGTTTACCAGGCAAGGTACTACCCCCTCTTTGCTGACACGAATTCGCAGCCCTTGGTGAAGCATCAGAGACTTCAGCAGGGGGGGTTCACCCTGGAAAAGTCAAAAAAATGGCCCTGTATCCTGCGTTTGTGCCCTTTGGTGGAACGCCGACGGAGTTCGACGGGGGATGTTTTGCAGCCTTTTGGATCTAAAGAAGAAGTTTGACCAGGGGCATCGTGAGTCACTCGGGGATCTATGCGACTTCGGGGGTTTTCCTGAAAGGACTTTTGGTTTTGAAAACTGGTCTGTATTCGGGACTGGGGATTTCTTTTGAAGTGGGGGGCCCGGGTGTATCCATTTTTTTCCCCTTTTAAATACGGGAAAGTGGGGAAAAAGGGGTGCCCCTTCCCCCTCCCCTTTAAAAGTTGTATGGACTGGGAAATTGGACAATGTTTAGACAAAGTGTTTGGGTGGGAAAACCCCGTCGGCAACCCAAGATCACGGATCTTTTTTTTGCCGATGTTTCATTAACCCCCTTTGCTGAGTCGCTGGAGGTCCGGGTGATGGCTCTCGAGGCGCTGCACGAGGAGGAAAAACCCTTTTGGGGATTTTGGGTCCCCTTTGCTCAAGACCAAAAAAAAGCCCAGGTTTTTTTGGAGATTTAATAGATGAACCCGAAAGTCTGTTCAGGGTTTGGGGGCTTTGGACATTGAGATTTTGGAAAAGGGGTTTTACATACCTTGGTAGCGCAGTCCCTAAGACGGCGGGCCCCGGGGGGGGGCAAAGGGTCTTAGGGCGGTTTGGCATACCCCCCACGATTTTTATGGACTCGCTCAGGGGGAAGAAATTTTGGCGTTGTCGGTACCTGTGCAGGAGGAAAAAGATCCGGATCTTAAAATCGCTTGTGATCCCGGTCTTACTCAGGTTGTGAGACTGGACACAAAATTTAGTGCTTGAAGAGAGGAATAAATCCCTTGGAATAATTTTCTTCGCAGAATCAGGGGGTATCGCGGGCTTTATTACGTGTAAAATTTCAGCGTTTGCACCGTGGGGACTAAATCAAAAACCTTTTACCTGCATAGTCCGTCAGCGCCAACTTCGGTATATGGGCTTTGTGGCACGTACCCTGAAACCGACCCTTCCCCATGGGTTTATCTGTAAGAAAACAACCGGCGTGGAGGGGGCCCAAAGGGGGCGCCCAAAAGGGCTCGGGGCTGGGGCAATTTTATGTTTCTTGTCGAGAGCGTTTGGTTTAGGGGAAAGGACCCCCTGCGGGGAAAACTCGCGCGGGGGGCCCCCGGGAGCGCGTCGTAGGGGGGGGCGAGGCGAGGGCCCCCCCCGGCGTATCCCCCCAAATATTGATTAAATCTGTGTAAATATTATGGCTAAAATGAAAAAAATTTACGAAAAAATCAATCGAGGGGGCACCTACACTAAGATCGCCACTGTGTTTACGTTTTGAATTTTTTTTCCGCCATCGTCGTCGCCCCCCAAAAAACGCGTAGTGAAATTTGAAACAGTTTATACTTGCAGATAAAAAGCTTTAAAAAAGCACTAAAAACAGTGTAGATTATACATTTATGTTTATAAGCTCCTGTTTCCCATTCTTCAGTGGCCTTTACAAATCAGTAGTGAGCTAAAAATTCATAAAATAACTAGGCCCAATACTGGGGCCCAAAGGGACCTCCACAAATATTCGTCACGGGGAAAAATAAATTTGAACAACAATTAATAAAAAACGCAGATCCCAAAAATTTTACTGATATCATTTTTACGTAGTACACTAGAAAAAAAATGACAAAAATTATTATGCCCCAGTTTCACGAAAATCTACCCTTTTGGGGGGCGCACCCTTTTCCCAAACTTTGTCACGTTTTTGAGATTTTCAATTATTTTTATTCAAAAAAAAAATTTAGGGGGTTTTTTTAGGGATAAAAATTTTAGATGTACAATTACTTTTAAGACATCTTTACGTCTGATGATAAAAAAAACCCCAAAATTTTTTCGGCACTTTTAAAGGGTAAAAACAAAACCCTTTTATTGCGTTTCCCATTTTTTTAAATTTTAAAAACTATTGACCCTAGAAAAAATAAGGAAATGAATATTTTTTTGTTTTAACTCAACGAGATTTTCCCCAAAACATCTTTTCCCTTTTCCCTTTTTTGGGCTTTTTAAATTTTGAGATAAAAAACAGTTTTTATTTTTTGCGCGCTTTATGTCTTTTCAATTTCCAGCAGTTTATTGAGCCCCCTACATGGGATCATTTACCCGTCAAAATTTTTTTTGTTATTTTCTTGATGGAGACGTGTCTGCGGGGAATCTTTTTCCATTTTGAAAAATGTACTTTCGTATTAAAAAGGGAGTTTGACGCAAGTATGAAATCGTTTCCCTTAAATTTCCCTGAAATATTTTTTTCGGGAAAATATCCCCAAAAAAACAAACTAAATGGGGTTTTTACGTATCAATGGAATTTTAATTTTTTTTTAATACCACGGGGAAGCCTTTTTTGAAATCGGATTTTTCCCTCTTAACGTATTCGGGAAAAAAAAAAACCCGGGTTCTTGGGGGATTAGGGGGGGGCAACATTGTTTCCCCCACCTTTTTTCCGGGCCTCGTACTGAAAACTTTCCAGGGCGACGTTTTTTTTTTTACAAAACCCAAAGGCCTTTACAAGCGGACTGAGGGGAACCCGGGCCCTTTTTAAAAATCACAAAGAAACTTTCGGCAACATCATTTTTAAACTCCCATCTTTTTTTGGGCATGTGCATTTTTCCTTTTGGGACCAAAGATGTACTCCCCTCGTAAAGGTTTTTTTTTCTTTTTAAGCCCCTTCTCATTTCCATAATAAACCACGATACGCCACTAATTTAATTATTGTCGATACGTGTTTTTAAACCAACAATAAACCCCGACCCGATAACCCACCCCAAATGTCACGCTCCCTTTAAGTATGTGTCATGACGGTCCTAAGATAATCTGATGGATTCTGATAGTTTGTAAACTAAGGCCCAGTTGCAAGAAGGTCTTATCGTGCTCCCTATGGGGGCCCCCGGGGCGTAAAAAATGCCGACACCGGGTTTCAAAAACAGCCCCAAAAAACACCCCCATCGTGGGCCCCATCGGGCAAAAATGCGGGGGTAACCCCCAAAACCGGGATGGGGATGATCGATAAACCCCCATATATTCAAATACTTCCTTTTAAACATCAAAAATTAAACCCATTTTCCCAATTTTGTGCCACTTTTTTCTGGGGGAAGAATCCCCCTTTACAAAGGGTCAAAACGGCAGCTAATTCATATTTTTCAGTTTTTTTCTTGGTATTTCCCTTTGAAAAAACCCCAAAGGGTAAAGACAGTAAAACAATTTAAAAAACCCCAATCGGGTTCTCCCCTTTTTTTGACCGGAGGGCTTATTTACCATTTTCCCCATCAATCTTGGACTTTCTAAACCCACAGGTAAGTTATGATCCCATCTGAAAGTAACGGAAATATTTGGAATAATCCTTCCCGCTTTGACTGAAATGAACTCCCGAAACTGTATTGTGTTTTTATTGTACTTCACATTTTGGAAAAGGGGTTCCCAAGCGGCGCTAAACCTTTGGTTTTAACCCACACGGCCGCTATAAAATATGGGGCCCCCCCTAAAAAAAATTCTAAGTCCAGTTGGGTTTAGGTTGGGTTGGGGTATCTTTGTGGTTAAGGTTTAGGATTTTTTGGGGTTTAAAGGGTTTAAAGGTTTTGGGTTTAGGTATATTTTGGGGGTTAAAGGTTTAGGTTAGGTTATTTTTAGGTTATTTTGGGGTTTAAAGGGTTTTGGTTTTGGTATTTTTGGGGGTTTTAAGGTTGGGTTAGGTTGGGTATACTTTTTTTTTTAAATTTGGGGTTGGTTCGGTTGGGTTTATATTTTGGGGTTTTAAGGTTGGGTTTATTTGGGTTAGGAAAAGGAAAGTTTATTTTTGGGGTTTAAAAGGTTTTTAGGTTAGGTTAGGTTAGGTATCCTTTGGGGTTAAAGGGTTGGGTTTGGGTTAGATTTTTCCCATATAGTGTTTTTTGGGATGATTTTTTGGGGAGCCAAAAATCCCTTATATTTGCTTCCCCCCCCCAAAAAACCCCGTTTTCCCGCCATTTCCCCAGGCTTTTTTCTTTTGGGGGAAAAAAAGAAAAAGATGGGGGTTTAAATTTTCCCCAAAAGGGTTTTAACCAAAGAAATTTATCTTTTTAGTTTTTATAGGAAAACTCATTATATATGGTAAAAAATATGCGTGATATGGCCACGCGAAGTTTTTCCAATATCCCCAAACCCAGTCCCCCTACGTTTTTTATGCTCGTTTACTAACACGGGTTTTTTTTTGGGCATAGCCCATACACAGCATTTCATTACGACACGAAAAAGGGAAAAAAATTTGGGAGCCCTTTTCCCCCCCTTATTGAAAGGCTTTTTTCCTCCCCCCTTTCCCAGATTTTTCGATACCTTTAAAATGAAAATATAAAGCGGGGAAGGACCCCTCTTCCCCCCCAAAAAACCCCCCCCCTCCCGGGACCCCCCAAAAATTTTACTAACCCAAACATCAAAACTTAACCTAACCTTACCAATAACCTTATTTCAGATCTAAGGCTGGAAAGGGCTCTTAAATTTTTAAATAGGTTTAAAATGCAGTTTCAACCAATTTCTCCCTACTGACAAATTTCTCTCCTGAAAAAGGGTGGGGTGGCCTTCACCCCCCCCCCCCCCCTACCCCCATGCTAGTTCACTTTAAACCCAAACCCGGGGCATTGATTTTGTAACAAAACCCACTGGGGGGGGGGTGTTCGCCCCCCCCGACCCCCCCCTTGTTTTTTTTTTCCGACGGCTGTTGTAGGGTTTTTAAAAAATACTCCCTTTTGAGAGAACGAAAAGTTTTAGGATACTTAAAACTGCCAATGGGTATTGGTTTTTAACTGCACTTTTTAGGGGTTAGGTTAGGGTTTTTGGGGGGAAGGTTGGTAATAATTTTTTTTGGGGTCTCGCTAGGAGGTTATTGGGGAATTTTTAGGTTTAAAAAGGAGGTTTTGATTAGTTAAAATAAACCCAAAATCATTTTTTTGAGGGGGCCGTGGGTGTATTTAGGCGGGGAGGGTGTTCGGAGGGGGAAAATGGTATCCTTTTCCCCCACTTTTTAAATACGTTTTGGGGGTATTTTGAGGAATATGTGAAGGTCTAGAGGAAAAAACCCCCTAATTTGGGGGGGAAAGGGGCTATAGAAAGTCACCGTAAACCTGGTACAGTAAAATACTTTGTTGAAATTTTGGTATTGGGGCTAAAAAAAAACAAAATTTTGGGGTTAAAAATTCCGCCCAAAAGTTTTGGGTGCTCCATATGCCTTTTCAGCTTACTCTTTCTCTATTATTTCGGGTCAGTATAAAGTTTCCCCCCCAATTTGTTATTACATGGGGGCACCCAAAAAAAACAGGTTTTATTTTATATTAAAAAAAGCTGGTTAGGGGTTTGGGGTTTGAATAGGTAATAGGGAAAAGTAATGGAATTTAGAAGGTTTAAAAAGGGATAAGCATGCTCCAAGCTTAAACTGAATGAAAATTACGCCGCATAATATACAAATTACTGTCTTCATATCTGCAAAGGGTTCCCGTGGTTTCGGTCAGGCCTGTTTAAAAACCCCATGCCTCCACAAGTTTTAAGTGCCCGAAAAAAATTTTAAGACCAAAAAATAGGCTAGGAGGGAGGTTTAATACGCCAGGTTAGGCTAGATTAGGTTTGGTTCCCGTTTAAAATTTTTTTCCCCCCCCCGTTATCCCCTCTATTAGTGGGTTGCCTAGGACTTAATTTTTTTAGGGGGCCTCAGACTTTGTGGAGGCAGTGTGGTTTAAACAGGCCTGCTGCACAACCCGGGAAACCTTTTCAGGTTTTGAAGTACAGTAAGTTTACCCATTAGCTTTCTGTAAAGTTCCCTTATATAAGCTTGGAACTTTCTTATGCCCCGTTTTTTCCCATTTTGAATACTATATTTAAAATAAGGTTTTAATTTAAGTGAAAGGGCCAAACCTATTTGAGAAAAAATGAACTGTAAGGCATGTGGATCCAGCCAATCTTTTCGGAAAATTAACCATTGAATTAATTATCATAAAAAATATTATTGGGCAGCTTTTAAAACCCACTGCCCCGTGGTGTAGTGGCCCAGCCCCCGGGCTAGTTACGAAATCCCCGCTAAGGCAGTCGGGTCACCCAATCACTGTTCATCCTTCCTTTCCCGGGGATTTGGGAATAAATGGGTACCCAGGGGAAAACCGGGTTAAAAACGGTGGTAACCCGGGGTGTCACCTAGCCCCGAGTGGGGGGGGTAGTTTTTTATCCACCACAGCAGGGTCAAGGGCTAATGCGACAGAGAGGTTTTCAAGGGCCCACGCGCAGCATAGCGTAGGGCCCCCCTCTTTACCCTTTCCTTTTAGTTTTGGTTTAAATTTTTTGAAAACAGGGTAGGCTCACTTTATGGATTCAACAATTATTTTCTGGGTTTGTTTTGATGTGTTTTGAATTAATCTCCTAACCAAATTTTTTCGCAAATATTATGGTTTTTTTTCTGGGAACCCCTCATTTTTTCCTCATAAACTTTAAAGAATTGCGACCCAAAAAAAGTAAAAAGATTAATAAAAAAACACCAAACATTACCAAAAAAATTGTTTTGTCCCATAGATACCAGCCCCGGGATTATCGTACTTTTGGGGGGCTTGGGATGTCTACAAACCCCCATGGACACGACGTGTCCTATTCGGGCCTCGCTATAAAACCCCGTTTTGTTTCCATTTCATTTTACTGTAACCACTGGGGTATTAAAGAAAACCCGCCAATCTAACCTAATGGGGGGTGGGGGGTCCCCCCATCCCCTACTTCCCCATCAGTTTTTAAACCCAAAAAAAACCCCAACCCAACCTAAAGATTTTTCTCAGGGAAAGAGTAATTTCCCCCCCAAAAAAAACAATACAGCCGTACTTTTTTTTTTACGTGCAGAAAGGCACCTCATAAAAAAACATAGGTGTCCCCACAGTGAGGGGGGCGTAATTTTGAAATATTCCCAAAAAGTTTTAACTAACCCAAAGAATTTCGATGACATAGGTTTTTCTGGTTTGGGTTTAAAAATTTCAAAGGTTTTCTTATCAAATTACTTTTTTTTCTAGATTAATGTGAGTTTAGTATAAACTTACTATTATATATTTTGGACATTATTTTTGTTTAATTTTTTGATATTCTAATGACATCCCTATTTTTTCAAAGCAGGAAAGACCCGAAGATGTTTTACGACAAATTTTGGAATTTTGACGTTGTGCAGATCCTCCAAGCGAGGCGCCATGGGCATTTGGGGGGCGTATCTTTCCCCCAGAGGGTTTAAACCTTTTTTGAGGGAAATTTACCGACCAAAAATTCCGGGGGAGATTTCGTTTTTTCCAAGGGAAAGCGTGACAAGCCTCCTAGATGAATTAAGGGAGTACCTTCCCACCTCAATAACAGAAAAGGTAAAATAGATTTGTGGCATTTTAAAAATATCTTTTTTGTACTCTTTCCATAGGTTTAAAATTCAGCATAGCATCTTTAAGTTTTTTAACCCGACATGAAAAAATGATAATTATTCAACATATTGTACCATCCAACCTTTATTACTTGCAAGAAGGTTTTATTCACACTACCAGCACGTAAAAAGGGCCGTGCAAAGGGCAGGTGCCGGTCCCCCGTAGTGTGAATACAACAATGTTTTATCTTGAATAATATTTTTGGGAGTTTTTTGGTACTGTAAATTTTTGTGCTTTGGGCCCCGTTTTGTTTTAAATGTGAATCAGCCCCTTTAAACCGCCACGAAGCCCCCCTTTTTTTGTAAACTAACCAATTTTTTTATGTTGAAACTATTGCACATTAAAAAACATCTTAGACACATTTATGGTTACTTTTACATGAAAAATACCTCGCAATTAATTTTTAAAATTTTGAGAATGCAAATTTAATTTATAACGATTTTAATTTAAGTTTTACAAAACACAAACAAAAAAAAAATTTCATATCGAATTTTTTTTTTTCAAAGGGTTTTGTAAAGGGCCAAAAATGCAGTTGTTTGGGTACTCTTCGGGGACGTTGGGAAAAAGGTTACATGCAGTTTCAATTGCAGACAAAGGCGGGGCATTTTCAAAGGCCCGTGGTGTCGTTTTGTGCAGAGGGTAACCCCCTTTCCATTGCCCGATTGCACCCAGGCACATTAAATTTTCCCAAACCCCCGCAGAAGAAATTGCTGAGGGTGCAGGCCTTCCACGAAATTTCCGGAAGCCTGGCTGCATTTAGCAAGACGGACTCTGATACCCCTCAAAAGTCCCGGTGGAGGGCGCCCGCTGACTCTACCGGGTTTCCGCAAAGACTTCTTTGCAAATTTTAAAATTTTGGGTGTATGCACAACCTCCCTTCTTTTTTTCAAGTTTGGTGGTCAACTGGCCCGGTAGTGCTCATGATTCCAGGGTTTTTAGAGAGTCCGTTTTGGCCCTGCTTCAAGATGGGGTTACCGAGGGTATTTGTGGGTGTACGCTTATCAAGATCAAACTGTTTCTCACTACACACACCAACCCAAACACCAAACCCCAACAAACGTTTCAATGCAGCACACATTTCCACAAGAAAAATGCATTGAACGAGCCTTTGGCCCTGTTTTAAGCGAAGATTTCAGTTCTCTCCCAAAACTGTAAGGACGGGGTTGGTTTAATCAAAAAAAATTAAACACTTCCCCGGGGGTTCTTTCATAACATTGCGTAAAAAACCCCCCTACCTATGGAGGAGGTTTTCCCGAGGATGTGATTGAAAACCACCTGAAAAATTCCCCGGAAGGGCCCGTCCATCATGAAGTTGCACGCCCGAGGATGGGAAGGGGAAAAAAGGGTGAAAAAAACCAAAAATGTTCTTTTCGTAAAACCCCGTTCCGGAAGTACCTTAATTTTTATTAATATGTTTCAAAATGTTCTTTAAAAATTTTCTGTCACCTGCAAAATATTCAAGTAAAATATTTGCTGAAAGTGTGTGGGGTGTGTTGTTGTGTGCGTTTTTGTGGGGGTGTGTGGTGTGGGGTTGGTGGGGTGTGGGTGTGTGTGTGTGTGTGTATTCATCTAGTCTAGTTGTGAATTTTCCGGAAAAAGGCTAAGGGTCGTACTTTTCCCCTCACCAAAACTACTATTTTTTCCCGCTCTGCTTTAAAGTGGGGAATAACTTTTCATGTAACCCCCTCCTTATCCAGGTTTTTCCAAAGGTTCAAAGGGTCTGTGTGGGAAAAATATACTTCTTGGGTATCCCCTTTTTGCATGTGGGTTTTCTTCAATTTTTTTTTTAAAAATACACTGCCATCTCTGTCTTCCACCATATCATTAATGTCCTAGTTAATGGGCCTAGTTAACTATTAAAGCCTAGACCATGAACAGCCTGGTTTTTAGCAAACACTAAAACCTTGAGGAAAATCCACTTACTACTCTGCAAACCCCTTTTGATTGTTTTATCCCTTTTTTGTTTCTCCCTCTCCCTATCCCTTCAAGTAATTTTTTTTTTTCCATTTCAGCAAAACCCCTTTTTTTTCCCCCTACTTTGTGTTTTAATTTTTTCCCTAAAAGTTTTTGTGCGGCACCCTTTTCAAAGCTTTTTTTGTCCGGGAAAAACCCTTTACCCATCCCAACACTCTTGACTGAAATTTAGTATTTTTTAAAGCAAAAACCCGCCTTTTTTTGTGTGTGTGTTTGTGGGGTGTCACCAAAAATTACCATCCCCTAACATGATTTTTTTTACTATATAACAGGGAAAAAAAAGTTTTGCATAAAAGATTTTAAAAAGTATTTTGGGGAAAACCACCCACCATATAAATCCCCATCCTTACTGTCCTTTCATTTATTTATTCATTTTAGCCCCTCAAACCCGGGAAATGAATTTCAGCCTAATATGTTTAAAAAATTTTTTTAATTTTTTTGAACTCATGTCTCCCCCTTGGGGGAAAGGGTAAAAAGAAATACGAAGTTTGGTCAATTTTAGGAAGAGAGTGAAGGTTTTTGGAAATGTATGTAAGGAAAATTGAGGATCCCAGAAGGAAAAACCAGGGAAAGGAGTACATGAATGCAGAGGTGTGATAAGGAGGAGGGCTTGAACAACCAAAGGTTTAAAAGTGTGGGTAAGGGGGAGGTGGAGGCTCTTTTTTCCTGGCCATTTCCCCCTTTGAACATAAGAAAAAAAGGAAGCTACAAGAGGCTGGGAGACAGCCTCCCACGGTACACGGGGGTAGTTCTTTTTCTTAATACACCTACATCCAAACCCTTTCCCTTACCCTCCAAAGAAAATATCTAGCCTCCTTAAAGCTCCCATTTTTACTTTCCCCACTAACTACTTTACGACCGAGCCATTCCAATAATTTTCCCCCGTATTTGTGAAACCAGTTTTTTCCTATTTCTATTTTAAATCTACGCTTTTCCTTTTGAAACCATTACTTCTTTTTTTTACCCCGGTTTTTCCCAGCCCCTAAGAATTTTTTATAAGAAAAGGAACGTCAAAGGGGTGGGTTTCCCAAGGGAATAAGGCGTCAACAGAGCTTCCCCCTGGTATATTAGAAAACCCCAAGGGCAAAGGGGGGCCAAAGGGCCCCGCCCCTTTTAACTAAAATTGGGCTGCCACCCTTTTTTTGGGGGGCAGTTCTGGGGAGAGGAGAAATAATTTTGCCATGGCTATATGCCTCTAACTTTTTTTGCGTCAGCTTTGACAAAATTCGCTGGGGCTTGGAGTTGTTTCTAGTTTTTTCTTTACTTTTAGCCGAGTACTTCAAATTCCTCTCTCCCCTCCATTTAACCCTTTTCTCCTGTTTCCTTGCCCACACGGTGGAGATGGTCGCCCCTTCTGTTTAAAAACAAAGGGCCCCGAGGGGACAGTAGGGCTCTTTTTTGGGGACCGTGCACTATTTTTTACGGGGTTGATGATGGGGGAGGAGTTATAGATGAAGGGGAAAGCTGAGGAGTGAGAGGGAGGAGGAGGAGAAGGGGAAAACCCCGGGAAAAGGGGATCAATGGAAGTAGAAATTTAAGGGGGAGAGAAGAGACAGGCTAGGGTAGGGTTTGGGAAGGACAGTGAGGCAGTCACAGACTTAAAAAGAGGGGGGGGAGGGAAAAAGAGGTGAAAGAGGGGACAAAAATAGGGAAGGGGATGGAAAGGGGAAAAGGGGAAATTTAGGTTTGGGGGCACAAAGGTGTTTGAGGAGAAAGTTACCTGAGTGGAGGTGGTGGCTAAAAGGGAAAAATTGGTGGTAGAGGGAAAGGGTCAAAGAGCTAGTGGGAAAGGGAGACCCTTGAAGACTGGGGGGCAGCTAAAAGCACATTTTCTGCAATAACAATAATATATTTAAATCCATTTTTTTTCATTTTTTTTATTCTTGAATTATGCGGATATCCCTTTGTTTTGGGCTATAATATTTAAATTAAAAATAGAAAGTTGAAGAGTCATGCTTAAAATCTTTTCACTCACCCTGGTTATCCAAAATTCCTGCCAAATTTTTCTTTTATGTCATCATGGCCAAATCTTTTATCATGGGGACCTGATGGGTTTCCCCCTCCTGTGAGAACTTTTGGGGGGCGTTATGGGGCCCCCCAAACCCCCAGTCCCCCTCCTCCTTGTTGTACTCATGTCCTTTTTTTTTTATTCTAAAAAAAGGGAAAACATATTTTTTTCCACAGTTTTTGGGAAATTTAAATTTTTGCCACCATCCATTTGCCCCTGGGGATGTTTCCCACAAACCCCTCAAGAACTCCCAAAACCTTATGCTTTCTCTCACCCTGTGACTCTCTAAACCCCCATGGAAAACTAATGTTTGAAAATATTGGAAAATAGGAAATTTTGCAGTACGTGGGAAAAGTTGAAATACTTACTTTTTTTTAAAAAACTCCCAACCCCCCCTTCAATTTTCTTGGATTTTAGATTTTTGGGGGGGATTTCCCGCATTGAAAAAGTTTGTTATTTCCTGCCCGGCTTTGGTTTTTCCCGGGGAGGCAAATAAGAGTCTTTTTGACTTTGATGTTAAAACATCCTCCCTTTCCTTGATTTGCCGCAACCCCTTGGTGGGAATTTCTCAAATTGAGAGGGGGAAAAGCCTGAAAAGAAAGGGCAAAGGGGTTTTTAATGGCTTACATATAATATATTTTTTCATTAATTATTTTAATTTTTGTTTGTGCAGTGGGATAGCTAGGGGTCTTCAAGAGGGGGGCCCCAGCTGAGTATTTTGGGGGGGGGGGGATAGGTAAGGGGGCTCAGGGGGTTTGAGTCACTAGAAGAGTATAAAGGAAAATACCCCTATGATTAAAATCAGTGGTGGGTAATTTTAAACCTTATACAGAAAACGGGAGTCATGGCCGTAGGGGGACCGGGCGCGAATTTTTTTTTTTTCCCCAAAAGGTTTTAAATTACGTTTGGGTTAAAGGGTTTTGTTAGGTTTAAAAATTTTTTATCCATTTTTGGGGAGTAACTTTTTGTGGAATCACAAAAGAAGGGATTTTCATGAAAATTTCCCGTTGTTTGTTTCGGAGCTACAAGCCCAAACGTTTGAGGGCCCCTACCAAATGCAAACCCCCTTTTGGAAAAAAAAAAATTTGCCCACCGGGTTCCCTGGGGGAGGGCGCGTGCCCTCCCGTAGCTACGCCGCTGGTTTTTGTCCTAGAAATACACCTAGTCATAAATTTAAAGGTTTTTTTTCCCGGCCCGTGTATATTCCCCCCCTCAATTTACTGGGTCTTTTTTTGGGGACCCTTATAGGGGAATTTTTGGGTTTCCATTAAAAGTTTTCCCGCAAGGACCCAATGGTTTGATAACTGGTTTTGTATTCTGGGATGAGAGTCTGTGAAATGTGGGGCAGGGGATCCGGGTTTTTTTCCTGTGAATACAGGAGTGAGGCAAGGGGGCGTCCCTTTCCCCCTCACTTTTCAAAAGCTTTTAGGAAAGGGTATTTGGGCAAGGTTTTAGATTTTCCCCCAAAGGGGTTGTGGAGCATCCGTTGGCAAAACCCAAAATCACTGATCTGTTTTTTTCCGATGATGCAGTAATCTTTTTCCCGAGTCCTGGAGGTCCCGGGATGGCTCTCGAGGCGCTGCACGAGGAGGCAAAGCCTTTGGGGCTTGAGGTCCCCCGGGGTCAAGGGCCAAAGGGCCCGGTGTTTGGGAGACTTACTAAAATGAAACAGTAAAAGTCTTTTTATGCTTTTGGCGAGGACATTTAGATCTTGGAAAATTTTACATACCCCGGTAGGGGCCCGTTTCCCTAATGAAAGGGGGGGTTTACGTCCCAAAAATCTTCGGCGGAAAAGCATAGCCCCCCGGTGTTATGGACTCGCTCAGCGGGGGTTATTTGGGGGTTGTCGGTAAAAAATGCAGGAGGACAAAAAAATCCCGGGTCTTCAAAAAGCTTGTGATTCCCTGTCTTTCTCTATGGTTTGGGGACAGGACACTAAATAGGACTTGAAGAGACGAATCAATGCCCTTTTTTAATAAGTTTTCTTCGCAGAATCATGGGGGTTTTCGCTGGGATGATTTCGTGTCAAATCAGCGAAATTTCCCCCAACGAACGAGGCCTACCTGATTCCGACGGCTCCACACATACTTGCTCCCAACCAGCCTAAAGCGTTGAAAGATGGCCAAGGACCACCTTGCCTCATCTGTACACAGGAAGAAGCTGATACCCTGCCACACTTACAGCACTTCGTCAAATATAGACCCAGAATGGCCAGGACAGCCACTACCACCAGGTAAATATTTGTAGTGGTAGTTAGTTCATTTCAAGTTGTCCCTTAATTTAATTATCTTTTTCATTTGTGAGTCGTTCAAGCACCAGTGTTTTAATTTATATTTAGGAGTGTAACCATTCAAGTCATCCTATCAATATTATTCCCACAAACAATATGTTCTCACTTTTTGCATCCAGTCACCCGTTTTTAAATGATCCGCATTCAAAATCTGTAAATTCCCCGAGCTCTCAAAACACAACTGATGACCAGCAGACGACGGACCACGGCTCGGTGACGTCAGGGCAGGCTGCCTTCCAGCCCTGCCCTGATACAAATACACGTAAACTCAGACAAAAACATAGTACCTGAAGAATTTTGGGTGTTTCTGATATTTTTTTTTTGCTTTATGGCATATACTTGCATCCTTCATGGGTACAGCAAGAAAGCTGTGCCTTTCCAGAGAGCTTAGCACCCATTTCCGACCTATTTGGCCACGATATATGTTTGGAGTGCTGGGGAGTGGCGTGTGAGAGGCGCGCGGCAAGACAATCTGCTTCACACCGTGCGTCTCTCACCCGCCACTCCCCAGCACTCCAAACATATATCGTGGCCAAATAGGTCGGAAATGGGTACTAAGGTCTCTGGAAAGGCACAGCTTTCTTGCTGTACCCATGAAGGATGCGAGTATATGCCATATCGCAAAATTCTTTAAGTACTATATTTTTGTCTGAGTTTACGTGTATTTGTATCAGGGCCGGGCTGGGAGGCTTCCTGTCGTGACGTCACCAGCAAGTTTCCTGCCACGGCTGGAATAGGGCTGTTGTTTTTCCCGCGCTTTTTAAAAGTCATGTTTTTAGTGAAATAAGTCGTGGAATTTTTTTTTTTTTGTGGATTAGGTATTTTGAATGAACCTTCAACATAATTATGCAAAGAAAAAATGGGTCTGGACGATTACTTTAAGATTATTCCTATGACTTGTCACGCCACGTCATCTACCACATGCCACCAGAGGACAGCACCTCACGGAGACGCCACATTAACGCTAGCGGGCACCCCCTGACCACGCCTTGCTACGACCGCTGGCACTAGGCAGAGCTGTAAACATTTGGTGTGTGTGGACGTGCTTCCGTGAACATTCTGTGTGGTAGATACCAGTGCACTGTTATTACCAGAGATTCAATTAAGACGTTGGATTAATCTACGTCCTACTCTGAGAACTAATTGACTTAGTGAATGTAAATAATAATAATTATAAAACAACCTTGTGTTTTGATTTGCCATCCGCTCGGCGCCACGTCTTCCACTCTTACACAAACGTAAGTATATGTTGTCTCATACGTAGGGACATAAGTATGGGGCTAAGGCCCAGTTGCAAGAAGGTCTTATCGTGCTCCCTATAGGGTCCCGGCGTGAAAATGCCCGACACCTCTGGTTCAAGAACAGCGCCAAATCACCCCCATCGTGGGCCCCATCGGGCAAAAATCGTCGGGCGGTAACCCCCTACCGATGAGATGATCGATGAGCACCATATATAATCAAATACTTCCATTAAACATCAATAATCAACATATTCAATTTGTGACACATTTCTGAGGAAGAATCAACGCGGTTACGAAGTCAAAACGGCAGTAATTCATACTTTTCAGTTTTTTTCTTGGTAGTTCCGTGAAAGAACTCAAGTCAAGACAGTCAAAAACCCTCAACATACCCATCGGTGTTCTCCCGCTGTTTTGACCGGAGGGCTTATTTACCATTTTCACCCATCAATCTTGGACGTCTAAACCCACAGGTAAGTTATGATCCCATCTGAAAGTAACGGAAATACTTTGGAACTCATCCTTCCCGCTTTGACTGAAATGAACTACCGCACTGTATTGTGTGTTTATTGTACTTCACATCTGTAAAGGTTCCAGCGTGCGCTCGTCCTTGGGTTTTAACCCACAGGGCCCGCTATGAAATATGAGGTGCCTCAAAAAAATTCTAAGTCCAGTTAGGTTAGGTTGGGGTTAGGTATACTTTGTGGTTAAGGTTAGGTAACTTTGTGGTTAAGGTTAGGTTAGGTTGGGTATACTTTGGGGTTTAAAGGTTAGGTTGGGTTAGGTTGGGTATACTTTGTGGGTTAAAGGGTTTAATTTAGGTATACTTTGTGGTTAAGGTTAGGTTAGGTTAGGTATACTTTGGGTAAGGTTAGGTTAGGTTCGGTTAGGTATACTTTGGGGTTAAGGTTAGGTTAGGTTAGGTTAGGTATACTTTGTGGTTAAGGTTAGGTTAGGTTAGATTTTTACTATAGGGGACTTTGATGATTTTTTGGGGAGCCATAAATCACTTATATTTGCTTCCCCCACCCAAAAACCCGTATTCCCGCCAGTTCCCCAGGCTTGTTGGCTATAGGGGGAAGAAGAAAAAGATAGGGGTGAAGGTTTCTTCCAAATTTTTCACCAAAGTAACTTATCAAGTCTGTATAGGTAAACTCTTATATAGTGGTGAAAATATGCGTAGATATGGCCACGCGAAGTGTTCAAATACTGCCACCCGTCACCTACGTTCTCTTATGCTCGTTTACTAAAGACAGGTTTCTTTTTGGCATGTCATACACAGCATTCATTACGAGCACGATCAAGGATAAATTCTAGAGTCCTTTCCCGACCTTATTAGTAGGCTTTTTCCTCCAGACCTTCACAGATCTTCAGATACCTTTAAAATGAAATCATAAAGTCGGGGAGAGATGCCCTCTTCCCCCGAAACCCCTCCCCTCCCTGGATCCCCAAAATGTTACTAACCTAACATCAAAACTTAACCTAACCTTACCAATAACCTTATTGCGAGATTAAGGGCTGGAAAGGGCTCTTATAATTTTACTGGGTTTTAATATGCATTTAAAACAATACTCCATACTGACAAATACTCTCCTGCCCATAGCTGGGGTGGCTTCACCCCCCCCCCCCATACCCCTATGCTAGTTCAAAACCTAACCTGTGCATTGATTACGTAACAACCTCACTGGGAGGGGGGTGTTCGCCCCCCCAGACCCCCCACTTGTTATTTTTCATTTCCGACGGCTGTTGTAGGTTGTTGGGAAATACTCCTTATGATGAGAACAAAAACGTTCAGGATACTTAAAACTGCCAATCGTGTATTGGTTGTAACTGCACTTATAGGGGTTAGGTTAGGTTATATTGAGGGAAGGTTGGTAATAATTTGTGTGGGGGTCTCGCTAGGAGGTTATTGGTGATGTTAGGAAAAATAGTGAGGTTAGATTAGTAATATTAACCATATCTTTTTTTTTGAGGGGTTCAGTGGGTGTCATTTAGGCGGGGAGGGTGTTCGGAGGGAAAAGTGGTATCTTTCCCTCACTTTGTAAATACGTTTTGGAGGTATCTGAAGGAATATGTAAAGGGTCTAGAGGAAAATAACCCCACTAATTAGGGCGGGAAAGGACTATAGAATGTCACCGTAACCTTGGTACAGTAACTACTTGGGGTATGATTTCGGTATTGGGGACTAAAAAAATTAAACAAATTTAGGTTAATATTCCGCAAGAGTTGGCTGCTCCATATGCCTTACAGCTTACTCTTTCTCTATTTTTTTCGGTCAGTTAATGTGCAATAGTTATTCACATGGGGACACCAAAAATACAGGTTTTATTTTATATAATAATAGCTAGGTTAGGTTTTAGGGTTAGAATAGGTAATAGAATAGTAATGGATTTAGAAGGTTAAACTGCATAAGCACTGCTCCAAGCTTATCTGAATGACATTACAGCAGCAAATAGTACACTTACTGTACTTCATATCTGAAGGTTTCCAGTGTGCGGTCAGGCCTGTTTAAACCACACTGCCTCCACAAAGTTGAAGTGCCTGAAAAATTCTAAGACCAAAAGAAATAGGCTAGGAGGGAGGTTAATACGCCAGGTTGGGCTAGATTAGGTTAGGTTCAGTTTAGATTTTCCCTACCCCCGCTATCCCCTCTATTAGTGCTTCCCTATGGACTTATAATTTTTCAGGCGCCTCAGATTTTGTGGAGGCAGTGTGGTTTAAACAGGCCCTGACTGCACACGGGAAACCCTTTTGCAGGTATGGAAGTACAGTAAGTGTACTATTATGCTGCTGTAATGTCATTCATATAAGTTTGGAACAGTGCTTATGCAGTTTACCGATTTAGAATACTATATTAAACTAAGTTAAAATTTAAGTGAATGGGCCAAACAATTAGAGAAAAAGTGAACTGTAAGGCATGTGGATCCAGCCAACTCTTGCGGAATATTAACCTTTGAATTAATTATATAAATAATATTATTGGTCAGCTTTTAAACCTATTGCCTCCGTGGTGTAGTGGCTGGGCCGGTCTAGTTACGACTCCCGCTAGGCAGTCGGCGTGCAGCCCAATCAGTGTTCACCCTTCCTTTCGGTATGGTCAATAAATGGGTACCCGGGGAAAACCTGGGTAAGGTACGGTTGGTAACCCGGATGTCACACTAGCCTGAGTGGGGTGGCTAGTTTTCATCCACCACAGCAGGCTCGGGCTAATGCGACAGAGATGAGTGTCAAGGCCACGCGCAGCATAGCGTATGCCCCATTTTTAAACCTTCCCTTTTAGTTTTGGTAAATTTTCTGAAATGCAGCTAGTCTCACTTTAGTGGATGCAAAAATTATTTTTGGTTAGTTTTGATGTGTTTTGAATTAATCTCCTAACCATTTATTTCGCAAATCATTAGGTTTTTTTTCTGGAAACCCTCATTCTTCCTTCATAAACTAATGAATTGCGACAAAAAAAGAGTAAAGATTAATAAAAACACACCAAACATTACCAAAAAAATTGTTTTGTCCTCATAGATGCCCGCAGTCACGGTATTATCGTACTTGGTGGGGCTTGGCATTCTACATCCGCCATGGACACGACGTGTCCTATTCCACCTCGCTATAACACCAGTTTTTTCCATTATCAGTTTTACTGTAACCACTGGATATTAAAGAAATCCAGCCAATCCAAAAACCTAATGGGCGGTGGGTGTCCGCCCATCCTCTATTTCCCCTGGGTCATTTATTAACAAACCAAACCTAAACCTAACCAAAATGATTATCTCAGGAACGAGTAATTTCCGCCAGAAAGCAATACAGCCGTACTTTTTTTTTTATGTGCAGAAGGCACCTCATAAACATAGTGTCCTCCACAGTGAGACGGGGGGTAATTTTGAAATATTACCATAGTTTTAACTAACCAATGAATTTCTGGATGCATCATATGTTTTTCGGGTTTGGTTTGAAATTGCAAATTGTCTTATCAAATTACTTTTCTTTCTAGATTAATGTGAGTTTTTAGTATATCTTACTATTATATATGGGGAAACATTATTTTTTTTTAATTTTGAATTCTAATGACATCAGGGATTATTAAAACAGCAATGGATGACCTCGAAGATGTTGACGACATTCTGGAATTTCATGACGTTGCTGAGATCCTCCAAGCGAGGCGCCATGGGCAGGGGAGGCGAAATCTTCCGCCAGAGTGTGGACCTCTTTGAGGAATTCCCCGGGACCAAGAATTCCTGGAGAATTTCGTTTATCCAAGGAAGCGTGACAAGCCTCCTAGATGAATTACGGCAGTCCCTTCCCACCTCAAAGACAGAAGAGGTAAGATACATTTGTGGCATTTAAGAATATCTTTTTGCTATTTGGGCCATAGGTAAAAAGTTCAGCATGGGCATCTTATAAGTTTTATAAGCCGACATGAAAACTATGATAATTATTCATACATATTGTACCATCCAACCATTTTTTACTTGCAATGAAGGTTGATTCACACTATACCAGCCCGTACTCGGTCCGTGCAGGTCAGGTGCCGGTCCGCGGGTTAGTGTGAATACAACAATGTTTAATCATGAATAATATTTTGTAGTTCCGGTACTGTAAGTTATGTGCTGGTCACGTTATGTATAGTGTGAATCAGCCATAATCCGCCACGAAGCCGTTCCCTGTAAACTAACCAATTGTATGTTAAAGCTATTGCACATTACAACATTTAGACACATTTATGGTTACTGTACATGAAAACTATCATCGCAATATAATTATATTATGAGAATGAAAAATATAATTTATAACGATTTTAATTTAAGTTTTACAATACACAAACAACAAAATAATTTCATATCAATTTTCTTTTTACAGGCCTTCGTATAAGTCCAAGAATGCAGTTGTTGGCTACTCTTCGGTACGTTGCAAACAGGTGACATGCAGCTTACAATTGCAGGACACGGCGGACAGTCAAAGGCCAGTGTGTGTCGTTGTGTGCAGAGGGAACCCGTGCCATTGCCCGCATTGCACCGAGGCACATTAAATTTCCAACCCCAGCAGAAGAAATTGCTGAGATGCAGGCCTTCTCACGCATTGCAGGAATGCCTGGCTGCATTGGATGCATAGACGGGACTCTGATACCCATCAAAAGTCCTAGTGGAGACGCTGCTGAGCTCTACCGTTGCCGCAAAGACTTTCTTGCATTTAAATTAGGCTGTATGCACATCCTCCCTTCTTTTTTCAAGTTTGGTGGTCAACTGGCCAGGTAGTGCTCCTGATTCCCAGGTTTTAGAGAGTCACGTTTGTGCCAAGTGCTTCAAGATGGGCATTACGAGGCTATTTGCTGGGTGATTTCAGCTTATCAAATCAAGACGTTTACTCACTACACACCCCCAATCCCAAAAACACCACCTCAATATCATTTCAAAGCAGCACACATTTCCACAAGAAACTGCATTGAACGAGCCTTTGGCGTGTTGAAGCGAAGATTTGCAGTTCTCTCCAAAGCTGTAAGGACGGGGTTGGTGACATCAAAAAACATATCACTTCCACTGTGGTTCTACATAACATTGCAGTAAGGAAAACCACCTACCTTGGAGGAGGTTCCAGAGGATGTGATTGAAAACCATCCTGAAGATATCCCGGAGCCAGTCCATCATGAAGTTGCACGCAGAGGACGAAGAAGAAAAGGATGAAATAACCCAAAAATGTTCTTTTCGTTAAGAGCCCTGTGTCCTGTGACGTACCTTAATTTCATTAATATGTTTCAATATGTTTCTTTAAAATTTGCTGTCACCTGCAAATATATTCAAATAACTATGGCTGATATGTGTTGTGTGTGTGTGGTGTGTGTGTGTGTGTGTGTGTGTGTGTGTGTGTGTGTGTGTGTGTGTGTGTGTGTGTTTGGTGTGGGGTGTGTGTGGTCTGTGTATGTATTCATCTAGTTAGTTGAGAATTACCGGAAAGAGCTAAGCTCATACGTCCCGTCACCAAAAAATACTATTTTCCAGCTCTGCTTTAAAAGTCGTGAATAATCTTTGCATGTACCACCTCCTTATCCAGGTTATTCCACGGTTCAATGGATCTGTGTGGGAAACTTTTATTCTTTTATCCCTCTTGCATGTGGTTCTCTTTAATTTCTTTCCTTCAACATACACTGCCATCTCTGTCTTCCACCATATCATTAATGTCCAGTTAATGTCCTAGTTAAAATATTAAAGTCCTAGACCAGAACAACACTGGTGTTAGCAAGCACTAATCCTTGGGAACTCCACTTATACTCTGCACCACTTTTGATTTTTTGATCCTTTATGACTTTCATCTCCCTATCGTTCAAGTAATTTTTTATCCATTTCAGCAAACCATTTTCTCACCTACTTTGTGTTCAATTTTCCATAATAGTCTCTTGTGCGGCACCTTCTCAAAAGCTTTTTTCAAGTCCAGGAAAACACAATTGACCCATCAATCACTCTTGACTAGAAATTTAGTAGGTTTGTAATGCAAGACCTGCCTTTTCTGTGTGTGTGTGTGTGTGTGTGTGTGTGTGTGTGTGTGTGTGTGTGTGTGTGTGTGTGTGTGTGTGTGTCAGCAAAAAATATCATCACTGAACATGATTATTTACTATATAACAGGGAATAAAGTTATGCATAACATATATAAACGTATTTGGTGAAAACCTACCCACCATATAAATCCTCATCCTTACTGTCATCACATTTATTTATTCATTCAGCCACTCAACTGGTAAATGAATACAGCCTAATATGTTTAACCTTATTTTATTTTGTTGAACTCGTGTCTCCTGTGTAGTGGAATGGGTAAAAAGAAATACTGAAGTTTGGTCATCTTGAGGAGAAGAGTGAAGAGTTTGTGAAGAAAGTGTATGTAAGTGAACTTGAGGATCCTAAGAGAGGAAAGCCAGGGTAAAGGAGTACATGAATGACAGAGGTGCTGATAAGAGGAGGAAGGCTTGAACAAGCAAGGATGAAATGTGTGGGTAAGGAGAGGTGGAGGCTCTTTTTGCCGTGGCCATCCCCCTAGAACATAAGAAAATAAGGAAGCTACAAGAGGCTGGGAGACAGCCTCCCACGGTACACGTGGTAGTTCTTGTTACTTAATACTACCTACATCCACCTTTCATCACCATCCATGAAATTATCTAGCCTCCTTAAAGCTCCATATTGACTCCGCACTAACTACTTGACGACCGAGTCCATTCCAATAATTTACCACCGTATTTGTGAACCAGTTTTTTCCTATTTCTATTTTAAATCTACGCTTTTCCAGTTTGAATCCATTACTTCTTTTTGTACCCTGGTTCCCAGCCGTAAGAAATTTTTCATAAAAAAAAGGAAAAGTAAAGGGATGTTCCCAGAGGGAATAAGGCGTCAACAGAGCTATCACTCTGGTATATTCAGAACCACAAGGGCAAGGGGGTCAAGGGCCTGCTCTTCAACTACATTGTCTGCCACATTTTTGGGGAGCAGCTTCTGGGCAGAGGAGAAATAATTCGCCATGGCAGTATATGCCTCTAACTTTTTTTGCGTCAGCTTCGACAACTTCGCTTGGTCTTGGAGTTGTCTTCTAGTTAACTTTACTTTGAGCCGAGAAGCTTCAAGTTCACTCTCCTCCACCATCAACCTTGTCTCCTGTATCCTCTGCCTACTACGGTGGAGATGGTCGCCCCTCTCTGTTAGCACCTCAAGGCACTGAGGCACAGTAGGTCTCTTTTTGGCGGACCGTGCACTATTTCTACGGCTTGATGGTGGATGAGGAGTAATAGATGAAGGGAAAGCTGAGGAGTGCGAGGTAGGAGGAGGAGAAGGGGAACCCGAGAAAGGAGGATCACTGGAAGTAGAGTTCAAGGGAGAAGGAGAAGAGACACGCGTAGGATCATGGGTTGGTAAGGACAGTGAGGCAGTCACAGACTGAGACAAGAGGGCGGGAGGAAAGAGAGGTGAACGAGGGTACAAAAATAGGAGAAGGTGATGGAAGGGTAAAGGTGACAGTTGAGGTAGGTGGCACAAAGGTGTTTGAGGCAGATGTTACCTGAGTGGAGGTGGTGGCTACAGGTAAAAAATGGCTGGTAGAGGCAGGATGAAAGATGCTAGTGACAAGGCCTGACGTTGAAGACTGGGGTGCAGCTACAGCAGCAGTCTCTGCAGATAACAATAATATATTTAAATCCATTTTTTGCATTTTTTCATTACTTGAATTATGCTGATATCCATTTGTTTTGTCTATATATATTTAAATTTAAAATAGAAGAGTTGAAGAGTCATGCTTAACTCATGTCACTCACCCTGGTTATCCAAATATTCCATGCCAAATTCTTCTTTCATGTCACTCATGGCCAAATCTTTGATCATGAGGGACCTGATGAGTTCCTCCTCCTGTGAGAACTTGGGTGGCGTTATGGGTCGTCCACCTACAGTCCCCCTCCTCCTCTGCTTGTACTCATGCTCCTTTTTTTTTTTACTCTAAAAAGGAACACATATTTATTCCACAGTTTAGGGAAATAATTCCTTGCCACCATCCATCGCTCTGCATGTTTTCTACAAACTCCCTCTAAGAACTCCCAAAACCTATGCTTCTTCTCTCACCCTGTGACTCCCTACCTCCATGTAATAACTAATGTTTGAATATATTGAACTAGGATTATGCAGTACGTGAAAATGTTAGAAATACTTACTTTCTTTTAAAATGCTCCCAGCCCCTCTTCAATTGCTTGAGATTTCTAGGAGTTTGGCCTGGATTTCCAGCATTGAAAATGTTAGTTATTTCCTGCCAGGCTTTGTTCTTCCTGGCAGGCAAATACGAGTCTGTTGACTTTGATGTTAAAACATCCTCCCTCACCTTGATTTGCAGCACCAATTGGTGCAATTGCTCACTTGAGAGAGGGACAGCCTGAAAAAGAAGACAAAGGGTTTTCAATGGCATTACATATAATATATTTTACATTAAGTTATTTAATTTATGTTTGTGCAGTGGTATAGCTAGGTGTCTATCAATGAGGGGGCACAGCTGAGTATTGGGGGGGGGGGGGGGGGGCACTAGGTAAGTGGAGCTCAGGGGCATTCTGATGTCACATAGAAGAGTATAAGGACATACTCTATGATTAAAGTCAGTGGTGGGTATTAGAGCATTATACAGAATACGGCAGTCATGGCCAGTAGGGGCACCGGGTAGCGAATTTTTTTTTCCCAAACAGGTTAACTTACGTTAGGTTACGGTTTAGTTAGGTAAGATTTCGTGATCGATTTATGGGAGTAACTTTGTGTGCGAATCACAATGAAGGTATTTTCATGAAAATCCTGTTGTTAGTTTCGGAGCTACAGCCAAGCGTAGAGGGCCGCCTACCAGTGCAAACCCGTTTGGAAAAAAAATTCGCCACCGGGTTCTCATGGAGGGAGGGCACGTGCCCTCCCGTAGCTACGCCGCTGTGTTTGTGTCCTAGAAACTACACGCTAGTCATACAATTGATGGTTTATTTCGGCTGTGTATATTCCCTCCCTCAATCACTGGGTCTTTTTGGTTACCATTATAGGGGATTTTGGTTACCATTATAGATTC
The DNA here is from genome assembly GCA_016584305.1 of Chionoecetes opilio. Lineage (NCBI taxonomy): Eukaryota > Metazoa > Arthropoda > Malacostraca > Decapoda > Majidae > Chionoecetes > Chionoecetes opilio. The sequence goes on from JACEEZ010019194.1 coordinate 43,419, forward strand.
CTGCAAGGACTATTGGTTTGATAACTGGTCTGTATTCTGGGACTGAGAGTGCTGTGAAGTGTGGGGCAGGTGTATCCGGCTTCTTTCCTGTGAATACAGGAGTGAGGCAAGGGTGCGTCCTTGCCCATCACTTTTCAACGCTTGTATGGACTGGGTATTGGACAAGGTTGTAGATCAAAGTGATTGTGGAGCATCCGTTGGCAACACCAAGATCACTGATCTTGTTTTTGCCGATGATGCAAATCTTTGCTGAGTCGCTGGAGGTCCTGGTGATGGCTCTCGAGGCGCTGCACGAGGAGGCAAAGCCTTTGGGACTTGAGGTCTCCATGCTCAAGACCAAGGTCCAGGTGTTTGGAGACTTACTAGATGAAGCAGTACAGTCTGTTCATGCGTGTGGCGAGGACATTGAGATCTTGGAAAGTTTTACATACCTTGGTAGCGCAGTCCATAATGACGGCGGTCAAGTCAAGAAGTCTTACGGCGGATTGGCATAGCCCACGGTGTTATGGACTCGCTCAGCGGGAGTATTTGGCGTTGTCGGTACCTGTGCAGGAGGACAAAGATCCGGATCTTCAAATCGCTTGTGATCCCTGTCTTACTCTATGGTTGTGAGACATGGACACTAAATAGTGACTTGAAGAGACGAATCAATGCCTTTGGTAATAAGTGTCTTCGCAGAATCATGGGTAGTCGCTGGGTGATTACGTTCAAATCACGATTGCACCGTGAGACTGAATCGAGGCCATATTACCTGCACAGTCCGTCACGCCAACTTCGGCTATATGGGCATGTGGCACTACCCTGAACCGATCCTTCCCATCGGTTGTATCTGTAAGAGACAATCCGGCGTGAGAGGCCAGGGACGCCCCAAGGCTCGTGGCTGGGGCAAGTTGATGTTTTCTTGTCGAGAGCTGCTTGGTATGGAAAGGAGCCTGCATGGGAACTCGCGCGTGGTGACCCCCGGGAGTGGCGTCGTAGGGTGGGCGAGGCGACGCGCCCCCCGGCGTATGCCCCCAATGATTGATTGATTATAGGGGGCTTGGTTATTACCAAGTTAGGAGGCTATGATGCGGGGTTAAGTTTAGTGTATAAATGTACTTCACTCTATACGTTTTGAGAGAGGGTCCCTTCATTTGTGCCTGCATAATATAGTAGACTGCTATTCGCGGGATGCCATAAACCAAAACATTACCCAATAAATAGAATACTACATTTCGTCATCAATCTGAACACTTGTACGTACACATCCCTTATGTTGCTTTCAACTAAAGAAATGACTTTCCATGCATTCGACCACCAGTGGCGTAGCTACGGCCCCCAATGGCCATGGCTGCCGTATTCTGTATACCCATGCTTCTGATCTGATCTTAGAATATGCCCTAATACCCTTCCATGTGGCATAAGAATGCCACTGAGCTCCGCTTGCCTAGTGCCCCCCATACTTATAGCTATGCCCCCACAGGTGCTCCTCCATAGATAGATATACTAAGCTACGCCACTGCTTCAGACAATGAATGCTTAACTGTATCTTAAATATACACAGATGTCGAAATTGGTATATGTGAAGTTTAAACCAATCGGTGGTTTTAAGTATCCTGAACGTTTCATTTTCATTATAAGGAGTACCACAAAGACAGCCGTCGGAAATGAAAAATAACACAAGGGGTGTCTGGCTGGGGGGACAAAACTCCCCTAGCGAGGTTAGGTTACGAAAACAATGCCTGGGTTAGGTTAGTTAACTAGCAGGGGGGTCTGGTGGGGTACGAAACCGGCCGGCCGGCCGGTACCCCTTGCGAGGTTATGTTAAGAAAACAATGCCTAGGTTAGGTTAGTTAACTAGCGGGGGGGTCTGGGGGGGAACGAAACCCCCCTTGCGAGGTTATGTTAAGAAAACAATGCCCAGATTAGGTTAGTTAACTAGCGGGGGGAACGAAACCCCCCTAGCGAGGTTAGGTTACAAAAACACTGCCCAAATTTAGTTATTTAACTTGCAGGGGGGTCTGGAAGGGCGCAGCCCCCCCCCCCCGTTATGATAGGAGAGTATTGGTCAATAGGGAGTATTGGTTAAAACTGCATATTTACATCAAAATTTAAAAACTTGGTGAGACACATGCGATATTTACCTTATAAGAAGTCATTTCTTTGAGTTGGGGAGTCCGGAACCGTCCTTGGCGCCAAATTACAATGTTTTTTTTATTGCATCTGGTCTTGGTCTTAGGGTGGGTGACCCCTCCGGCATACCAACCTCGCCATGGCTCCCGACGTCGGGTCCTCATCCCGATAGGGACAAAATCAGCAGTTCATGAAACTTATCAATGAAGTATCACGACAGTCGGGCGCCCCACTCACGATCGTGTACTGGGTGGAAAATGACCACTTCTTGCAACTGGGCCTAAGACGTATCGTGGCCCCGCGCCCGCCTACTAATAGGCGTCGTAGGTCACCGGACCTGCTGCCCCGTGAGGGTCTTGCCTATTCCTGTTTGAGCTATGCCCTACCCTCGGTGCTTCCTATAACCAGCCCTCTAAGGGCCCCCTTTGTGTCACTGGCCTTCGCCAGCGACCGCCGGGTTCGGCTTCGTACCACACCGAGGGACTCTAATGGGCGACCAACACACTAGTTGCCACGGTAGACACGTATATCAGTGCAACAGAGTGCACTGTCCAGAGGGAGCTTGGTGTCTCCTTAGGCGTTGCAACCTGGGCGGGCTCTTTACCCAAAGGGGAGAGCTAACAGCAACACAACAAACTTGACTACCGAGGCAGAAACGCAGCTAACAAGTAACCGTAGCAGTGTGTCGGCAAGCAACATTCAAAACTACTGACAACGCACGAGACAAAAGAGTCGAGCCAGTGGTGGTTATCTTACATCTACTATATTTAAATAAACTATAGAAATATTATTATTATTATTATTATACTTTATAACAAGGCAAACCACAAGGCGGTCACTGGGCGGGCAGCGCCCCGGTGCTCAGGTACCGCGCCGCCAGACGACCCTGAATCCCCCCCCCCCCCTCTGCAAACTCCCTGACAGAGCAAACAGCCCTATGGATAGAGACAGAACAGAGGCAGCGGCCAAACTCCTGAGCACAACAACCCGAACAACGACACAACCAACCAGACAGAGCAACCCAACGTACAAAACAAACAGGCCCCCGGGCCGGCACACCACGAGGGGTGCCGCAGCGGAAAGCGTGCAGGCCCACCAGACAACTACTGAATCTTGTCTCCCTGCAGCTCCCTGAGAGGAGCAGCAAGCCCCTATAACAGCGGTGCCAGGCCACCAGACAACTACTGAATCTTGTCTCCCTGCAGCTCCCTGAGAGGAGCAGCAAGCCCCTATAACAGGGCTAGAGGCAGAGCAAGCTCAAGGGCAAGCCTATGAAGGGCGAACTGAACGTCTGGCAACAAGGTAGGTGAGCTGGGGAGCGCGGGGTGAAGGTCCGTTCCTCTGTGAGGCGCGACGTGTAACCAGTGTTGCCAGACAGTCTGGTCTCAAAATCCCTAAATATTCGGGGAAAATCCCCAAAATCCCCATTTCATATATTTCCATACTTGTTATAAAAATGCTGAAATATATGCTACATAGCTACTCCACATGTAAATTAAAATTGCCATGTTGATTTTAATGTACAAATAATTCATACTTTGTTTTACACAATAGTATATTACATTACACATGAAGTAGCATAATTCACTTTTTTATTATAATCATCACAAGGACTGCAAAAAAAATAAGAAGGCAGTAATAGGATACAGCCTCATGAACATTTAATAGGAGGTGAGCTGGGGGGCGCGGGGTGAAAACGTGAAGGTCCTTCCTCTGCGAGGCCCACGTGTAACTAGGGATGTCACCGGTATCCGGTATGACCGAAGTAAACCGTATTTTAGCACCGGTATTACCGGTATTTTTTCCGTTATGCCGGTATCGGTATTAGTATTGCATCGGTATATTATTTGGTCAGTATTGGATTTCGGTATTATGTTTTTTTCTCTTTTTTTTCTCGAAACAGACTCCTGACTAGTACCAAGACCAAGAACTGACTAGTGACTACTCCGACTGCCGAGACACGTATGTTAGTGTAACGCTCATTGGCTCAGAGCCTCAGAATCTGAGGCGCGTGTTATCATTGGCCGATTGCAGCTCAGCTGACAATGCCGCTCTGTGAAACCTCTCCTCCCTCCCTCTACCCTGAGGGCTAACCATCACGAAAACAGATCATTACATATCACACAGGCGTCACTTACAATCTAGCTACTAGCTCACATTTTCATTATTGTATTATTATGCTATTATTATTGTTATTATTATTAATCTTTACAGTTCTTAGTCTACTATTATTATGGTAACTCACATCATTTTCATTATGTTATTATTATTATCATCCATTAATATTATATTATTTTATAATTAATATAATTATTTCAAAGATATTTGTGTGTGACTATGTGTGTGTATGTCATTCACTCACCCCATGGTCTTGTCCACGCGAGCTGGCTCGCGATCGCCAGTTTATCACCCTCTCATGCGAGCTTGGAACTCATTATTACCGATGTTGGGTAATGCTGGAGACCTCACCACACACAGCACCCCCATCTCCTTGCTCAAGGGGGCAGTACACCCGCGCCGATTTGTCAATTGAAAAATCCCGGGAGCACGGATTCGAACCGCCTACCAACGAGTGGAGAACCAGACACGTTATCAACATCCGCGGTGTCCACACAACCACACAATCACACAGTGTGTGTGACTGGTGTGTGTGTTGTGTGTGTGTGTGGTGTGTGTGTGTGTGTTGTGTGTGCGGAGTGAGTTCACACCTCAGATATATGACTGACCCCTCGTATCTTTCTTTAAGCTCCCTTCACACATTCCATAATCGAACCACGATAGCGCCACCAATTTGATTATTGACGTTATCGTGAAATTTAACCACGATAAACGCAGACCACGATAGCCTCACAACAATGTCACGCTGCCTGTACGTATGTGTCATGACGGTCGTAAGATAGATGCCACCGGTCGAGATACGACTGTGGGGAATCTCCACCTGCCGGGATTTGACGAGCATTCTTGAATATAGCCCACAGTACACACACATACACACACACACACACACACACACACACACACACACACACACACACACACAGACACCCACCCACCCACTACTATCTATGGCAGTATGATGATAACAATGATAGCAATTGTAATAACGAAATATTAGCATAGCAATACAAATAAGAAATTGTAATAATTATCAATAAGATAATAAAAATTTAAAAAAAACCCAATAATGATTATATATATATATATATATATATATATATATATATATATATATATATATATATATATATATATATATATATATATATATTATAAGGTGTATCATACATAAGTTTCAGTCGCCACTATTCCAACATTTCAACCCCTACTACCCCCCTCTCGAGTCACACCCTCGATATCTTCTCCCTCCCTCCCCCCACCTATCCTTACCCATCACTGGAGCAAGGCGTGGTAGGTGAGGGAAGGAACAAGGAGGGAAGGGGAGATAAGAATGAGTATATAAGTGTCATGTATGTTGGTGTGAGAAAACTTATAATACCAAGAAGGAAATACTGAAATGGATCTAATGTGTGGTTTTAACAGCAGATAACTCGAGAGAGAGACGCAGATTGAGTGAGGGGCGATCTGATAGAAGTGTTGATGTGGGTAAAGGGATTTAATAAAGGAGAGGTAGGAAAAGTTCTTACAGCTATTAACCAGGGTAGAACAAGACGTAATGGATTCAAGCTGGAAGGGCGTAGATTTAGAAAGGAAATAGAGAAAAACTGGTTCACAAATAGGGTAGTGAATGATTGGAATGGACTCAGTAGACAGGTAGTTAGTGCAGAGTCATTGGAGAGCTCTACCCCCCTGTCTTGTGGCTCACACCAGCCCGTCGCCACCCACCACCTTTGCTCCACCTCGATCCCTCCTCCCCATTCCCCAATATCCTTGCTGTGGTAAATGCTATAGATATGAATATGATAAGAAATTAGGACCGAGAATTTGTTCTTTGGTCATTTTGTCAAAGGCAAATAAAATGTGTTAATATTATCATCTCACCTGGCTATTTAATCTTAATCTACATATCTCTAGAAATGTCTGAAAAAATGTATTTCCTTAGGATTTCCTTAGATTTTGCGTTTCCTTAGAAGTTTCCTTCTCTGGTCTATATTTCCTTAAAATAAGGAAATTTCCTGAAAGTTTTAACACTGGTTCACTGTAACATCAGGATTGCCAGATAGTTGGGCGTCTTTATGGCGAAATTAACTGGAAAAAAAATATAATAAAATAGTATTTACATTTTTATATTATATGTATATAAATACAATGTATTTAAATACTCATTTAAGTATTTAATTACTGTATTTGAATACATGAAAACTTATGTATTTATAAATAGATTTCTTAATACACAAATGTATTTAAATACAAATGTATTCAAATACTGCCCAGCTCTGGCTATATCTATCTAAACTGTCTTTCCCAGGAATCTCAGGAACTCTTTGTTCAAAAATAAATGTTAAAAGGAAATTTGAATCAAATTATTGTTATTTTCCTTATTTAGAGGTTACATTATACATACTAATTACTGATACAAAAAAAGAAATGGCCTACACCACATAAAACTTTATTTTAGGGGGGTCTATGCTGTACGGTAGGGGTTATGAATTGTAAAAAAAGAGATGGCCGACGCTAGGGGCGGATTTATGGTGTGCGGGGCCCTAGGTCGGTGGGAGTGCGGGGCCCTGAATGAAATGTGGGGTAAAATTCTAGAGTCCTTTCCCGCCCTTAATAGTGTATCTTTTTTCTCCAGACCTTCACACACCCCTTCAGATACTTCTAAAACGTAATTATAAAGTGGGGGAGAGATGCCCCCTTCAACGGCCCTTCCCCCCTACATTACCCCCGCCCTGGACTCCAAAATAAAATTTCTAACCTAACCTCACTACAACCTAACCAATAACCTCCTAACGAGATCTAAGGGTGGGAAAGGACTACAATTTTACCAGGTTAGGTCAGGTTAGGTTAGTAATTTATTTTTTATTTCTTAATCTCTCCCCCACTTTATTATTACGTTTTAGAGGTATCTGAAGGGATTTGTGAAGGTCTGGCTAAAATAAAAGCACTAATAAGGGCGGGAAAGGACTCTAGAATTTTACCAAATGTGATTCAGATTTCATATTAGTTTAATTGAAACTTTTACCACCCATATTTTACATTATGTTGGTAGTGGCATATTATGGTACATGCAATGTAACAGTGTTCGAGCAAATAAGAAATGTCCAGCATTCAGATTTTCATTTAAAACATATTTTTTCCTCTGGGGTGCGGGGCCTAGGCCATAGTTTACTCGGTCCCCCCTTAAATATGTCAATGGCCGACGCCACAGGAAACTTTACTTTAGGGGGGTCTATGCTGTACTGTGGTATGTGGTAACCCGGGAGTCACACTAGCCCTGTGTCCCGGGGTAACGGGTTTTCACCCACCACAGGCTCTAAGGGCTAATGCCACGGAGATGAGCACCGCATGCCACGCGCAGCTAAACGGATGCTCCCATCTTTACCTTACTTTTACCTATGCTGTACGGTAGGGGTTAATAATTGTAAAAAAAGAAATGGCCGACGCTATAGGAAACTTTATTTAAGGGGGGGGGGGGGGGTACCGCTGCTGTGGAGGTTAATAATTGTCTGAGAATGGGCAAGTAGAAAAACACACGAAAAAAAGAAATACCGATACCGGTAATACCGGTATTCCTGTACGGTATCGGTATACCGGTATCGTAATTGATACCGGTGTGAGGACGTACCGGTGTTACTCCCGCAAACCGGTATCGGCAATACCGGTATTTTCTTGATACCGCACAACCCTATGCAATACTAATACCGATACCGGTATACCTAAAAGTAAAAATACCGGTAATACCGGTAATACCGCTGCTAAAATACCGGTATTTCGGTATACCGGATGCTGGTGCACATCCTACGGTGCACAATTGCAATCCCTACTGCCTAATCTTAGCCAGGCAGCCGTCGTGGAAGGTTCTGCTACTCTCGCTCATACCTCAACGCACAACAGTATAACAGCTGGCCCCTCGGGGCTCGGCTTACTGAGCTGCTCTACACTACTGCCTGGGCTTCACCATTTTCACTTTCAACGTTTCTCTGGACCTGACAGCCACAGTGAGCGGGATTTAGTCCCAGTGCTCCGTGTTAACAGCTAGTTAACTGATTTAGCTGAACTGAAACTCTGTGTTGTTATTCCTGTGAACCGAGGCGCTCCCCACAGGGTTGTAGTGGCTGCCCAGGAGGACCTTGTTTGTTTACCGCGTTGCTCAACGTGGTTGCAGATACATTCTGTCGCTCTTAGCGTCCCTTGGTGTGATACAAATAGCGCGTTTTCGCGACGTTCACCGCCCTGGTCCAGTCCAGTCCAGGCCAGGTCAGGCTGGACTGATGCTCGCTAAAATACATCGAGACTGGCCCCATCCCATTCGTCGTTCCTATTGGCTGGGGGATCGAGTGGGCGGTCCTCCGGGCAGAAATGCACACATTTTTAAAAAGCGCGCGTTTTATTTACTTGACTTCTCAATGGGAAGTCAAGTTGCAGGGATGACTATGAAAAAATGAACGATGAAATTTCATTTCATTTACCGTTAATAACACTATCTATAGTCGCCACTGCACTATAATGTCGCAGGGGGGCATATATTACGAGTTTTAGCATCACTACAGATCACATCACGTGCACAGTACGTAGTTTACATTATCTACATAACACTATAGCTACAGTACATGTCTTCAGTGACACATACAAGTCTGTTGTGATGCTAAAATTCGTAATATATGGCGCCTGGTGACATTAGTGCAGTGGCCAATATAGTGTTGTTGACGGTACATAAATTTCCCAAGATGTTGTTTCAGCAAATTGCGAATATTGTAATTTTTCGTGAAATTACTTTAGTCTTATGGTCGGCCATCATGGTGTTTCATGTCTTATCAGCAGCACGAGAAGCTCCTGGTCGTCTTCCCCGCTGACTGTAGTGCGCATGCGCCAGTTCTCCCCACACTAGTCCAACCTGGTCCTGCTCACTGGCCTAGCCCAGTCTCGCCCGTTCCAGCCCGGTCCAATCCGGCTCGCGAAAACAGTGGCCGCCCGGGACTAGCCCAGTCCAGACCGGGCCAGAGTGGTCGCGAAAACGCGCTAAAAGTCGAACCCTGCTGGTCTCTGGCGTAGGACCAGTGACACAAGGGGGCCATCAGAGGGCTAGTTAAAGGAAGCACCAAATGTGAGAAACCTGCTGTTAGGGACAGGCGAGACCCTCACGGGGCAGCTCCACTTGTGTCCTGCGACGCTCATTAGTGGGCGGGGACACGCTGGTGTGGTAGTTGTAGGCAGATATTTTGTGTTGCAGTTTGAATTTTAAATTTGTTCTGATTTTTATGTTACATTTGTGCCTATAGCGCCTGTAAGCAGTGACTTCTAATTCTCGGATGGTAGACCCTGCAGGTTCACTTGAGGGCTGTGATGGTTGGCTTTCGCCCGTGGTGGCGCAGGTAGAGTTTTTATAGTGACGCCTGTGATTAGAGGCTCATACCCCCCCCCGTCCTTCGATGCACTCGCAATCCAGGTAGAGTTAATGGGCAGGGCATATAGGTGTTCTTAGGCCACTCGGCGGTGCAGAAATATTTTGGTTCTCATCAAGGATCGAACTCGAATCACCGAGAACGCCAGTCGGAGACGCTATCCACTCTGCTACCGCCTCCCGTAGAATATAATTGGTATTGTTATTAATTGTTAATGAATTGGTATCGTAATTTATATGTATATTTGTATTCCTATGTTGTGTTTTAAACTAGCAGTCATGCATTTGTGATCGTACATTTTACCTCGATTTTTGCACTATATGCAGAGAAAATATCAAAGAATTAGGTTACGGATTTGCGGACTTGTGGTTGCGGAACATAAGGATTGAAGTTTGCGGATTTGCGTTTGCGGAAGTGGATTTTCGTTTGCGGTGCCCATCTCTGGTGTGTGTGTGTGTGTGTGTGTGTGTGTGTGTGTGTGTGTGTGTGTGTGTGTTTATGTGTGTGTGTGTTACCTGTATGTATGTCTATAGATGTATACAAGTGCTTGTGGGCCCTTCGGACCCATGTATTGATGTTTATATTAGTAGTATATATTAGACAACAATGTGAGAGCAAACTCCAATCGTGTTGTTGCTGTCGTTGGTCACTGGTCAAAGTGCCTCGGGATAGACCACCTACCACCACCGTAGCCTGCCTCACCCCAGCCCCACGCCTGCCTTAACCCAGCCTCATGCCTGCCTCACCCCAGCCCCACGCCTACCTCACCCCAGCTACACGCCTGCCTCTCCCCAGCCCCATGCCTGTCTCACCCCAGGCCCACGCCTGCCTCACCCCAGCCCTACGCCTGCCTCACCCCAGCCCCACGCCTGCCTCACCCCAGCCTTACGCCTGCCTCACCCCAGCCCCACGCCGGCCCCACGCCTGCCTCACCCCAGCCCCACGCCTGCCTCTCCCCAGCCTTACGCCTGTCTCACCCCAGCCCCACGCCTGCCTCACCCAAGCCCCACGCCTGCCTCACCCTAGCCCCACGCCTGCCTCACCCCAGTCCCACGCCTGTCTCACCCCAGCCCCACCTCTCCCTCACCCCAGCCCCACGCCCCCTCACCCCAGCCCCACCCCCATCCCACCCCAGCTACACGCCTGTTTCCCAGCCCCCGCCTCCACCCCAGCCCCACGTTGCCTTTACCCGCCCCCCCCCGCCCTACGCCTGCCCACCCTAGCCCCACGCCTGCCTCATCCAGCCCACGCCGTTACCCAGCCCCCCGTTTGCTACCCAGCCCCGGGCCTGCCTGCAACACAAAAACAACCCCACACACAAACACACCACGCGCACGCACCCTAACGACGACCCACACAAACACAAAACACACCAACACACTCACACAGCACACAAAGTCCACGATCTACAGACTTAGTGAAATACGAAGTTTCAACAAGTTTTTCTGAATCATTCGCTGAAAAGTTTTTAAACCCCCAAAAACCCCCTTAAAAGTGATTAAATCTACATGGGACCAAGCGCTTATCCCTACGATTATTTGCGTTTTTTTGAATCTCTCATAAAATTTAATTTACAGTTTCGGTACTCAAAACAGAAGACAGACAGAAGAAAACCCGGTACCCCTAATTTTAGACAAGTGTTGGGGGCCCCTTTGGACCATGTTTTGATTTTTGTAGTAAGTATTTTTAGACAACATGTGATTGCAAATCCAATTGTTTTGTTGCTGTTTTGGGTCACTGGTCGCTCCCCTGGGGTAAAAACCACTTTCCCGTGTGTTTCCCAACCCCTTTGTGTTCCGTGTTTTTCCAACCACACACTACACACGCCACAAACGTAAGTCAATAGTCTATGAGTTTGGGAATGAGAAAACCTTTCCCGCAGATTTTTTTGTAACTATATATAAAATTTTTTTTCCCCCAAAAACCCCCCTAAAAATGATTCAATTGAATAGACCAAGCCGTTCCCCCTCGATTTTTTGCGTTTTGTTTAGTTTATTTCTCAAAATTGAATTTATAGTTTCGGAAAACGAAAAACAGAAAAAAAACAGACAGACGACCACGGCTACCCTATATTATATTAGATCTCTTCTTTCTCCTTTTCCCTCTCTCTCTCTCTCTCTCTCTCTCTCTCCTCTCTCTCTTCTCTCTCTTCTCCTTCCAAAGTATTTATTGTATTAATAAATCCAGAGAGAGAGAGAGAGGGGAGAGGAGAGAGAGGGGAGAGAGAGAGGAAAGAAAGGGAAAAAGAAGAGGGGGGTGTTGTTTTGAAAAAGATAAAAGGGAAGAGGAGGGGAGGGGAGGAGGGGGGGGGGGTAAACACGAGGAATCTTTTTCTCCCCCTTTCCCCCCCGGCAAAACCAAAGGGGGAATACTAAAGATCGGAAAAAAATGTTTTATTTTGGCCTTTTTAGTTTGTTTTATTTTTGATTTCCCCAAAAATATGTGATAAAAAAAATACAATATGTGATTTTAAAAAGGCTTTTTTACGTGAAAAAATGCAGGAAAACAAAATCAGAAATGATACAAAACCAAAATCCTGCACCCAGGGGGGACAGGGGGGGATTCCCCAAAATCATTAAATTAAAAAACCCCTGCCTTATATAATATAAATGATCAGCAACCAAAACTGAATTAATTACAATAGCAAAAAAAAAAAAAAAAAAGGGGGAAAAAAATATTTTAAAATTTTTGAATTACTAATTTTCCCACCGAAAAAAAATTTGGCCAAACCTTATGAAAAAACATGTCTATAAAATATATATAGCCAGTTTGTGAACGATTGTAAAAAACAATTTAAAACGTGTTTTTTCAATTTTTTTTGAAAGGATCAAATCTTGAAAAACTTGAGCATTGGAAAATTTTTTTTGTTATTTAGGGCTTTTGGGGACTTTTAAAAATCAAAAATTTATTTTTGTTGTGCAAAAACGTTTTATGGGGAATTTTTTTTTTTAGACTTCAATATTTTTTTTCCCCCCCCTTTTTCTTTTTTTTTTTTCTCTCTCTCTCTCTCTCTCTCTCTCCCTCCCCTCTTTCAGGCTTTGGACGACAAATTTTTAAAGGGCCACTTGGTGTGTGTGTGTGAATTTGAAAAAGAAAGAGAGAAAGGAGGGGGAGAGAGAGAGAAAAGGAGAGAAAAAGGGAGAGAGAGAGAGGGGAGAGAGAGAGAGAGGAGAGAGAGAAACCCCCAATATTTGGTTTTTGCATTAGAGTTTTTTGCTAAATTTGTCACACACACAACACAAAACACACACACACCACAAACACACCACCAACAGTAAACAAAAAACCTCTTATGTATCATATTTATTTTTTTACATTATTTGTTTTTTTTAATTGAATATATTTAAATTAGATAATAGAATTCTAAATTGCATTGACATCTTTTTCATTCTGCTCGGACCACGTGGTTTTTACTTTTTCCCGCCAAAAATCCCCTAATAAAATTAAAAAAGCACGTGCGTTTGTTTACTTTTTTTTCCCGCCCCAAAAAATTGGGGGGAAAATGGGGGGTTGACTAAAATTGGGGAAAAATGGGAGCATTGAAAAATAAAATGGGGGGAAAAAGGGAAAATTGGAGGTGTTTTTTTCGCTTGCTCGTCTTGTTTTTCTAAAGTAAAAAATGAGGGGGAAAAATTTTGGGGGGGTCTAGAGAAAAAATTATGAAAGGGGTTGTTGATGAAAAAATAGGGGAAAAGGGAGGAATTGGGGTTTTTGAAAAAAAAATGGGGGTTTTTTTGAAAGTGCGTGTTAATTTAATTTTTTTTAAATGACATTTTATCATTATTATATCTTTATTAAAAATAAGTGTCTTTATTTATGTAGTTGAAAACTAGAGTTTTTTCTTACTTAACACAGACTTTGTTTAACACTTCCAAACCTTAGAAAAGCCTTTAAAATAAGTGTTTGAAGTGTTTTGGATTGAAAAATATTTTTAAAAAATTTGGTTTTTAAAATGGGTGGTTTTGGCGGGAAATGGGCGGAATGGCCGGGCTTAACCACTTTAAACTTCCCCAAAAAAACTTAAAAAAATCATATATTAGAAAACCTTTTTAAAATAAGTGTTTGGTTGTAAGGCTTAAAAATTTACAAAGCAAGGGGGTTTATGTTTGGCGGGTTTTGGCGGAAAATTGGGCGGCAAAAAAGCACTTGCTTACTCACGAAATCCTGGGCGTGATTTGTCCCTGGGTGTGCCTCGGCCGTGATTGGTCCGTGAGCTTCTGTGACGTCCCGCTGTTGTTGAGGAGGCGCGAGATATGGAAAATGTCGGAGAGAGAGAGAGGGGAGAAGGGGAGAGAAAGGGGGGAGAGAGATGGGGGGGGGGGGGGGGAGGAAAGGGGAAGGGAAAAAGAGAGAGAGGGGGAGAGAGTTGTTCGTGACCAAAGATACAAAAGGATTTTCCCCGATTTTCTCTTATTTCCAAAAAATGGCCCATCACAGTTATAAAAATTTTCATTTCTATTACAGGGGCAAACAGGGTAGTTATGGCAATTAAAGACCCTTAAAATACTAAAAATCTTAAAAAAGACAATTATATTTATTCCCTAAAAAAAAGCTCTTTTTAATTTAAAATTTTTATTTTGCGGGCAAAATTCCCCCCCTTTCTTAACCCCCGAAATATCCCTTTTTTTTCCCCCCAATTAACCCCCGAAATCTCCCTTTTTTCCCTTATTTTAAACCCGAAAAATCCCTTTTTTCCCTTATTAACCCCCGAAATATCCCCCTTTTTTCCCCTTTAATTAACCCTGAATATCCCTTTTTCCCCTTAAAAACCCGAAATCATCCCCTTTTTTCCCTATTTACCGAAATATCCCTTTTTCCTTTTTCCCCTTTAATTTCCCCCAAAACATCCTTTTTTAATTCCATCCAAGACGAAGAAATGTTATTTTTTAAAATTTGTTTTAATTTTCAAAAAAAACTAAAAAACCCCTAAGAAGGCCCTTAAGCTAGAAAAATTCATTTACTTTATTCCTTAAATTTGCATTTAAATTTTTTTGAACAAATTTTTAAAAAAACATATTAAAAGAAGCCTTTATTTTTCCTTGATTTTTCTTTCTTTCCTTTTTGGTTTTGATAAAAGAAAGAAAATTACGTTAAAATAAAAAAAATATTATTTTTTTTTTCCTTTTTCCTTTTCCTTTCTTTTTTTTTTTTTAATGGGTAGTTTTTCCCCCTTCTTCTTTCCCCATCGCTTATAAAAAAAGGAAAATTGACCTAAAATGAAAAAAATAAAAATAAATTTTTTAAAAAAAACAAAAAAAATCAATATAAATTTAATAAAATAATATAAAAATTTAAAAAAAAAGAAGCCAGGTCTAAAAAACCCAAATAAAGAAAAAAAACGAAAAACTAAAAAAAGATGAAAAAAAAGAAAAAACAAAAATATTTTTTAAAAAAAAAAAAACCCCAATAGGTAATAGGGTATTATTTTTCTGGGTCATTTTTTGTGACCCCAACATAGGGCATTATTAAAAGAGGAAAAAAGGGCCCGGGGAAATCTGAAAAAAAAGAAAAAGGAAAAAAACCGGGGAAAAGAAAAAAAAGAATAAAACCCAAAAAAGATAATAAAAAAAAAAATTATATCTAAAATAATATTTTGGACATTATTTTTTGGGAAAAAACTTTTTTTTAATAATAAAATATAAGGAGAAAAAATTGTTAAATTTTTGAGGGTGTTTTATTTAAAAAAATTTTTTATTTTTTTTACAGCAACATTTTGGGTCTATTTTACCCCAATACCTTTTCCCCAACCCACTACAAACACCTACCCACCATACTCTTCCCCCCTAATACCACCCTATCCCCCTCCTTTTTTATTTTTTACAATTTTTGAAAATTTATAAAAAATTAAGAAAAAAGCCACAACCCCCCACTTATATTAAAAATATGGCAAAAAATAAATAATAAACCTTTTTTTTTTTTTCACTGTTGATTCATAGTTTATTTTACAGGGAAGCAAGGTTCCCCCTTCCCTTAAATTTTTTATTTCACCCTTTTGTGTTGGGTTTTCCCCAAACCCCAACTCACAAACCCTACACCCTACCCATTCCCCTTTCTGAAACTCTTTTAAAAAAATTTTCTTTTTTCCCCCCCCTTTTTGGTGTGGGTGTTTGTTTTTTACCTAGTTTGGGTTAAAACGAAATGAATGCCCTTAAGATAAAAAAAAACAACAAAACACAAAAAAAAAAACAAACCAAACATTACTAAAAATCAGGTGGTTTAATTGTAAAATTTTCTTTAACAAATTAAAAATTTTTTTTTTTTTTTTTTTCCCCTTTTTTTTTATCTTGCGCTTTATAAAAAATTAATTTGGTAAAATTTAAAAGGAAAAAAACCCATTTCTTCCCTTTTATGTTTGGGGTGGTTGTTCTTTAATTTATAATACATTCAACTCATTCTATAAAACAAAATAAAATTAATTAATAAAAAATTTATATTATGCTATAACTCACTACCCTACTTTGGGGGGTTTTTAATTTTACCTCCAAAAAAGGATATTTAGAGTTTTAACCCGAATTTTAAACAGTTAAAAAATTAAAAAAATTTAAGGAAAAAAAAATATTTTGGGAAACCAAAACCTATTTTGAAATAGGGATAATTAAAGTAAAATAAAATTTTGGGTTTTAAAAAAAGGGGGCTTTTTTAACTGGTTTCCCGAAATTTGGTTTTTCTTTAATTTTTTTACACGATTTTAAAATTTTGGTGTAAAAATTTAATAAATTTTAAAAATTTTGTTTTTTAAAAACACACCCATCCCCCTAACACCAACACAACAACACCACACCACACACACACCACACCACCACACACACACACACACACACACACACACACACACACACACACACACACACACACTCACTTACCTTAACAAATCAGGTGTGGTTTCAATCTGTCAAAATCTTTCTTTAACACCCATATATATAACCTCTTCTTCCTCCTCCTCCTCC
>JACEEZ010019194.1:65000-94027 GCA_016584305.1 Chionoecetes opilio
TCAATTCTAGAACCGGCGCCAAACGATCCGAACAGCAAGATGCATGCACAATGGACATTTAGATTTTTTTATTTAATTAGATGCATATTATATTAAATCTGCTATATGTTGTAATCATATCTGCTATATGTTGCAATTTGCCTTATATTGTTTTTCCTTGTGTTGCAGGTTTGAAGAGCAAGACTTCATGAAGATGGAATGGACACAGTGCATAATTTGCCAACAAACTACACCTGAATCCCTGCGCTGCCCCTTGAATGCACGTGGAGCAGACACATCAGCACCGGCGGCCTATGCATCATTCCTAAAAAATGTGGCTCACTTCAGAGAACTGAACTCGTTGCCGGAGCCGCTGCATTTCGGCAGTGATATCACTGTGGATGACCTCATCAGGAATCGTGCACAGTGGCACAAATCCTGTCATTCACAGTTCAATTCAAACAGAGTGGAAAGAGCAAGAAAGAGGGATAGAGATGTTACCCCTGAAAGTGGCACTACTGAAGGCAGGCGCCGGCGGCCTCGCCAATCGTTCGAAATGACCATCTGCATATTTTGCACTAAGCAAGACGGACTCATGCATGAATTTAGAACTCTAGGCGCAGATGATAACGTCAGGTTTATGGCCAGCGATCTGCAAGAGACAGAGTTAATGGACAGGATTGAAGGAGCCGGTGACCTTATTGCACTGGAAGCAAAGTATCATCTGGCTTGCCTCGTTGGTCTTCGGAATCGCCATCGGTCTCTAGTAAGGCAAAGAGAAACTTCCAAGGATGAACCTGCGAATGTGAAGAAGTTCAAAGCAAGAGCTTTCGCAGAACTCCTCACAAACATTGAAAACGAGATAGAAAAAGGTACATTTTGCTTCAAGTTGGCCTCATTGAGGCACCTCTACGTGACACGCCTCGCAGACTTTGGTATTACTAGTGAAATCAACAAGGGCCGTTTCAAGGAGCAAGTTTTGAATCACTTCCCCCACGGCCAAGAGCAAAGTGCCGGGAAAGAAGTGATACTCGTATTTGAACAAGGAATGCAGGGAATGCTGAAGCAAGCGTTCAAACTGGACTTTGAGGGAGATGCTCTGATTTTGGCGAAAGCTGCCAGGATTGTACGAAATGAAATCTTCAGCTCAAGCGGGTTCAACTTTGATGGTGCCTTCCCCAGTGACTGCCAGCAGAAGACTGTCCCGACCCAACTCAAATCCCTGATAACCATGCTGATGAAAGGGGCTGATCTGAAAGACCAGGACACAGTGGATTCACAGGCCTGTCTCACAGCTTCACAGGTCATCCTTTACAACTGCAAGAAGACCAAGAAGCGTGCGCAGAGAGCCCCAAGGGACACACAAGGGCCCCAAGTTGGCAGATCACGTCATTCATCAGACTGTGAACCACCCCTTCCGCTGTACATCGGCCTCAATGTGCACACACAGACAAGGTCCAAACAGATGGTCACAAAGATGTATGAACTGGGCATCAGTGTCAGTTATGACAGGGTCCTGCAAGTGGAGAATGAAATCGCCACTGCCGTCTGTGAAAACATGAAGATGAAAGGTGTAGTATGTCCTGTCCAGCTCCGCCAAGGTCTCTCACCGTGGGAGCCTTAGACAACCTTGATTACAACCCCTCAAGCACAACCGCCAAAGGTTCCTTCCATGGAACAGGGATCAGTCTCTTCCAATCGCCAACTGCATCGAATAGGGGACAGATCCAAGAAGGAATAGCATTGATGTCAGGAGGGGCAAAGGCCCACCAGCTGCCACACTGCTTTACAAATGTTCCAGCTGTGGCACTTCCCAAGGCGTCGGTGGCTGTGCCCAAGACAACCCGTGACATCACAGCTGTACATGGCTACCTGAAGAAGGCATGCGAACAAGAAAAGAAATGGCTGGAACACGCCAGTCAGCTCTTGGACAAAGAAGATGTGATCAAGGGAGATTGTATAGCCTGGTCCGCCTACCATGCCTCGTTGCAAAACAGTCCTGCTCAAGAAGTAGAAGCTGCCATCACTCAACTTCTGCCTCTCTTCAATGAGAAGGCAGACACACCTGCAATGATCAAGCATGGAATGGATGTCATCCGCGAATCTACACAGTTCCTGAACCCTGGACAGATTCCAATAATAGCAATGGATGCTCCGCTGTATGCGCTTGCCAAGTTCATTCAGTGGCACTGCCCTACCACACACGGTGAAGACCAGTATGTTGTCATGTTCGGCGGACTCCACCTGGAGATGGCGGTGTGGAAGACACTTGGAGACTACCTAGACGGATCTGGATGGGCGACAGCAATAAACCAGGCAGGCATAGCCTCTGCTGGCACAGCTGACTCCTTCCTGAAGGCATCACACCTGACGAGAACCAGGCATGCCCACCAAGTCAGCGCTCTGGCACTCTCCAAGCTGCAACATGATGCCTACATGAAGAGCGCTGCTGGTGCAGCAACTGAAGATAGGACAGAAGAGGACTGGAAACAAAGCATGGTCAGGAAGAGTCCAACCTTTCAGTACTGGGACACTATCCTGAGGATTGAGCTCCTGGGACTCACCTTCGTTCGCGCTCACAGAGAAAGAGACTTTCCCTGTATGTCGAGTCTATGAAAGCCCTTGCACCATGGTTCTTCGCACTTGACCACCATAATTATGCCAGATGGGTCCCGATCCACATCCGCGACATGGAGAGCCTCCCTCCAACAATCGAAGAGGAGTTTATTATCAGAGGCAACTGGGTTGTTCAGAAGACAGCCAGAAGGTTCTCCAGCATTCCGATCGACCAAGCCCATGAACAGAATAATGAGCTTGTGAAGGGCCCTGGAGGAGCAGTCGGCCTGACTGAAAAACCCAACAGCCTTCAAGAAGTGGATGATCGCCGGACCTGAGCAGGCACGCATTCTCACTGAGTTTGAGCGGGAGTACACTGCCATCTCAGAAGAAGAACGCCAGCACCACGAAGAAGGTCTGTCTGCGCAGAAGACATTTCACGAGCAAACACTGGGCCTTATTCAAGTTATCAACGAGATGAGCAACCCGTTCCTAGAGGAAGGAAGCGAGCTGATTGCACTCGACACGCGGCGTGTGATTGGAGAATCTGGGCCAACACTGTGCAAACCATAGAAGAAGTGGGACAGGCTCAGTACGACAGCTACAACGAGGCTATCATCACTGAACGAAGGCAGTCCATCCATGAGCCTGTGAAGAGGAACTCATTGCCTCTCTTCAGATCATCATCCAAGGGGAAGAGGAAGCAGTCAGATGGTGTTTCCCTGTTGAAAGATGATGTGTCCCTCTTCTCTCGTCTGTACATAGTTGCTCAGAACAGGGATACAGATATGGGAACCTTCTTCCAACATGAAAATCATCCGCACCCCCCTTCTCTATCTGAAAGAGGAACACTGCGCCAAGGAAAGAAGTCAGACCTCATTGGTATCCTTGTGGAAGAAAACACAAAAACTCTCAGAAGGAACCCCCGCCGTTTCTGGATGCAAGAATACTCGACGGTGCTGCTGTGGTGTATCTGCTTCCTTTACTAATGTTACCACATTCAATGACTACGCTAATGAGGTCTTCATCCCCACATCCTGAAGCTACTTGAATCCTGCAGAAGAGTCGATGTGGTCTGGGACAGCTACATTGCCAGCAGTATCAAGGAGTCAACTAGAGAGAAAAGGGGGAAAGGTGTACGAAGAAAGGTCGGTGGTCCAACGAAGGTGCCCAGCAACTGGCCCGACTTCCTCCAGGATCCCACAAACAAGGAGGAGCTTTTCCAGTTCCTTTCAGACAAAGTCGGCTCCAGTGACTGGCCAGACGGAAAGGGGGTCTTCATAACATCAGGCACAAATGTAATCAGCAGAGGTTCAGACCACTCCATGCCACGATGTGACCACGAAGAGGCCGATACAAGGATTTTTGTTCACCTGAAAGATGCGCTGGACAAGGGATGCACCAACTGTTTGGTACGCACTGTCGACACAGACGTCGTTGCCATACTGATAGGAAAGTACCATTCCCTGACCAGCCAGCATCAGATGGCAGCCATCTGGGTAGCATTTGGAACTGGAAAGAACTTCATGTACCTGGATATCAATGCCATATGCCATGCTCTGGGAAAAGATAGGTCAACGGCATTGCCTATGTTCCACAGTTTCACGGGCTGCGACACAACTTCCGCTTTCTTCGGCAAAGGGAAGAAATCAGCATGGGAGGCTTGGAATGCCTACGTGGAGGTGACGGAGGCCTTCAACAACTTCATGAATCACCCTTACATGACTGTGACAGTGAACTGCAAGCAATTCCAGTTGCTCGAGCGCTTCACCGTGATCATCTACAATAAGACGAGCAACTTGGACTCTGTGAACGAGGCACGTAGGGAACTCTTCTCACAGAAGAACAGGCCAATGGAAAAGATTCCCCCAACGCAAGAAGCCCTTCTGCAGCACACACTGCGCGCAGTCTACCAAGCTGGAATCTGGGCAACCAGTGATCAATGTGAGCAGAAGCCTCCAACCCCAGAGGGCTTTGGATGGACTCTAGAGAGTGCAACGAAGACCTGGCGTCCTGTGTGGTCCAACCTGCCTGTAGCATCTCAGGCCTGCAGCGAACTGGTCAAGTGTGGCTGCAAAAGCGCCACGTGCGGAGGACGATGCTCATGCAAGAAGGCGCAGTGGAAGTGCACCGAACTATGCAGCTGCCAATGTGAATAGCTTAGCCGAGAAGTAATTTTGCACCATGTTGGGTGAATATACGCACGGTCTGAAAGAGTATCCATTTTTCTTGATTTTCGTATGTGTTAAGGGCAGGCTCCGAATTAATTAGACTACGCGATTCACTATGTTAACCGCTACTCGACCACGCGATTACGAAATAAAAATGATAACGAAAATTGTGTTTTTGAATACCCGGGTGACCTACGTTAATTAGAACGTTTAAAAAAAATTGAGGAAATGCACCCGAGACACCTAATTTTCAAATATTGTTTTAAAATACTTCTAGATGTTCGATTTTAAAAACAATTACACCAAAATGATCGGAAAAGACTATATTTCTCATTTCTGCAATAAAAAAAAAAAATTCCCAAAAACTAAAAAAAAAAAAATTCCCAAAATTTTCAATTTTTTTTTTCACAAATAATGAAAAATTTCAAATAAGAGTGGTCCTACCGCTTGGCGCCGGTTATAGAATCATAGCGGGGACCCTGAAGATTGCCTGATAAAATTTTGGTGCTTTTATCCGGCATGTCCCCATCCATTTGAAATTCGGTGCTAAGCTGCCCTACTATACCACGGAGTTCCTCTCTTGTGGATGATGACGTGTCAGCTCCCGTGTCTCCACAGACTGGCACTTCTGCTTCCTCCTGTCCTCCACCAGTACAGCTGCCAACAACCGAGAACCTACCTAAGTGCCTACACTCTCCCTTCCTGTAGAAGCCTCTCGCCCTGCAAAAGGAGGAAGATTCGGCCTCCTCCACGTTTTGAAAGTCTGGAGGATCTCTTCCGAGAGAGCATCAGGGAGCCAAGGGAGGATAGGAGAGTGCTATTGGACACCCATTCCAGGCATATGGTAGGTATATTAAAGAACCAGAGGCCGCTGATGGAGTTAGAGAGACAGAAGGTGGAGTTGGAGAGGCGGAATTATATCAATAAATAGATAAATTTAAAATAATTATGTTGATTTTGTGTGCAATTTTAGTTAATGATTCATATCGCTACTAGTCAATAGCTATTAGGAGTTTTGCCTTGGTAATTTTTTCAGGAAAAACATTGGGCATGGTGCCCAATATGGGTTCTTTTTCACGTACGTAATAACATAAACTTCAATATAAAATCAGATTTTCAACTTACCAGACCTTTGACCAGTTCAGAACTTAGAACCAAGTGTCAGCTTTCAAATAAAAATAAAAATATGCAAATCGGAAAATAATTGGAAATTGAGTAGTTATTGTCTCACGCTGTCACAGGCTCAAATTACGTAAATGCACCGTAACTTTGCCCTTTATTTAACATTAAATAGCCGTCACCAACATATGTCAATAAAGTACACATATCGCTGGATCACAATCAAATAATACGTTGCCACAAGGAAGACAACGTAACGTGGAGGACGTGTGAAGCAGCACCGAACCAGGAGGACGAGTCGTAGGGTTACTAAACCTCGTAACCCATGCAGATAGACGAGGCGGCTGGCCAGGGCGTAGGTGAGGTCCGTAGCTCTGTGAATGATGTGTGGAGTGTGAGTGCGGTCGCAGGAATCTATCGGTGTCCCGGTCCATCCTCGTTACATACCCGACGGTCCACGTGACTCCTGTGACGTGGCCGTGAAGAAGGTTGTGCCCCCTTGTGGTGGTGATTCATAGAACTGCCTTGCTTCAAAGCTTCGGGGCACCACAGTACTAACCCCCTCAGGCAAACCCACGTTGGAATGGCGATCTGACAAAGAAACGGTCATGAGGAGACGTGGTGATGAAAGATGCATACCTCTCTGGTGGGCGAGACAGTCTACCACTCCTGGTAACTGTTCTTGGTCGCAGACGTTCAGGGGAAGGAATTTCATCATCTCTTGGCAGCTGTGAGTCATTGTGATCCTCAGGAGGTGTAATAGGTATATAAATATGAACAGGAGTCTGTTTATAGGGAGCAACAGGCGGAGAAGGGCGATGAGCCAGGCCAGGAGGCTGTAGCGGAAGTGTACGAGTAACTGGTGGCTGAATGTGAGGGATAGGATGAGGTACATCGTGTTGTATATTAGCCGGCTTTAGACGATCCACAGAGACATTATCCTGGCGGCTTCCTCGACTTAAAGTAAAGTACTTATCATGTCTAGATAGCACCTTGAAGGGACCGTCATACGGGTGATCAAGTGGACGGCGTCGGGCGTCATGTCGTATCCATACATACTCGGCACGCTCTAGATCACGCGGGACGTAGGAAGCATGTCTTGTAGGCTGGCGAGGTGCAATAGGAAACAACCTGGAAGTGATCTGACGGAGAGAGTCTAGAAACATGTGCTTGTCCATACCGTGCTCCTTGTCAACCCCTGTCGGAGACTCTCCCGTAGGCCGTAGGGTTCTGGCCGAACGTAAGCTCTGCGGGACTGGCTTTGGTTAATCTTCCTTAGTTTGTCGTGCGAAGGGCGACAGTACCAATGGCAAAGAGTCCCCCATGCGTACGTGGATGAGTTGCTAGCCTTAAGGGCCGTCCTTGAGATGGCGATTAAAACGTGGTCAACCCATTCGTTAGCCTGTGTGTGCATTCAGCATTGTGTGCTTGTGAGTAGTTGGATCCCTAGAATAAGCTAGTAACTCTTGCCACAGATGGTGATTCAAACTGTGGCCTCCGCGCTCTCTGACGACTGTAGTATGTGTCACCAATTGAGAGACCCATTACGAGAGGAATGCTAATGCCGTTCGATTCTGCGAGAGATGTCCGGCATAGGCCCTGCTGAAGTCCACTAGTGAACGCGATTGAATATCCACGTGACTATCACCATTAGATTGTATCCTGAGTGTTCTTCACTTGGTAGGAACCTGTCATTCTTTGGCTACATATATGTAAAAGGGCTTTTATCGTGGGGGCGTCTTATCCGCCTTGAGCCTTCCAACGTGGTCGATGTCAACTTTGATGTTGCCTGAACGCGTGAGAGACACTGTTAAACCCAGATCGAGCAATCTGCTTGAATACGTGGCCATACCTACCACTGCCGCAGGTTTAAGATGTGCTGCTGGGTCCTTGATTCCCGGTTGCCATGTTGTGGAAGTGATTGACACCATGATCGTCGTTGAATCTTGGGATGAATGGTCTGGCCTCTCCACACGACACGTCACACGTAACTGAATTGTTTCCCAGTTGCACTTGAAAGGGACGTACTTGAATGTCGACGAAGGATCTCTCTTGAACCCATCGGCCATCTCTCGTGACCTGTCTCTGCATAGCCTATATTTGGCGATCCCGTTGGTAATCACAACGAGCGCCTGAACCTGAATATCTAGTCTAAAATATGTATAAGAAATCATACACAACTGTGTGCGCTGGAGATTGGCGTATTAGTTCGTCTGTCCACCATTCGCCTGGTTGTGTTCTTAACTTCCGCAAACATGGTGGATGTCAATTTCGTGAACCGAGTATGGGGGGGGGGTGTGTTCTCCGCAAACTATAGGGCATGCTCTCGTGCTGTTAAGTCCTTCCCCGTCGGAGTATTATCTCACTCGACGGACGTGCCAGAACGAAGTCCAAAGGGCCTGTGATCACAGAAACGAATTGTATCAGCACCTGCCTACCCTCTAGTAGTCGATGTTTGAGTCTGTGCACTCTGCTGTCGCGATGTTCTCGCCATGTGTTCGTCGCACATTCACTTCTGACAGGTCTGCATGTTTATGTGACCTTGAACACAGTTGGGTGAGATCGAGTTGCTGGGAGTAAAAAAGAGAATACATTCACCTGTTACTGATACTGCTGAAGCAACTGCGCAACTGAAAGTAAAGAGGCGTCGGTAAGTAAGAAAGCTACCTGTGGTCGTCGGGTCTGGATAGTGCAGACGAGGAAGCCGTGCTTTGTCTCTCCTTTATGACTAGAAAGCAGCTGCGCATCCTTTTTCTTTGCGTGCGCACTTCAGCGGGCTGTCCGATCTGTAGGGAATAACCTGTCGAGAAGGTCGTATCGGGAGTAACGTATCTGCCTGACTTAGGGGAGGAAACGGGTGTATAATTTCAATTACCCGGGACTCCGACTTTTTGTCAAGTGTGGAATTTGTGGGACTGTAACGCAATAATCATCTACTTTAGGTTGGCAATCGGAGTATTACCTTCTATTACTTCACCCATGTCCAAAATAAATGCAACTGCGGTCCACCACAAAAAACACGGCTTTGCCTTGATGTGATTTGTGATGTTATTTCGGCTCGAAGGCGTAGCCAAAGGCTGCTGATCGATTGGGTGCGTATGTTCCTTCCTCTATCGCTGATGCCACTTAGAAAATAGTTCTAGTCTATCACATTTGCAATCAAGGTCGCGCAAGACATGGTCCATATCAGCGTTGAAAAGGTTTGTGGTGCCGTGCATTCCGTAACCAATTCATATACCATGACAATTCGTTCCGGTTCCAAAAGTCGTAGTTCTAGCTGTGTTTGGGTATTGTTCTTGCGGTGAACTGGATATCTGATGGAAGCTCTCACTAGATCTATCTTAGAAAAGATACTTTGTCCCATTTAACTTCATTAGTAATCTCTAATGTGTGGTATAGGTACTATCCTGCACGGTGTAACCTTTTTCAGTTCGCCCTAATATCCCCAGGCACTGAGCACGTGCTACACCATTGCTCTACTCAGTTAAGGACTGAGCGACCCATATGGGGGTGACGCCCACACAGCTCTTCGATGGTTTATCGTTCCAGTAGCCTTTTGTGCAGAGAATCGAACTGCTGCTTTCGCCGCTAGGAGTCCGGTTCGTGATGCAGCGCATATGGTCGAACAGTACACTCGTTGGGCCCTGTCGTCTCCGATATGATTGAAACTTCATGGACAGTAGCTGATCGTCGTTTGGAGAGGCTCTGTGAGAGTAGGAAATTCTTGAAGTGTCTACAATGTCGTATTATTACTGACTGATAGTGTGTACGTGGGACTCTCACGCCTGGCACGGTACTACCGTGGTGGTGTGTGAGGACTGCTGTCGTACGCATCCCGTGGATTACTCAGGGGTCACACAATCCAGATCATATAAAGAATGTAAGTAAAGTCTTATCCCAGTATGGGCTGAGTACGTTCTGCACATCTACAATAACCATGGGAATACTTACTGAGCGGCAACCGTAATCTCATCGGTGATCCTCCTGTGCCAGAATCGCAATTGGTGTTCCGTTGGCCGCCGAAGGTCGAGTACGCGCAGGTGGGCGTATACTTGCCGGTCATCCTGGGTTGAGGAGAATGCTGACGTGATGCTCCTGGTGTCCACTGAAACTCTTACCAGTGCATTGGTCTCTTGCACTAGCAGACACGGGCGTCAAAAACTGCCAGAGGACTCCATTCACAAACTTGCCCCCCCGAACTCGTTTCCCGCCCTGCATGGTGGGCGGCACTGTCCCTGGCCCTGGTCCCAAAGTGGAATGGTACCAGCACAATTCACGTTGGTACAGGTAAACGATGGATGGGACGCACTTTACCGTTGATCCTGTTACGCCCTCTAATGTGGAACAACGGGCGAAGGCGACTCTTAATATTATTCGCTCCTCATGGCGTCCCAGTCGTTGCAAGATTTGGCGAAGCGGAGTGCCTGAAGTTTCAGCTCTAGGTAATGTCCTGCAGCACAGACATGTTGATCCTCCGTAGTGTCTTCAGACATTACGACCCCATAAGGGTGGTGGAGCCTCTGGGGGCAGGCATGGCGACATTCCCTTTGTTTGGCTTGTATGTCCCTTTTGTGGTGAAAATATTCGTATCGGTGAAAGAAAGTATTTACAACAGTGGATAATGCTGGATTAAGGTGTCAATTGCGTAGAATGATAAGGTATTAACAAGTGTGATATCATGTCGATCGCTGCAGAGAAGAATGTAATAATGATGTGCTATATCAAAAGAGGACAGGCAACTTTTACCATCCCGCTCATCGTGCAGCTTCGATGCTCAGAAACAACAATTGGCATCATTCAGCACTGCTGTGGCAAAATGACGTGTTGCACCGTATATTGATTAGTTGCATCTGCTGCCACAGAATAGACGGCCTCCATTCCCCCCACGTGATGGTTTGCAGCTCCTGTAGATGAATGGTGGTCTGGTCTTCGGTACCCATCTACACAGAGCACCATTCTGTCAGAGCCGAGCGAATTTCTGTTGAGGTTCCGGGGGGCGGAGTAGAATGTGGCTTTGTACGAGTGTGTGGGTCTACTTCGGTGGGCAGCCAGATCACGCGTTGAATTTTTGTTGGTCGTTGCCGGGTGTTAGTGCCAGGTAGCTCCTGAACGTGCCGCAGCCACTCCTGTATACTTGTGGTGGAAGGACGGTAGTGCAACCCGCTCAGGTCGGCCAGGTCATCACTTCACAGCTCACATTTCAACGTGGATGCTTCACGGTCACTCGAGGTCCCAATTTATACTCACGCTGTCACAACGGCGCAAATTTATAGTTAAACCACCGTACTTTGCCTTTACTTAAGATTAAATAGCCGTCACCACATATGTCAATAAAGTACAACAGATAGCGCTGGAATCACAAAACAAATAATACGTTTGTCCTACAAGGAAGGACAACGGATGGGGAGGACGTGTGAACTAGTATACGTGAACCTAGGTACCTGAGTCGTAGGGGCTTACCACGTACTTCCTCGAACTCATAGCAGTGTGAGACAGGTCGGCTGGCCAGGCGTAGTGTAGGTCCGTTAGCTGCCCTGTATAACCCGTTCCGGTAGATACTGAGGGGAGTGTAGGATGTGACTATGATCGTAGTTTGGTCCGTAGCTCCGTGTGATGCTGTTGGTAGGTGGCTGTATATAGTTGTGCGGATCGCAGGAATCTATCCGCTGTCGATCGTCCATCCTCCGTTTATATACCCGACGGTCCTACGTGACTTCCTGTGGACGGTGCACGTGAGAAGGTGGGGTTGCCCTTTGGCCCCTGTGTGGTGTTGATTCATTGACACGGCCCTTGCGGTGTCTAAGCGTCAGGGCAAACGTCCCCATGGCAGAGTCGACGCGCGGCGTTATGTGGAATGTTGCGTGTGTAGAGGGGTCAAAAGGGAAACTCCAAAACGGCCCTTCAAAGTTTGTATATTTCGGTGTTGTTTTTTTATTTATTTGTTTTATTATGTTTTCCAAAGGTTTTTTTTCGGGAAAACAAAAAACAAATTCAAACCAAGAAAAAAAGGAAAATAGGAGAAATGGCTGCCCTGCTTGCTATTTTACGGCATGAGGTAAGCATCATTTGCCAGCCTAGGTCTTGGTTGCAACCGCTGGAGAATGTGCGCCTTTTGACCGATCATTCCGTTGGAGTAACTTGCATAACTCCCGTAAATCCTGACTCTACACGAAAGCCTGCAGGGCTGCCATGCTGTAATAAGAGATTCTGAATATCGGTTCACTCCATGTTAACTTATAAGTCTTAAAAATAAAACAATGGGGCAGAACAATTTTCCATAATCCTTAACAGCAGGTTAGCTAAATTTTTTAAAAATGGCGCGCGTCCTCCTTTTGGCAACGGTGGAAAAAATGTCTGATACTTGTGACGTGTTTTTAATTTATTCTGCTAACAGTGTTTTAAGTCAATTCACAATTCTTCTTTTTTCTATTGACCCTCCATCATAAACTAATGATTTTGTGACAAGAATGAGTAATGATTAATAACAACATACCCTAAAACTTGATAATCATATAATATATATAAGATATATAGATAATATGATATTTATATAATATATATATATATATATAATATATGATGTATATCTATATCTATTATAGATCTTACTCTATATTATCCTATACTAGTTATATATTATAGTATTATATAGTATATATACATTATATATTATATAATTATAGGTATTATATATAGCTATTACTTACTATTACGATTACTTATATATATTACCTTTATCTGATAGATATCTAAGTATATCTGGACCTCTTGTACTGTTTTGTACCAAAATATTTTACTTACTCAACACAAATCCGGAAACTTTCGTTGACGCATGGTTTAGACGCGTTATGATTAGATATACGAGACACCGTAAGTCTTGTATTAAATAGATTCGTCATGTGTATGAGGTGTCACGATCTCAGGTAATGTAGACACAGTGTGTAGATATGAGAAGATGTGGGACGTACGAGCAACGAAGGTTGTCCCTGTAAGCGGTTGTGCGCATAGGGAGAGTCCACCCTCGTCGCCTACTGGCTCTCAGCATCGTCATGCAAGCGGAGATATGGCAATCCCGCGCAGTACCTAGGCCGTGCCACTAGTGGTTGTCCTTCACAGTGAAACATCGGAGTCTCAGCTCCGGCGTCTATGCGACTCTTAACGGACAATGAGTAAAATCGCGTGTGAACTGACCATATTGGTCGGGGACAGACGGTTGGTTCTTTAGGAAATTTCCAAGTAATTGCGGGTTAAGTGTTGATTGTGCATCATGCCTTTTGATGACTGAGTACATGATAGCATAACATGGTGTGTAAAGACTATGCACTTTTTAGGGCGACGGTATTTAGGATTTTGAGGCTTATGTTTGTTAAGGTTAGTTTGTGGATTTTGTTGATTAGTTTAGTTACACTAGCGAGTCTGATGTGTGCGCGTTGCATGCTTGTCCCGGCTGGTTGGCACCACTACTTCTGGTGCAGTTTTACCAACAACATTAAGCTGTGCGGAAGTTCATAAAATCAGTGAATAGATGTTGTTATAATTCACTAGTATGTAAATATCCGCATAATTTAGCGGCCCGCCAACCAGCCGGGTATATCGCACATCATGATTGCTTATTAAAGCTAAATATTCCGCTAAACGTACCCCCAAATCCCTAGCCTTAACCTAACCTAGATCGTTATTACATACACAAAACAAGTGCTCTATTTTTGGTTTATATGCACAGTTAATAAATACAAGCGCCCCATCAATAGACTGAGCTGAAAATTATTAGAGAATGTATCATTGTAAGGCATGTTCCCTTCCAACACTTTTTTTATTTTGGACCCAGGTGGAATTTATGACTTGCCCTTCCGCTACCTATTGTGCTTATGATTCTACTTTCTCTCAGCGTTGGTGCATTTTTTTTTGCAATACATAATACAACTCATGCTGCATCGAAATCAATACTAAATACTGCATACCATAATTACATACACGAATCTCATGGATTCCGTTAATTGCTAATGTATAATATGTGGGCGATGTAAATTTTATCGATTAAGAATATGTAAAAGTACTTGTGTCAGTATATAGTATGATAAGCTAGTAAATTAGAGATTTTTTTATTGATTTATTGGCATATAAAGATTATGCGTATAAGTACTTGCCTTCTCCGGGCGTCCCTCTCTGTCTTCGTCTCTCAGTTCGTCCATACTCTCTCTCGCCTTCGCTCTCCTCTCCTCTCTCTCTTCTCTCTCTCTCTCCTATTAATGCTTTCACATATGTATGTACCTGTATGTTTACACCTGGCGACCCATTGACCAACAGCTTGCGAACCAGTATTGGTTAGCGACCCTGTACTTTTGAAGAACCCTCGATTGGCATGTTGTATCCAGCGCCATCCTTGCAGATATCAACCCTCTTATTGTAATATCGTAAATTATACTTGTATAAAAAGTACGTAATACGTATAAGTAGGCTGTTTATGGCTCGGTCTGCCCTCAGCATCAGCCTGTAGACTCTGCTAATTTACCGTAGGATATACTTAATGCATGCAAGCCGTCACAACTGGCTGGTACCTGTTGCGTCCAGATAGTTGATTTGACTATTTGATACACCAGCGCGCCAAAATTGGTCGCGCATCATAACAGACGCTCCCCAAGTGGAATTCTGATCGAAAATGTACTCTATGGTATTAGCAGCCTGAGTGTGATACTTCTGAAGAAGGATACTCCTTACTATTGGCCGCATGTTTTAAAGCATTGCAGTCGCATCACATAGACCGTGTGTGTAGGTGAACTTCGCTTCCAGATTCGACACCTCGTGTCTTGCATTATAGACGAAGCATTTTGAAAACGTGGATCGTGCGCCTCACAATTCCCAGCGATGTTAATTTGCGAAATCTAGGATGCGCGTTCGAGTATAGACTATCATTATTTTCATGAATTTGGGTGGCAAGGAAAGACCTACATAGGAGCAAATTCAGTATTGATGACTCTACAACACAAGGCAGCAGCAGGCCCAGAGGAAGAAATACTCCGGATTGTGGTGTTACGAGAGAGATATGTGATTAATGGTGGGTGTTTTCATGAACGTTCTTGTCGGGGTGCAGCACCATAACATAAAAAGTGGCCACAGGAGGAATGTAAAACAATCAGCATCGCACCGTACATGTCGTGAAACGTCAAGTGGATGCCATATCCTCAAATAGGATGCAAGATACATGGCATTACGATATGACATTTACATCCTCACTGTGGCCACCTGTCCTTTATAGTGATACCCGTCGATTTTTGCGGCGCTTACCTTCGCCACGTGTTTTCATGAATCTTACTCCACCCGCCCTTCATCACAGCGATCTACCGCGTGACTATCCGCGTTCCTTGATAGTTCTTTTCTAGGTGAGCTGTGGCTGCCTCTCTGCCTTGGGGTTAGAGTGCTTAACTCAATAACTTTAAAGTGTGTGCTTTTCCTTGTGTACGTGTACTCTTCTGCGGGTGACACACCCGCAGTCTCAGTGTAATACGGAGTTCTAGGTGTCTTATATCATCCAACGCGTGTCGTCTGTGCTAAAGTACGCGTGCGTGGGTCGACGAGCTCTTTTCAACAATTGTCTTCGCGTTAATTGAAAGTGGCATATTAACATTCTTAAGTCTGGTCTATGATCGTGCGGACTGCTCACGGCGGTTATAGATCATGCTGCATAGGTAGGATATTCTCGTCGCAGAAGTCACATAGGCTGCTATAGGACTTTGTCAGATTCCTTATGGGAGCGTCTGTTAAGGTGCGGCGAACAATATTTTGGAGCGGCTGGGTAAATATATCTGATGCCCTTTTTGCTTCCGGCCCGTGATTTTATCATTTCGGTCAGTGAAAATAAGAGGTTTGGGTATGTTTCCCTGCCACTTGTCGTCGTCATCACATCTGTTTTAATATATAAACCAATGGGCCTAATACAGAGTGGGCGGTTGCGGTGGTCAGCCAACCCCGGCACCAGCCAACCGGACCACGAGTACACCTGATTGTTGTGTGGCGGGCATCAAAATAAGGCCAGCCTGCACCGAATTAATTTATGGGCTTATGATTGGGTGTATCAACACTATATATAAGGTAACTTCGGTTTATGTTAACTCACCGTAATGGTCTGGGAAGAATATGATGGAATAAGTCACGCGAAGGTGGAGTAAACTGCTGTTGTTGTTGTCCGTTGGTGGAACAACACAAAGCTCGACGCTTGCGTTTGTATGTTGATTATTGCATGCCAACAGCGATGCACGGGTGAGAAATTTCTTGCTATAGCCTCATGGTGGTGCAGTCAGTGCCTTCGAGACAATATCTGAAGATGTGAATGCCTGTGGTTCTTGGCTCTTTTCACCATCGTATCCACAGTTTTTTCATGAATGATAAGAGAGGATCATATCACTATGCAGTTCCCATTACTTGCTGCATTTACAAATTGTTGCATATACCAGTTCTTCATTCCACTTTTCATTGATGATCATTTGGTTGTATTGTTTTCCTCAGATTTCCTGATACAACATAAAAAAATCTCTAGACAGTCTTGACTTATTCGATGTGTTAATAAATATTATAATTTATAATTTGAAGACACAGCCTCCCATA
Organism: Chionoecetes opilio; assembly: GCA_016584305.1. Lineage (NCBI taxonomy): Eukaryota > Metazoa > Arthropoda > Malacostraca > Decapoda > Majidae > Chionoecetes > Chionoecetes opilio. Next base: position 81,428 of record JACEEZ010019194.1, read on the forward strand.
AAGCATGTAATGAAGATATATTTAATAGCCATATATACCAATAGTACACTGGGAATTTGCCTCTTTGTGCCAATTATATATTCCATGGTTGGATTCATGCTTTCATATCATTTACGAAAATCCAAATTACCATTACAGCCATCAATTCCACGCTTTCTACTCTTGTGGTTCCTCACACTTGAATTAAAAGCATCAAATAATTCATTTATATTATTTACAAAGCTGGCTGTTGTGCTGTTGCTTTTGTATACCTCTGTCACACCAGAGTCCGAATGAGCCGGAATGCCGTCGAAATGAAAATTCTTCGTATATACCTGGATATTCGAAGTGCACTCGAAGTTCATTCTAAAATTTCTGACTGCATTCCCAAACATTTGGGTCTATTCTTGTGACCGGCCCGAATATTTTGCTCATGCTCAAAACTTTCGAGGTGCATTCGAAGTACAGAAATATCGAACGGCATTCGAAGTGTCTGCTTGATTCCTGCTGATTCCGAATAAGTGTGACGGGGGTATTAGGTAAACCACCAAGGGTTGCATAGGTGTATAAACCTGAAGCGAGAGTTCTACTTAGAAGAATTTGGCTCGCATAACTAACTTTCATTTTTTCAAAATTGTTGCAGTCTACATGAGTGTCCGTTATTTTGCGGAGCAATCCTGATAGGATGTACCTTATCTGCTTCATAGAAATCTACAATATGACTCAACCTAGCAATTTCACCACCAATTTCGATGTCATATTTAGTAAATATATTTCTTGCACTTTTTAGTAAGTGTGGAGTATCTATCATAAAAGAAGAAAATCTTTCCATCATTAACTTCTACATAAGGTGTTGCTGATGATATATCAAGTTTATTAAAGGCACTTCTGTTTGATGAGTCTTGGTCACACACAATGAATTTGGGGTGTAATCCACATGATAATAATTTAGTGATGCAGTCCTGGCCCGGTATTTATAATAAGGCTATGGGATTCCCATAAGGTTCGACATAACAAAGTTGCCCATAAGATCTCTATGTTATGGAGCAAATCTCCGCCATAGCTATGGGTCTAGCAGTTCCTGCTGACACAACTTAGCGCTAAACGTAGCACTTACATTACCCTAAAATGTCTCTTAGATCATGAAATAACGCTTAAAATCAGTAAAATATGAGCAGTAAATTATGTGAGAACCTTACGAATTGAAAATAAAGCAGTTTTAAAGGATTAATTCATATATACGTGTAAATAACATCCCATAGAAAAGTTTTACGCGGGGAACGATGTAAACACTTGTCTCTCTCCTCCCTATAAATAATATGTTATATCTCCACAAGTAATGGTAGAAGGGTGACGGAAGGAAACACAACAGGTAAACCACGTAGTACAGAAGGGGAAAGGGGCAAAAGCCAGGGAGGGAGTGATGACCAGACAGAGATACGGACAATACACGTAGCTAGGTAGATATACTGCCGTATCTGTAGCTACGTATAATGCCGTATCTCTGCCTGGTCATCACTTCCTTCCTGGTTATTGTTTCTTTCTCCTCCTTTACTACATGGTTTAACTTGTGTGTATCCTTCCGTCACCCTTCCGCCATTACATTTGGAAATATGATGTTATTTGGTAAATTTCTAGCGTTTGCCCATACTCTCCCCCTTGCCCCAAACAAGCTTGGGGACCTGTGGGAATGCGGGGTTTGAGGGTGGGGACTAAATAATGCGTCGAAAACACGTATTTTTAGAGTTGTGTAGGAGTCAAAATTACCTATATCTAAGGTAAGTACTTTTCCCTAGATATGGGAAATTTACCTAACCTTCAAGCTCTGAGATTACAAGGCCCCCCTCGTAATCTAATCTAACCTAAGCAAATTAAACCTAACCTCCTAGCGAGGGGCTCTGCCCCCCTTGACCCCCGATAATCTATCCTAACTTAGCGATAATCACCCGATAATCTAATCTAACCTAATGGGGCCCCTCGACACCCCCGGTAACCTAATTTTGTTTTACCTTACTTCTTAATGGGAGGGGTGGGGGAGGGTGGGGTGGACTCGATACTCCGGTCATTCTGTTTGTGAGGATCGTCAGCAGGTCCACACGTTTCTTGACTGAAGAAATTCAATCAATTTTCCCTAGATCTAGGGAATTTTTACGCCACTACCTAACTCAATAACTATGTGGTTGCAACGCACATTTTGTACCCCAGCCAAATATCCCACATACCCCCCAAGGTGCCCAAACTTGTTTTGGGGGAGAGGGGGGAGTATGGGCAAACACTACAATAATACCTGTTATTTATAAGGAGGAGAAAGGCACGTGTTTACGTGCGTCTCACTCTTCTTCCTCTTGTGACCTGCATCGCCTCTGCTTTTCTTCCCTTGCTGCGGACACTTTCCAATGAGGATTTGGCTTTAGTTAGAAGGTTAAAACTTGGAGTTAGGTTAGGTTAGTGAATCTAAAGGTGGAGTTAGGTTAGTGAATCTAAAGGTGGGGTTACGTTACATTAGGTCAGGTTAGTGAATCTAAAGGTGGGGTTAGGTTAGTTAATTTCATGTCATACGCTTATTACTAAAAACATTTGATATCTCCAAAAGTAATGATTTGCGACAGAAACTCATTGAGAGTTTCTTAGAATCCATTAAGGTAACCAGAAAGCACACTCCCAATTGTGTAGGTAATTCTGGTCCTAGTGTAAAACATTAACCTTGTTTCCAAGTATTACATTTATGTTTTTCCGGAAGTAGTATCTCCACTACGTGCTGAAGCTGAAATGATAGCCCTCCAGAAGGTAGATATGACTGCGTAGGTAAAACAAATCTTTACCTTCATTTCTGCCAAAAACAAGAGCTAAATTTATTATAAACATCAATACTAAATAGAAAATAATAATGCCTTCGAAAAATGTTGTCAAATAAACAATGAAAACCCTTTATTCATCCTTTTCATCTATTAGGAGAAGTGGAACTGTCGTCGAAAATTTCCGTTGGCGAGAATTCTCGATTGTTATCTCGCACAGAATTTGGGTACACGAGAGTATTACCATGGAAGGCCTTGAGCAAGCATTTTCCCTGTCCACTCCAGCTGCTCCATGGTCATCACTGCAACAGCTGCACTGCTCAGTGCCTGCTGCATCTTGCCAGTGGCGAGGAAACAATCATAATGTTATTATAATTTTCATTCCCGCTGTCAGTGTATGGTTCCTTTTTTATTTACTCTGGAGGAATGCATTCACGAGAGTGACATACATAATTCCCTCATGGTTCAGCCGATACCTCTTGACAAGTTCTTCGTCATTCAATTAGCCGAGAACGTCTATAATGGCACGAAAATGCCCGAGTTGGCGCTGGCGGAAGAGTTGTTTTGCTGCCATGTTGACGGCTTATGTCAACATAAGGATCCTTATGGGACCTCCGGACATCCCCTAGCGCTTATGGGCAACTTTATGGGAAAACACGATCACTTATGGAATATTCGGTGATTTATGGCGAACTTCGCCATTTTGTCTGCTTATGGGAAACCTATAAGCTATTATAAATACGGGCCCTGGATCATGAATTATATAATGTCATGGCAAAGTGACCTGTTAGATAAAAAATATCCCAAGGCCTGCTTCCATTTCCTGCAAAGCCCCTTGGCCATAAAAACCATGGCATATTGAGCAGGTTTTTCTCCTTTAATATAAACTGATATTACAAACACCAGCTGCCTTTCCACCCCTCAACTTTGCTACAGCCTCTCTGACTTCGTCAAGAGAGGGTGCTGTTTCGTCAATATATGCGAGGTATAAAACTCGCAGCCTATTACTTAAGACAGGCTGATACACGAGATGTAAGCGGTTTATATCGATTTTTATTATATTTCTATGCTAGATTACTATAGATTCGACATTTTGGATGATATAGCAATCTGAACAATCATGTGAGGCTGCAAATTGACGATAAAAAGTTCTAACTTTGTGTGGAGGAATAGGTCTGTTGAAGCCCTAACGTGCAGCGCGGCTGGCGGAAGGCTGCCGCCTTCGCTACCACTATATGGGAAGCTACCGCCGGAAGGGTAGGCAAGGAGTCCTGCTGTGCTGAGGCAAGTTGTGATATTATAGTGCTTGTGTTCTCATTTTGACTGTCTCTGTATTTTCTTCTCTGCCCATGATATAAGGGAAATCATTACTGCTGTTATTTGTAGCGTGGGGACATGTTTGGTGTGATAACACGGGTGTCTTGTGCAAAGCTTCACCCAACCTTCTGTTGAATGTTTCCACGGTGGAGGCTGACGAATTTTTTTCTTCAGGTAAGAAGGCAGACTTCTTGAAAACTATTGCTCGGACCTCTACGTGATGAAGTTCAGACATTTCGTGTCCTCCTTTGTACGTCGTTCCTCGCGCCTGTTTATGTGCCACCTGCCAAGCCTACAACTTTTGAAGTGAGTAATTGATGTAACCCTATATTGCCTATTATTATTTTTCACATCAGGGAAAAAGTAGTTTTTTTCCAGCAATGTGTTGTGCAGGTACTTATGCTAGACTTATATTATTGTATATGCAAAACAAAATGCAAACCTTCTAAATGGGGGGGGGGGTTACTAGCTGGTGTTACATAATTTTCAAGGAGGTTCTGGACATGTGTTACAAGGCGTGACAAGGGGGGAGGGGGGTCAAACATGACTAAAAACAGCGTTACGTAATGTTTAATGGCCCCTATAATGCGGATATAGACTAAACGTACGTTAGGAAAACTGTCCTTACATCTATGGAATATGTATTGCTAACGTGTTACTTAATTACTCAGTCAGCATTTTTTTTCTTTCTATTTTTACATCACAAAGGACTGGCCAAAGTAAAATTGACTGGTAAAATTGAATTAAAAAATCGAGTGTACAGTCTTGCAGTTGTACACTTGCAAGTGTACTGTCTATGTCTTGCGTAGGTTTAGTTTTACTCCACCTTTATGTAGGACTCTAAGAGTGCTGTGAAGTGTGGTAGGGTTGTGAACTTTTGTAGCCCACATTATCGTACCGAGCCACCAAAATTATCGTATTTTCAGATAGATTATCGTACAGCCTTAGCTAGAATAATATAGTCAGTAGATAACTATATACATCATAGAATTCAGCATTCCCCATATACAAATATTTTCACTTCACCAAAATATATAATATATCTAATCATGACACAAAATTCCATATTAATTGATTTTTTCAAAAAAAAAAAAAAAAAAAAAAAAAAATATATTTAGTAACACATATAATGACTCAAAAGAAGCTGAACTCGAGAACTCTACATAGCTATCATTCTCAAAAGAAAAGAGGAATTCCTGTTCCTCCTCTATTATGTTATCTCCTGTGTCAGCTGGCGCTTATAATGATAGTGTGTCAGTTGTCATCGACATATCATATCATGTGTAGGGATGAAAGTAGCACAATCTCCTTTTCCCTTAGACACTGCGCTTCTGGAAGAGAACCAAGTATGGTTCCCGTTAGAAGTCAGTTTCTTACCTTTGTCTTGGTAAGGTTAATCTTGCTAAATACCCTCTCACAATCTGCGTTCCAATGCGGCAAGCAACGGTCCAAGTCCATGTCATGCAAAGGACAAAAAGTCAAACTCAAAACTCTCTCTCTCTCTCTCTTTTTTTTTTTTTTCTTTCTCTCTCTCTCTCTCTCTCTCTCTCTCTCTCTCTCTCTCTCTCTCTCTCTCTCTCTCTCTCTCTCTCTCTCTCTCTCTCTCTCTCTCGCTATCGCGGAAGTTTACAGTGACATTTTTTTTTTATTTTTTTTTGCGATGACAATTTTTGTATGACTTTATAATGTAATTATATTTGTGAGTCAATTATCGTATTTTCGTGTACGATTCTCAACCATGCATCGTACATTGTACGGATAGTCAAATTATCGTACAAATACGATAATTCTCGTACAGTTCATAACCCTGAGTGTGGGGGATGTGTATCCAGCTTCTTTCCTGTTAATACAGGAGTGAGGCAAGGGTGCGTCTTTGCCCCATCACTTTTCAACACTTGTATGGACTGGGTATTAGGGTACGCCGTAGGTCCAATGAAAAGTGAAATATAGATTATTTCGAATTTGGCAGGGTGTTTTCTTATGTAAAATTGAATTTTAAGGGTGGTTTGTCCTCTTCAACTTTTTGGTTTGAGCACTTCTTGCTATGCAAAAATGGACTTTTATATTTATATGCAAAACATAGCTTAAAGTGCGATTTTGCATAGTAAGAATTGCTCAAATGCAAAAATGGAAATAGATAAAATCGTCTTAGAATTCTATTTTACATAAGAAATTGGCATGCCAAAGTTGAGAAAAAGAATTTTTGTTATACGGCGTACCCTAACCAGGGTACCAAAATAGTTGGATTGGGTTACGATGGGAGGAAGGACAAGACCAGGGCGATGGTGCCCGACAGCTATGGGAAACTGCACCCAAGGTTGATCAGGGAGGAGCATGTGTCAGTGACAGAGGAGCCATCTGGAAGGTACCTTTGGCACTTTGTACCAGAGGACCCGGTGCCACCTGAGAAGCCTGCGTTCAAGGTGGCTCAGGCTCTCTATGATCTGCTGGTGACATACGATTCCACCGACTCACTGATCGTACTGCAAGGTGACTCAACTAGGGCCAACACGGGGTGTAAGGGTGGTACTCACGCCCATTTGGAGAAAAGCTGGAACGCAAGCTCTTCTGGAGTATATGCGTGTTGCACACAAACGAGTTGCCCCTGCGCCACCTCATCACCAGCATCGACGGGCCTACCTCATCTGACACTGGCTTCACGGGTCCAGTGTGCAGTCTGATGTCCAGCGTGAATGAGATGCAGTACAACGCAGAGTTCAGAGGAGTGCCAGGCGGTGAAGATCTCACGGAGATACCGGAGTATATCCTGGTCAACATGTCCACTGACCAGCAGGTCTCCTACCAGCTGGTCCAGGCTGTGAAGCGGGGCGTTCTCCCGTCCGAGCTGCAGGAGATCAAGTGTGGCAAGGTGTCCCACTCCAGATGGCTCACCACAGCCCAGTCGCTCGTGTACATGTGGACCAGAAAGCCTGGACTGACTGGCAAAGAACTGAACACCCTGGAAATCCTAGTCAAGTACTGCCTGCAGGTGTACTTCAAACTCTACTACGCCATCAAGGTTCACCACAGACTAGAGGACGGCCCCAAGCACATCCTCACGCAGCTCAGAGTGATGAGGTCGCAGCCCAAGAAGGTCCAAACAGCTGTGACCTTCTACGTGCGGACAGGAGCATGGTTCGCACACTCATAATGTGTCCTCCTCTCGCTGATGGCGAGTCAGAGTGAGGACGACCGCAGGTTCGCCGTGACCCAGATTTGAAGCTGAGGGCTGGCGAGGAGTATGGGACACCAGTGTAAGACCTCGCATCACACCAAGCTGAACTTGTCAACCACCAGCTTGCAGACACTGATCAGCTGGCAGCCTGGCCAGGTGCACGAGCCGGCATTCACCTGTTCACTGTCCGGGGATCAGATCCAGGAGATCCTGGTCAAGCCGTACGAGGTTCCGGAATTCTCTATCCACACTCAGAGCACCGAAAGAGTCTTGAAGCAGGTGACAGAGGCTGCGGCAGCAGTGGTGGGGCAGCAGGCCAGAGACGGGTTCATCCGGGCTCGGGCCCACCACCGGGAGACCATGCCCTGCTTCAGGTCTAAGAAGGGCATGATGGACACGTTCTAGGCCAACGTAGAGGCTGTGACACTGATGTAGTGCCTGATGAACCAACTGATCAGAAAGAGCTTACCACGCTAGTCATTTGGAACTCATATTGGTGCATGATGCAATAAACAGGACCAACCGGACATTGCGTACTCATTTAAGCATTATTCGATAAGGGTGCAATATAAAAGTGCGATTTTGCATAGTAAGAATTGCTCAAATGTAAAAATGGAAATAGATAAAATCGTCTTAGAATTTCATTTTACATAGGAAATTGGCATGAAGAGAAAGTTGAGAAAAAGATTTTTTGTTATACGGCGTACCCTAGTGGGTATTGGGCAAAGTTGTAGATCAAAGTAATTGTGGAGCATCCCTCGGCAACACCAAGATCACTGATCTTGTTTTTGCCGATGATGAAGTAATCTTTGCTGAGTCGCTGGAGGTCCTGGTGATGGCTCTCGAGGCGCTGCATGAGGAGGCAAAGCCTTTGGGACTTGAGGTCTCCTGGCTTAGGACCAAGGTCCAGGTGTTTGGAGGCTTACTAGATGAGACAGTACAGTCTGTTCATGTGTGCGGCGAGGACATTGAGATCTTGGAAAGTTGTACATACCTTGGTAGCGCAGACCATAATGACGGTGGGTCACGTCAAGAAGTCTTACGGCGGATTGGCATAGCCCACGGTGTTATGGACTCGCTCAGCGGGAGTATTTGGCGTTGTCGGTACCTGTGCAGAAGGACAAAGATCCGGATCTTCCAGTCGCTTGTGATCCCTGTCTTACTCTATGGTTGTGAGACATGGCCACTGTTCGCCCCTGGAACAGCTGCTAAGGCAGGGGCGATCAGGCGAAGATGTGGTGTGGTGTAAGGCGGCGGCTCACGTACCAGCCGCCGCCGGTCAGGAGGGAGGGGATGTAAACACCATGGCCGCTTGTTCCAGACTGACTTTATTTCACTCTCGCGCTCAACATTACAATTTGTGAAACAAGTCTTAATCATCCCAAAACTATCAAATAAAGCAAAGCAAAAATAAATGAATTAAATAAACCCCAAAAACCCAAAGGTACAAACCCATTCCCAACATTTTCCCAACCATAGGAGTATATTGAAATATATACTCCTATAATAACAAGCTTGAAAACCCCCCAATACCTAAATACAGGCACACTTCAGCACACACACACACACATACCATGACTCAAACTCTACCCTTGTGTGTGTGTCACATACACACACACCACGCCTCAAACTATACCCTAGTGTGTGTGTCACATACACACACACCACGCCTCTTCAGCACACACACACACATACCTCAACTCAGACACAACAGATCGCCTCTTCTTGCCGCCAAATGATCACCTCTGTAACCCCCAAAATGATCATCTCTGTTTGCCACCAAAATGTCAGTACCAAACAGGCACAAAAGACTACCAAACAGGCACAACAGGCACAACAGACAGCACCACTGGGCCACTCCTACGTCTCTCTTCCATTGTCTCAATTGAACTCACCCACTCAATCTGTCTAAACACACACACAAAATAGGCACAACAGATCGCCTCTGCTTGCCGCCAAATGATCACCTCTGTTAAACGCCAAAATGATCACCTCTGTTTGCCACAAAAATGTCAGTACCAAAACAGGCACAAAAGACTACCAAACAGGCACAACAGACAGCACCACTGGGCCACTCCTACAATACTAACTCCTTCTCAAACTCCTGTTTCAAAACTAACACCTCTACTACATACCAAAGGTGACTGCAAGGTGAGTCATAACTAGTAGTAAGAGTAACTGCAAGGTGAGTTATAAGTCTCAAACTAACTCCATCTCAAAACTAACTCCTCTACTACATCTCCTCCACCTCTACTACATACCACATACCAGGGCTCGCCAGGAGGGTCTGTCGCACTCCCCGACCCTGTACCGCACACGCTGGGCTCGCCAGGAGGGTCTACTGCAGAAGCCCCACAGTACACCAAGGGGACCATTGGGACAACTAGATGGTCAACAATACACACCAAGGGGGCCACTTAACCAAGGGGACCATTACAACCTTGGGACAACAAGATGGTCAACAATACACACCAAGGGGGCCACTTACAAATTTGGATTGCAGAAGCCCCACAGTAAACCAAGGAAAAAAAAGAAACAAAAACTAACGGCTGGGGCTAAGGGCCCGACAGGAACAAAAGGGCCCGGCTGGTACTAAGGGCCCCGGCTAGAACTAAGGGCCCGACAGGAACTAAAGGGCCCGGCAGGAACTAAGGGCCCCTGCTGGAACTAAGGGCCCGGCAGGAACTAAGGGCCCAGGCAGGAACTAAGGGCCCCGGAAGGAACTAAGGGCCCCGGCTGGAACTAAGGGCCCGGCAGGAACTAAAGGCCCCGGCTGGAACTAAGGGCCCCGACAGGAACTTAAGGGCCTCGGCTGGAACTAAGGGTCCGACAGGAACTAAGGGCCTCGGCTGGAGCTAAGGGCCCGGCAGGAACTAAGGGCCCGATAGGAACTAAGGGCCCGACATGAACAAAGGGCCCCGGCTGGAACTAAGGGCTCGGCAGGAACTAAGGGCCTCGGCTGGAACTAAGGGCCCGACAGGAACTAAGGGCCCCGGCTGGAACTAAGGGCCCGACAGGAACAGCCTTTTCTGAGGCACACAGAATTGTCACTTTTCAAGACGAGTTAGCCGGCCCTGTCCCGGCAGCCATGGTAGGCTCACCCTCCTCGACCAGCTGACCGGCCGGTCTTTCAACTTTTCGTCCACTGACATCTTCGCCAATTATCACGTACGGGATCACTTGAACTCACAGTTTCCCGGGTCTGGGCACCATGTTCGCCCCTGGAACAGCTGCTAAGGCGGGGGCGATCAGGCGAAGATGTGGTGTGGTGTAAGGCGGCGGCTCACGTACCAGCCGCTGCCGGTCAGGAGGGAGGGGATGTAAACACCATGGCCGCTTGTTCCAGACTGACTTTATTTCACTCTCGCGCTCAACATTACAATTTGTGAAACAAGTCTTAATCATCCCAAAACTATCAAATAAAGCAAAGCAAAAATAAATGAATTAAATAAACCCCAAAAACCCAAAGGTACAAACCCATTCCCAACAGACACTAAATAGTGACTTGAAGAGACGAATCAATGCCTTTGGTAATAAGTGTCTTTGCAGAATCATGGGGTATCGCTGGGATGATTACGTGTCAAATCAGCGATTGCACCGTGAGACTGAATCGAGGCCTATTACTTGCATAGTCCGTCAGCACCAACTTCGGCTGTATGGGCATGTGGCACGCTACCCTGAAACCGATCCTTCCCATCGGGTTGTATCTGTAAGAGACATTCCGGCGTGGAGGAGATCAAGGGGACGCCCACAAGGCTTGTGGCTGGGGCAAGTTGATGTTGGGGTATCAGATGGCGAAGACCGCTTGTCAATCGGAAGCGGGATTTCAAAGATATAAGCTCCTGAAAAGCGTGACGGTCGGTCGGGTCGGCCGCTTAAGTGAGAAAAATCCTGTATCCAGTGAGGACTCTGGAGCGCTTCGCGCTCGCTCGTAAAAAACGGGGGATATTAACTTCAAGAATGAGACTCCTGTGGCCATTGGAAGCTGTCCATAGGCTGCTCACTAATACATTTCGCGTTTACTTATAACAAATTTTTCATTTTCCAGAGTGAGTACATTTTATAATAAACAGTAGAGATAAATGTTTTGTTTTAACCATTACATGCACCGTGTTGTCATTGTTGGAGGCGAACAGTAACAACCCGCCACAACCTTGCCCGTTAGCATATTTCCCAACTTTGTGTGCGTATGTGGTTTCCGAGTGAAGACGCTAAACTAACAATAGAATGTAAGCTAAGTAACAAATAAAGCAAAGTGTAGCTCCGAAACTAACAATAGAATTTTATCGAAAAAACCCTCATTGTGATTCCCTCAGAAAGCTACACTGATTTTACCTGGAAATTTACCCTAACCTAACCGTCACCTAACCTGACGTGTTTAAGAGTAAACGCGACATACTGTTCCAGAAAACGGGACACTGCTGGGCGTCAGGGAGGCTGCAGGCAAGGGATCCCCAACACCTGTCAACATTTGAGGCGTTGCCGTGCATGATGACCCTCAGGTCTTGCCCTCCTTACAATGACAGTGTGTGATAGAAATGAATTATAATTACATGACCTTCACTCACTACAATTCTGGTCCTCAACTCATTTAACGACCAGAAATACATGTGTTATGCCATAAACCACTGTAAATCTGGACTGCGCACGGAATATCGGCCTGTTGCACAATGGCCCTTACGTCGGAGGGCCGCTCGGATTCATATATATATATATATATATATATATATATATATATATATATATATATATATATATATATATATATATATATATATTTATATATTTATATATATATATATACCGATCATATAGACTAGTTTATCAGTATATATGATATACTGTAATCTTCGTAAATGTTTGTTCTATAATATTATCAAATAAAAAACAGTACAACACGCTAAAGAAATGCCATTACGAGACTCTGAAGAAATATGCATGAACTTAAAGTAATCTTCCAGACCATTTCATCATTCCTGATTTAATGCAATCAAATTATAGCCATTAGCGAGTATAAAAACAATATGTTGTCACTTTTTGCATCCAATCAGCCGTTTTTAAATAATCCGCAATCAAAATCTGCAAATCCCCCTAGCTCTCAAAACGCTGCTCAAGGCTTGCAGCACGGCTCAGTGACGTCACAGCAGGAAGCCTCCACTTCCCGCGCTGATAACCACCACTACAACCTTTTATAGTCAGGAGGAAGAGAGAGAGAGAGAGAAGGACGAAAGGAGGAAGAGAGAGAGAGAGAGGAGGAAGGAAGGAAGAGAGAGAAGGAAGAAGGAAGGAAGAGAGAGAGAGAGAGGGGGAAGAAGGGAGGAAGAGAGAGAGAAG
>JACEEZ010019194.1:94567-106261 GCA_016584305.1 Chionoecetes opilio
ACATCTTTTTTACCGGCAGAAGTGTTTTTACAGGAAATCCTTGGACCAATAACACTTTAAAATTTTTGGGGTGGACGAATAGGTTTGTTTTTTGATATTTAATAACATTCAACATAATTAGGCAAAAAAATGGGTCTGGACGACTTCTTTAATATTCACTTCAACTCTTCGCCATTTAAAACTGCGAGTCACCTTTTATCATGAAGGGTATCAATAGAAGCGTAATTTTATTAGCTTTCCATTGATATATTCGTTTTCTGATAAATGAATTAGAACCATGCATAAATTACGTTAAATAAATATATAAAATCACAATCGGGTAATTTTCCCGATTGATGATGTTTTTTATTTACTTATATATGTCCTTTTCTGATAATGAATTAGCACCATGTATAAATTAGCGTTAACTAAATAAATACCCTCATCAATCGGGAAAATTACCCGATTGATGATTGTATTTATTTAGTTAACGCTAATTTATGCATAGTTCTAATTCATTTATCAGAAAACGAAATACATCTATGGAAAGCTAATGAAATTGCGCTTCTATTGATACCCTTCATGATAAAAGGTGACTCGCAAAGTTTTAAATGGCGAAGAGTTGAAGTGAATATTGAGCTATGTATTTTTCCCCTTCGAGTCTCGTAATGGCATTTTCTTTAGCGTGTTTTACTTTTTTTTTATTTGATAATATTATAGAACAAACATTTACGAAGATTACAGCATATCATATATACTGATAAACCAGTCTATATGATAGTCCATAGACCACTATATCTCTTTGTCGGGCGGGCCGCGGGCCGCTGTGCAGCATGGCAATTTCAAAACATTGTCGCGTGAACAGTCCAGAGATAATTCATGTATAGTGAGTGGTCTATGGTTATGCGTATATAATGGCCGTTGTTCCTGGCGTGTGCACTCAGTAGCTTCTGACTATTACATTTCCATCCAATGATGGATTCCAGAGGGTAGAATAAATGCTCGAAGGAACATGCGCGACTCCGCGTTTGCTACCAAAAGATTTTTTAAATGATTTTTTATAACATGTGTGCCTATAGCGCCCGTAGGCAGTGGTGACCCAGGGCTCGGATGGTAGGCTCTGGAGGTTCACTTGAGGGCTGTGATGGTTGGCCCTCGCCCGTGGTGGCTCAGGCAGGATTCTTATAGTGACGCCTGTGATTAAAGGCTCATGCCGCCCCCCTGTGTCCTCCGATGCACTCGCAATCGAAGGTAGAATTGATGGACAGGGCATGTGGGTGTTCTTAGACCACTCGACGGTGCAGAAAGTTTTTTTTTTTCGGGGATCGAACTCGGGTCAAGCAGCTCCCAGCCCAGGAATCCACCTTAAGTGAATAGACTATAGTAAGTGAAGAATATTAGGCAAGGTCAATGTTTAACTCGTTATATAATATACATTTTCTGATCATCATTAATCTGGTCCCTAAAGTTGCACTTTATACAAAAAACGTGTTATGTGCATTTCTTGTTTTAACATTTTTTATATTTCATGTAGGGACAGGCGCGGGGATATTGGCACTGTACGTAGGGACTTTTCATGATTTCTGTAGTGTAGAGATATTTGGACCAAATATGAGTTTAATAGAAAAGAAGGAAGGGAAAATGAGAGAAACTGGTTCCCAAATAGGGTGTTGAATGATTGGAATGGACTAAGTCGTCAGTTGGTCAATGCGGAGTCTATTGGGGTCTTTAATTAAAAGGAGTCTGGATATATTCATGGATGGGGAAGAGAGGTGGATGTAGATAGTGTTAAGTAACAGGAACTACCTCGTGTATGTCTCACGGCCTCTTGTAACTTCCTTACTTTCTTATGTTCTTATAGGCGAATTTTGGTGAAGAAGCCGTAAGAAGCCGGCTTCTTGCAGCTTGCGTTTTCTGTTAACGCGAGGCACTTTTAAGAATCCGGTTTCTTACGGATTGGCCCAGCTGGGCAAGCCGTAAGAAGCCGAAAGAAGTGAGCCCTGGGCCCCGCTTATCACGGATTCTCTCTGCTTCATACGTCACGATACGTGCGGTCAGAGAAAAACAACACGTGGTGGTGTTGCGCGAAATCTTATTAATGCAAAATCTTGTAGACCCATCCATTCATCTATCGTATTTCACTAATTTTACAGCTTAACTGCTGCCCCGATACACGTTACAGGCAACATCGAGTCACTATCTTTCCATGAGAACACTTACAAGTAATAATAGTTGATAAAATAATACATGGTAAAAACCATACTCCTGACTGTTTTTGACGTGGGTAATTTAAGCTTTTGTGTAACTATTATTACTTGTAAGTGTTCTCATGGGAAGCTAGTGACTCGATGTTGCCTGTAACATGTATCAGGGCAGCAGTTAACCTGTCAAACCAGTGAAATAAGAGCGATGAATGGAGGTTTACAGGATTTCGCGCCTTGACAATATTTCGCAAAACAGCGGGACAGGCGGAACTAGTAATAGAGTGAATATCGTCGTAGAAATAATGTAATTACAGATAACAGGACACAAGTAAACACAGATGTACATTCAAAAGCATGGACTTATCTTAAGACCACGTATAAGAATATACAAGGTACCGTAGATAACACTATATAGTCGCCAGTCAATTGCCACTGCACTAATGTCGCCAGGCACAATATATTACGAATTTTAGCATCCCTACAGACTTTTATGTGCCACTGAAGACATGTAGTGATGTACATAATATAAACTACTGTGGATGCATCTTCAGTGGCACATACAAATCAGTAGTGATGCTAAAATTCGTAATATATTGTGCCTGGCGACATTAGTGCAGTGGCAAGTGACTGGCGACTATAGTGTTATCTACGGTAGAGCAGCTCAATCAATCATTGGGGGCATACGCCGGGGGGCGCGTCGCCTCGCCCACCCTACGACGCCACTCCCGGGGGTCACCACGCGCGAGTTCCCATGCAAAACTCCTTTCCCATACCAAGCAGCTCTCGACAAGAAGCATCAACTTGCCCCAGCCACGACCCTTTGTGGGCGCCCCCTTGGCCTCCTCCACGCCGGATTGTCTCTTACAAATACAACCCGATGGGAAGGATGGGTTTCAGGGTAGCGTGCTACTGCCCATATAGCGGAAGTTGGCACTGACGGACTATGCAGGTAATAGGCCTCGATCAGCCCCAGGGTTTGCAATCGCTGATTTGACACGTAATCATCCCAGCGATACCCCATGATTCTGCGAAGACACTTATTACCAAAGGCTTTGATTCGTCTCTTCAAGTTACTATTAGTGTCCATGTCTCACAAACCATAGAGTAAGACAGGGATCACAAGCGACTTGAAGATCCGGATCTTTGTCCTCCTGCAACAGGTACCGACAACGCCAAATACTCCCGCTGAGCGAGTCCATAACACGGTGGCTATGCCAATCCGCCGAAAGGCTTCTTGACGTGACCCGCCGTCATTATGGACTGCGCTACCAAGGGTATGTAAAACTTTCCAAGATCTCAATGTCCTCGCCACACGCATGAACAGACTGTACTGCTTCATTTAGTAAGTCTCCAAACACCTGGACCTTGGTCTTGAGCCAGGAGACCTCAAGTCCCAAAGGCTTGCCTCCTCGTGCGCACCTCGAGAGCCATCACCAGGACCTTCCAGCGACTCAGCAAAGATTCCCTGCATCATCGGCAAAAACAAGATCAGTGATCTTGGTGTTGCCGACGGATGCTCCACAATCATTTTGATCTACACCTTGCCCAATACCCAGTCCATACAAGCGTTGAAAAGTGATGGGGCAAGGACGCACCCTTGCCTCACTCCGTATTCACAGGAAAGAAGCTGGATACACCTGCCCCACACTTCACAGCACTCTCAGTTCCAGAAAAGAGACCATTATCAAACCAATAGTCCTTGCAGGAATCCCTCAAAGTCGCAGAAGATCCCAGAGTGACTCACGATGCACTGAGTCAAAACGCCTTCTTGAGATCAACATAGGCTGCAAAGCTCCCTGTCGAAACTCACGTCCGGCGTTCCACCAGGACACAAAGCGCTAGGATACGGTCCGTTTTGGGACTTACCAGGCGTAAAACCCAGACGCTGAGGTTTCTGATGCTTTACCATTGACTGCGAATTCGGCCAGCAATAGATGGGCAAGCACCTTGCCTGGTACGCGAGAAATGTAATACTGCGGTAATTGTTGCAGTCCTGACGGTCCCCTTTTCCCTTTCCAGATAGGACGACCAGCCCCCTTTCCCGTCAGGAGGAATGGGTACCTGATTGCCACAAAGGCAGTCAGGACAGCATGCAACCCGCGGATCATGGCCTCACCCCCAGCTTTTAGGAGCTCCGACTGATATTACAAACCCAGCTGCCTTAACACCCTTCAACTTTGCTACAGCCTCTCTGACTTCGTCAAGAGAGGGTGCGGTTTCGTCAATGGAGGATCGGGATCCACTGCCCGTAACCCAGTGGTGTCAAGCTGCTCAGTTGGGGGGGGTCCACCGTGAACAACTGCCCAAAGTACTCAGCCCAACGAGCCATCTGCCCATCCTGTCCGACACGAGGCGCCCATCTGCTGTTCGAATAGCACTCGCCCCAGAAGGAGACTTTGGGACGGGGCCCTTCTTCAGGGGTCGGTAGGCGGGGCGGAGGTCATTAGCGTTCAAATGACCCTCGACATCCTCAGCGAGACTCCTGCCATACCTCCTTGTCTCCCTCAGGAGGGTTCTAGTCCGGCGTGACAGAGCCCCTGTGCTGGGCCCGGTTCCCAGCCAGCCTGGCAGCGCGACTCTCCCCGATTTTCTCCAGCTCTTCCGTCGAGACAAAACCACGCCTTGACCTCGGCGCTCCCCAATACACTTTCCCTTGGGAGCCTGTAGAGTTTCACGTTTGAAGGTATCCCCCAGTTCTACAGGATCCCCCCAGAGCACACCCAGCACATCAAACCGATTTGAGACTGCCACCGCATACTCATGAGCACATGTCAAGTCCTTCAGTTTCTCAAGATGAAATACAGTATGGTTACCTCTTGAGATTCTTCTGGACTTTTACATGAAGCTTAAGTGTAGCAACAACAAAATCTGTGATCTGTTCCAAAGAACTCAGCACTCCGGTAAACCCTGCAGTTCTGGAGGACCTCCAACGAGTACTAACGAGGATGTGGTCGATCTCCCCTTTGCTACCCCTCCGCATTACTATACCATGCCCAGCGGTGCAGCTCTGGTCTCTGATACCAAGAACCCGCAATCTCAACCTTCTGGGCCCTTTCAAAGCTCAGAAGCAGAGAACTGTTGGTGTTTCTTTGGGACCGGAGCCATGGGGACCCAACACATAACTCGTAGCCATCTCTCACTGTGCCAGTAGTAGCATTGAAGTCGCCCAAGACAATGAGTGTGTCCCGAGGAGGACACTGGTCTAAAACAGAGTCGAGTTTGGCGTAGAACATCTCCTTCTCTTCAGTTTTACGCATCTCGGTAGGAGCGTACACTGCAACAAGAGACATGAAACCCAGAGTGTGTTTCATCCTCACCCGCATTATACGCTCATCAACCGGAGTAACCTCAACAACTGACGGCTGCAGTTTGCTGGAGATGCCTATAGCTACTCCCCGTTCACGGTGACCATTGCTCATGCCGGACCAGTAGTAGGTGTAACCCCCACTGCTAGTCTCGCCACTGCCAGGCCTCCTCGTCTCAGAGAGTCTCACTATATCCACCCTCAGCCTACTGAGCTCGCCCGATAGGAGAGGTAGTCGATGATCGTCTGAGAGGCTCAGAACGTTCCACGAGCCCACACGAAGAACCCGCCCGCTGGAGCAGGGTTACCCTCCGCTACCTCCGGTAGAGCAGCTGATAGGTATATATTGTGGAAATGACTAGCATTGCGTTTAATTCAGTATGTTTATGAGAGAAGATGTGGTTGGATATGAGTTGAAGATGACAATTCGTCATTGTGTGCACATTCACCTTTTCTTGGCATTAAATCAATCAATCAATCAATCGTCATTGTGTGGTTGTTTTGTTTACAATTATCAGCTGTGATCGCCGAGCGGGCGAGCCCCGACAAGAAGCTGGCAACTGTCAGCCGTTCTGGCGAGGCACGCAAACGAGAAAGAAGCCGGCAAGAAGCCGACTTCTTACGGCTTCCTCACCAAAATTCGCCTTATGTTCTTATGCTTAAATGAGTAGGGAACACTGCGACTGCGCGCGCCGCGCAGCGCGCAGTACTACCAAACCTTCAGTGAAGTTCAGTCTTCCACGAGCAGTCGATGGGAGAGCACGCTCACTCGTTGTTCACCTCGATATGCAGTAGACATTCCCACCCGTAGAAAGTTTTGCTGCTAGTGTTTCAAGAGTTTCTGCCAGCACCTCTGCCCTTGTTAAGAGTCGCTTCACAGACTATCGTAGGCCCATTACATGAGGGGGCCACTTAATTAAAGGGGTACTCGAAAGGTCTGTGGAGAGGGGCCGCAGGGACTCTGATAGCCGTGGTTTAGTCCCGAGAGGGGCAGCGTCAGGGCTGGTACGACGCCGTTTAGACGGCGGCCAGTTTAGCCCTCCTGACGCTGTAGGATAGCTGCTGGACGAAGTTACCATCCCCGTCAGGTAGCTGTGTTTCTGCCTTTGTGGCAGTCAGTTTTTGTTAGGTTTTTATTAAGCTTTTAATTCTGCCTCTGCCCTTTCTGCGTTATTTTCTGAGTCATGCCCCTCTCTAACGGCATGGCCAAGTTCCACTCTCCTCGCCCTTCGTCAGGAGAGGAACTATCGCCCAGTGATAGATCAGTGAAGCTGCATCGAACCATCCTCGCAAGACGAGACAATCTGTTGCTTCACACCGCCTCTCTCCTGACGTCACCGCCGCTCCTATTCCTGCCCCTCACCTTGGCAAGACCCCTGCTCGCCCTAGCTCCTCCAAGAAAGCTGCTGCTACCCGTGCTTCCACTTCTGCTGCTTCGACAAATGCTGATTGCCCTGAACCTTTCAAGGATAATACTACTGCCTCTGCTTCGAACCACCCTCGCAGATCGAAACACTTCCACCAACATGTCGCCTCCTCCTTGGCCGCATTGCAACCCGCGTCACCGTTCCCGCACTCCAGCACCCAGACCCCGCAACGAAGCTCCCACTCTTTCCATTTCCGTGGACCAGCTCCAGATGTTCGGAAAGGAGCTGGCACTCGACACTGCCACCTCCGTGGCCAAGTCACCGTCATAATATAGCCTCGTTTAAAGGGACCCCCCACCCTGAATATATCGAAAATAAAAAAAAAAAATCGGAAATCCTTTTAAGTCATATTATGGTAGCTGTGGCCTTGGGCAACACACTGATATATAGTTTGTCCCATAAAAGGATATTTAAAGGGGTTTAAATCCCCCCCCCCCCCCGCACCACGCGAGCGCCATGCCTCGTTTGTTTACATCTGTTTTGACGATAAAATATCAATTATAATGCTTTTTTGAGTTTTGTGATGCATTTACACTTGTCTACACTAAGTCAAACTATTAAAGAAAAAAAAAATTAGGGCTTGTTTCTGAAAAATTTGTTATTATACAATTCCCTACTCCGTCAGTTTTTATCCGATCTTTACATTTGAGGTATCAATGGATAGGTGGATAGAACGAAGAAAAGTATAGACGAGATTTTTTGTTTGTCAATTAGGAACATGGCACTAGTGTTTCAAACAGATTTTTTTTGGAAATATTTTCAAAATTTAAAATAATAAAAAATCTCTGTGATAAAGAAAGATGAAGGAAAACCACACCATATGGTCTTTGTTCATAAGTAGAAAAGTTAATGGTTATAAAATAAAAGAAATCTACCAATAATCCTACGAGTTGTAAGCAATTCAAATTTTCCTCCTTTTTTTACATTTTTTTTATTTTGCCCTTACCTTCTTCAGTGACCAATATCCTGCAATATCCTGCCCTGAAGGAGGGGACCAGGTATGCTTGAGTTACTTCAAACATTTATAATAACTTCAAAAGTAAAATGGAACCAATAGACAAAACCCTAATAGGGTTTACTGATCTAACACTTAGTCAAACCAAAAAAAAATGTTTAGGGCTCGTTTCTGAAAAAAGAAAGTTATTCTTATACAATTCCCTACTCCTTCGTCAGTTTTTATCCGATCTTTACATTTGAGGTATCAATGGATAGCTGGATAGAACACGAAGAAAAGTATAGACGAGTTTATTGTTGGTCAATTAGGAACATGGCACAAGTGTTTCAAACTGATTTTTTGGGGAAATTTTTCAACATTTTCCAAAATTTTATTTCAGTGATAAAGAAAGATAAAGGAAAACCACACCATAAAATCTTTCGTCATAAGTAGAAGAGTTAATGGTTATAAAATAAAAGAAATTACCAATAATCCTACGAGTTTAAAGCAATTCAATTCAGCCTAATTTTCTTCCTTTTTTTACAATATTTTTTTTTGCAAAAAACTATTGGCCAGATCTAAATGAAACTTATGTTTATGTTTTTAAAGTCCTTACTTAGCTCTAAATAACTCATAAAAGATTTAGGGTGGGCGGTCCCCTTAACTCGCTATATAAAATACATTTTCTGATCATCATTAATCTGGTCCCTAAAGTTGCACTTTATAAAAAAACGTTATGTGCATTTCTTGTTTTAACTTTTTATTATTTCATGTAGGGACAGGCGCGGAGATATTGGCATTGTACGTAGGGACACGTAGGGACTTTTTATGGTTTATGTAAGGATATTATGACCATAAATTAGTATTTTGAGTTGGCAACACTGGTGAAGGGGTGAATGCGCATTAGTAACCGATAAGTCCTCACACCGGTATCAGTTAAGATACCGGTATTGTTCGGTCTTTTCCTCCCAATACCGGTACTACCGGTACCGGTATTTAACATTTTCATGCCCGTTTTTTTGGGTCTATTCTCAGACATTTCTTAAACCCTTACAGCGTCGACAACCTAAGATAAAAATTATTTAAAAAGTTTTCGGTGACGTCGGCCATTTGTTTTCGATATATTGTTTGTATTTAACCTATAAGTAAGGAAAATATAAATAATTTTATTCAAATCTTTAAACATTATTTTTGGGCCTCCAACCTTCCCTGGTGCACTTCCCGGTGACAAATCGACATATCAGAGAGAGAGAGATGTTGATTCGTCCTCAGTTACCAGTATAAATATAGAACAAAATCTATATATTCTTAGAATATATAGATCTTGGTATAGAGGACACGGCCAGATAAAGCCCGTCAAGAACTAGGCATCACCGTCACTGGCGTGTCACTTCATCATGTAAGTGGTTTTCGTGTTTTATTGCGGTGCTGGATACTTTTCTACCATCTCTGGAGGTAGAGATATTAGTACCTCCAACCTTCCTGCTAGTATGTGGGCCGCTAAAAGAATTTTTTTGGATGAACTGTGGCCCATATAGGGGATGCAATGGGGTAGTGAAGGGACGCTCATGTATTTAGTGTATCAGATAATTAGCATTGATGTGCCCACATTAGTGGTAAGATGAATTGTCTTGGTTTGCCATTTCATAATAGCAGGCAAATCCAAGTCTGAGGCGACAAGAGAAAGAGAGAGGAGGTATCAGATCATAAGGCGTTTTCTGCGGGGGATTTCGCTTGCAAGTGAAAAAATTTCGATTGCAAGCGGTCAACTTTATAGTAAAGTAAGGTAAAGATGGGAGCATACGCTAAGCTGCGCGTGGCATGCGGTGCTCATCTCCGTGGCATTAGCCCTTAGAGCCTGTGGTGGGTGAGAACCCGTTACCCCGGGACACAGGGCTAGTGTGACTCCCGGGTTACCACAGTTACCTTCCCCAAGTTACCCCAGGTACCCATTTATCAACCCCGAAAGGAAGTAAGAACAGCTGGGTAGGCTGGTCACCGACTTGCCCTGGCCCGGGATCGAACCAGGGCCCGCAGATTCGTAGCCAGGCACGCTAGCCACTGCACCACGGAGGCGACTTTATAGTGCCCATATATATTTTATAGTGCCGAAACAAACATTTCGCTTGCTGCCGCAACAACAACAACAACAAATTCTTGCGGGTCGGGCAATCATCTTCCCTGGATGATTGAACAGCAAGCGAAATTTGAGCAATCAATTTTTTTTTCGCTTGCAAGCGAAATCCCCCGCAGAAAACGCCTCAAGTCTGAGGCGACAAGAGAAGAGAGGGAGGATCAGATTGGCATCGTCACGATAGGGGGGCCCTCCCCAATGAAAACGCGCCCTCAGATTTTTACCAAGAGCATCACCTACCACACGCGTCAGGTACATTTTTATTTGCATCTTATTGCCCCGCATCACGTCTTGTGGATATTGTTACTTGAGGTTATGTTTGTTTCGAAAGAAAAGAAAAAACGAGAACTTTTAATGCTGGTTCTCGGGCCGAAAAAGAAAAAAAACCAAAAGTTAAATATCGACAAAACAAACCGGTTTACCGGTATCCCGAAAATACCTATACCGTTCCCGGTATACTGGAAAGTCAAAAGGGTAATCCCGGGCACTGAAAACCGGTATTTTTTTTTTTTTTTTTTTTTACACACAAAGGGCTGGCCGGGGGGAACAAAAAAATGGATAACACAAAGCCCGTTATTCCCATCCCATAAAAGACAGTAAGAGAAATATAAAAAAAGAGGGGGAGCCAATTTAGTTCAGAAGGTCTTTTTACTCTTTTTTTGAAAAGTTTTAAGTCATGGAAAGTGGAAAAATGAAACAAAAGAGATTTCCAGATTTCCATTGAATGGAGAAAGGTAAAGATACTGTTTAACCTTGCTTAGGAAGATGGACAGAATAGGGATAAAAATGGTAAAAGTTTTTGGCAGCGAGGCCGCGGGAGGGGGGGGAGGCATGCAGTTGCAAATTTCAGAAAGCCTGAGCATGAAAAAACGGGAGAAAAAAAGCAAGAGAAGCAATTGCGCGGTATTTAAAGATTGAAAACCTCAGTCCAGAAGAGGGGGGTTGATGAGACAAAATTTTTACTCAACCCGTTTAGGGAGCTGTATGAGTGGATTCCCCAAACAGGAAAATACTCCATAAAAGGGCGGGGAAGGCCCCCGTAGAAGCAACAATTTTGGGGGGGAGAAAAAAAGACGCAACCCACAGGACACCTAATTTTTAAAGCTGTTTCACAGAGTGAGAGGGGAGATTTTTCCCGTTCAGATTTTTAGTAAAGGATAGTCCAGAAGTTTTATTGTAGAAGAAGGAACGTTGAGGTCAGAAAAAGAGGGGGTAGTTATTGGTAGGTTTTTGTCGGGGTAGATAGGTAAGAAACTTGGGGTTTTTTAGGCAGAACAAAACAAAAATTTGCTTTGCCCAATCAAAATTTAGAAAGATCAGAAGTTTGGGGGCCCCGGTGGCACTTCCGTGATTCCTTATTTTTTCCCTTTTTGGGGTTGGCCGTTAAAAAACACGTTGAAAAGCAGGAGAATCATCAGCGTAGGAGGGATAGGGGTTTTTTGTTAGACTTAGAAGACATTTTAAGATAATAGAAAGAGGGGGTGATAGGACAAAACCCTGGGGGTCCACTATTTATGATTTGGAGAAAAACAAAGTCCGTCAGTAGCAAGGGGAATTTACAGTAGCTGAAAAAGAAGTTTGAAAGGAAATTAAGATAATTCAGAGAGAATGAAGAAACCCAAAGGGGGGTAGTTTTTTGGGCTTAAAGTTTTGTGCCAGATTTTTACAAAACTTTTGTATGTCAAGGGGCCAAAAAGCAAAAGTTTCCCAAA
>JACEEZ010019195.1:0-72460 GCA_016584305.1 Chionoecetes opilio
GAGGGGTAAAAAAATTTTGGAAAATTTTTTCCACTGCTTTATTATCCTTGACGCCACGTGTGTCAGGGAATGCTCTCTCTCGACACTCTTGCATCTGAAGATCACACAATGGCAGCACAAAACTGCCGGTCTCGAACTTCTAGGCCTGAGCGCCGTGCCTCAGGTGATTCTTGCAAACACTACTGTGCCTCCCCACAGCTGAGCAGACATGCTGCTGCTGTCACGGCCACTGGGCTGTAACTCGACCTCATACCAAGCCGCAGCGCAGCAATACTGACCCAGCACCACATGGTGGCCGTCCTGGCAGGAAGTTTAGGGATAGACCGGCGCGAGGATGCTTTAGTGTGCAGCAGAACATCTAGCTGGGACTGTGACCGCACCACGTGCAACAGTGGCAGACAGGCATACTAGAGAGCCAGCCTCAGGGACTGTAACCTCAGCACCTGCAACAGGCTTTCACAAGTCAGGACACAAGAACAGTTGGACTGTGACCTCAGCAACCTACAAACAGTATGGACACAGTCAGGACTCAAGGATAGGTATATAGAGGTATAGAGAGTGTCAATATGCCGAGGGTTGAGACAGGGTCAATGCGATCTTTTTGTGGAGATGCGCGCGGCCGCAGGCGGCAGATATGCATACGGTGAGCCAGATCCAAGACCAAGAACCTCAGTTCCGTTACAACAACAAATTTTCAAAATGGACTCCAATATGAAAGAGTGTCATAATGTTTCTGGGTTGTGCGGCAAGAAAGAAGTACATCATCCCGTGATAAGACTTTCATCTCTTCCCCTGAAGGCCCAGCCATAAGTGTTAGTAGGAGGGTGTGGTTGATAATGCAACGATGATGGAAATAATTGCAGAGCTTTGGAAATACATACATGTAAAACCTTGAATGTCGGCCCAGCTCGGGCCTGGGAAGCAATAGTGGATTATTACTGCAATATTCAGAGTTTCGCATGTACATTATATCAACATTGGTAAATTAGGATAAGAAATCTTAAAAATATTGCCAAAAAAACGCAAATTAACGAAACAGTACTTACAATAATCAAAACTAAGGCATTAAACTTAGGCGTTGTCACCTGACGGTCACATAAAGTTAGAGTCCTTAGCAGTATTGGATGAAAAATGACTGTTGTCTATTGTTCTAACGTCCACTTGTGGTATTGCAGTTGACCCCATCCTAATATGTGCATGCCAGGTAACTGTTATTTGGGTAGTTATCCAGTATGCAACACCGAACTCATCTGGTGGACGAAAGCAATTTTTTCTGGTGTGTTTTTTTGTGGTTAGAGGTTAGTTTGTGTTATATGTAGATAGAGGTTAGTTTTTTTAGGGTAGGTTTAGGTTAGGTATGGGTTAGGTTTGGTAGGTATTAGTTGGTTTAGGTTCTTTTTTTTTTTTTCATTTTTGCAATAAATAAATAAATATATAAATAAGTTTGCGACAGAAACAGTTAGCAGAATCATTCAAAAACACATAAAAACACACCAGAAAAAATAGTTTCGTCCACCAAAGTGAGTCGGTGTTCATCTGGATATTTACCAATCTGAATAATGGGAATGAAAAGTAACAGGAAAAAATGGTCAAGGTCAAACAAACAACATTCAGAAGGGAAGAATAGGCAGCTGGTTATTGTGCCAGCGCCAAGTTAAGGATTTAAACTGTAATATGTAACTGAAAGGGACTTATGCTACCATCAATAATCTAATCTAAAATAGATTACAGTAATATCGGCCTTAATCGGCTTCTTCACGGTCAACATTTTATGCGACCTAACCATTTTCATATTTTACCATTCCCTTTTAACCCACCAGGCTGTTCAGGGTGTCTGCAAAGAACATGACAACTTTATAGAGCGAGAGATGCCCCGCCACCAATACTTCTGTGCTCAGAACTCCTTGCAGCTGATCTACGATCTTGCAGCTGTTCCCATTGGATGGGAAAATGAACACATGTCGGGAAGGTGTGTGCTTGTCTTTAACTGATCTCAATTTCAGGTATAGAGGCTGGATTTAATAGATGGTAAATCTTATTTGTAATTGACTAGTGTAGAACACTTTGAGGATTACCAACTGATATTTCTCTCTAACATATTGGATGTGTGCATTGCAAATAGTTTTGGGGCCCTTAAAAAGTGTTTTCAAACATTTGTAAGTTTTTCATTATTTACATGCTGTGCTGCTCACGTGATTCCTAATAAGGTCCTGTACTCAGATTAATACAGGGAGAGCAAACTGCGTTAAATATATTTGGCCGAGAAAGCATAAATTAGAGAATACAAAATTATGTATAACAAATTAGCAATGATAACTATTGTGCAGGTTTCATTAGGTGGTGGAGATCTTATTACATATTTTTCCATAGCTGCTTGTGATCAAGACCCTTGTAGTGCCAAGGAAGGCAGCAGCACAGGTGAAAAAAGAAGTATAGTCTTCAGCCCAAGAACCCTGAGCGACAGATGAGGATATCAGCAGCCAGTATGCAAGAAGGTGGGAATTTTTTCTATTCATTAATATTAAGTAGATAAGTTCAATCTGAATTAGGCCAATAAGGCAAGCAATATATTATGTGTGATGATGGATGATAGTAAAAAAAAAACCAAGTATCACAAAATTTTCCTCATCAGCAACAGATTATTTTGCTTGCTCTTTGTCAGTCATTTGGTACATGACAAGCATAGCTACCCTGCCAACATGTGACCATGCCTGGTATAACCACTGCCAGCACTTTCTTATCAACAATTGAGACTTAAGACAGTTGTTTATGTAATAATTAATAATAATAAAAGTAGTAATCTTTCAATAATGTATGCTTATCCAGCATAATTTCACCTTATACTCTGATTTCATTGATGACTCAGATGATCAGAGACTGAAAGCTGAAAGGTAACAAGTGATAGATGCTTCTTAATTAACTAGGCTTTGTTACACAGAAATATGAACACCAATGAAGTCGTGGATAGCCATGCCATGAATGTGATTTACCACACTTTATGATGTACCATGAGGATCACCCACTAAGCATTCAGTTGTAGTAGTTGTTGAAGAATTTTACAGATCTTATTAAAAAATCAGTTATTCATCATTTGTATGATGTACTGTCCGCATTATTCTTAGTGTAGTAAGACCAAAATTAATCCAGGCTGAACAATCTCTTAAGGAAAGCTACGTGGCTGAGAAAGCACAAATAAATTATCTTTGTACAAAGAGATATATTCGTGCAGATTACATTACACAATGGAATTTTACTCATGGTGTATTTCCACAGCTACCTGTGATCAAGGATAGTAACGGTTCACTTTGAGTGTGTGTGTGTGTGTGTGTGTGTGCATACAAGAAATTAGCATTTAAAGCCGGAGTGTCAAACTCAAAATATTCCGAGGGCCAATTCTTATTTTAGTTAATGTCTCGAGCGCCAACAAAGTACATAACATGTTTGCAGGACTGAAGTTTACAGCCTTACACGATGACTTAACTGGAATACGTTATTTGATTTTGATTAATTTTACGTAATAAACTAACACAAAATTACAACAAAATCATACATTAATTATATTATATTTCCCTTCATAACTGCCGTAATTTCACGGGCTGATAAACTTTACCATCCTCTCGCGGGCCACTTATGACAATCCCAAGGGCCACATTTGGCCCGCAGGCCATGAGTTTAACACCTCGGGTTTAGAACTATGCATATCATTTATACTCTGTGGCATTATATGTTTCTGGCTTGATTAAAAAGATGACAACTGAATATGGGATTTGAATTTATAGAAAATTAAGAAAGGGAAAAGATGTTTTGTATTGGTCATGATATTTTTCCTAACCAAGATTTGGAAACTTTCAGGGCTCCAATGACACCTACCCCACAGCCAAGGACATTGCTTCAGCATAAAGAAATTCACAACACTCATCTCCCGGGATTGACTGCTCTCACAAGTCTCTGGAAAACTACCCCATGGAGTTTGCAGACACTGAAGATTTACCAAACTCACACAGGAGTAATCATGGTTCTAACGTTTGGGGTGAAATATTGAATACATATGAGTGTACATGATACTTTTCCCTCCATTCTTTCACATGTCAAACCACTCCTCAGATAACTCATTTCCACTGTTTGAATCTTAGACCTCTGGTATTTATTCCACGTCCAAGTCTCACTTGTATATGTCACTGTAGGAAGTAATGTTGTCCCTTAATACCCTTTTTCACTTCCTTACTCAACGTCCTCTCATCATGCAACACAAATATCCCATTGCTTGCTGTCCATGTTGTGGTGTCTCTTATTTCTACTTCCATGCTGGATTATTAACACTCATTAATTCCTCAAAATATTCTATTCACCTTTTGACATCCTCATTTTCTCTCAGCATCTCTTCACCATTATTCCATCTAGTTTCTTTCTTTTTGTACTGTACTTCTTCCAAATATTCTCTCTAAAATATGTTCTCTCGTTTCATTCTCTCTAAAAATCTCACTCAGATTCCTTCCAAAATTTTCATCCACTTTCAATTTTTTTGTGATAACCCATTCACTCCTTTTGCATGTGCTCTGTTTTCCTGCTATCCCTTACATGCTCAGACACATTTCTCTGTTGAGTGCAACAGTGCAACATATGCATGCCTCATGATCTATTACTTGCTTGACTTCATCTGTCCACCGGCATGCCATTTGTTTCCTTATTTTCACCTCTGTGCCCACCCAAAGACTACTGTATACAGTAGTCTTTGGCCCACCAATTGTTCCTTAACCCTTAGTATTCATTCTTTGAAGAACCTAAACACATTTTGAACCTCTTTTTTTTTTTATATCTCTGATATACCACTCAATTCATACGCCAATTTCTGCCTGTAATCCCCCCAAAACTTCTTCATTATCAATTTTTTAAGACTTAACCCCTCTCCTCTTATCCCTGGAGTGTTTTCAGAACATCTATATGTCATGCACCTTCATTTTCATTAATACTGCTAGGTGATTCATGCTTTCGATATTGCCTCTAACCACTTTCGCATCAGTTATCTCTCCTTTTAGTCTCCCATATGTGGCTATATAATTTATAAGGCCTTTCTAATCATTCTGTGAATTCCCTCTTCTCCCTGTATACTATGTATCATCCTATGTTTAAAATAGCCTAAAACCTAAAACAACTCTTGTCGTGCAGATCACCAAATTATCAATATATTCTCATACTTCCCCAGTACACCCTACTTACCAACAATTTTCTTCTTCTTTAAATCTTATTTTTTATGGCATGCATGGCAGAAAATGCAGAGCATTGTACACTGGTTCTCACTTTTTCATCTTGTATGAAACGTTTGCATCTGTCCTTGCCTTCCATAATGAAATACAACACCAGTTGTGACCATTGCACACATTAAAACCCCAAAGATGCAGTGCTATTATTATCTGCCTTATTGTTTGATATGTTAAAGTATCCACCTATGTGCCTGGCATCTGTAGTAATTTGATTTCATTTAGTGTAAATTAGCTGTATGGCACTTGTTATTTACATTTCCAATATCGTGCAGAAAACATAAATGGTAGTGTTGACTGTTGCCTTAATTAGAAGATATATATATATATATATATATATATATATAATATATATATAGCTATATAATATATATATATATATATATATATATATATATATGGGGTATATGATTATATATATATATATATATGTATAAGTCAGGTATATATATATATATATAAATATATAAGTATTATTTTGGTGTGATGTTTGTTAGTTATTTGGTATAGTAAGGCATATACTGTTTACAATTATTACAGTATCTTTGGTATTTGTCGTTGTGTAGGATGATTCTAACAGAAGAGGTCATTCATACTGCAAACCATTATTATCTGCCTATGGTTAATATGTCCATGATTATGATATCGCCAATATTTTCTGGTATTAACATTGCAAAAGTCTGATATACTGGATGTCAAAGTATAGTGATGGAATGCCTAATAAAAATGAAATGATCACTATGGTCGGTATGGTATCCTTTAATGAAATTATATATAAAGTCAAAATGTAAGGTGAATAAGAAGATAGGAAGGGAATTACAACCCCCGAAAGGCAGCTTGGCATGCTTAATAGAAAACTACATAAGCGGACACCCTAACAACTGCTGTGTTCGATTAATTTCATGAAGATGGAGCAGCGGCCGTCCTCAAACTAACACACAACCCATCCTCTTATACATCCTTGGTCAGGACACAGAGACATCAACACAGCTGGGCCCAGCTGGGACCTCAGCACCTGCAACAGTGGTCACAGTCAGGACGATAGACAGCTGGGACTGGACCTCAAGCACCTGCAACATGAACAGTCAGGACACAGAGAAACCAGCTGGGACTGTGACTCAGCACCGCACAGTGGTCAAGTTCAGGACACAAATGTAATAATATAAATGAAAAAAAAAAAACAGACAATTTGATCTCTGTATCGACTATTGATGTGATTTGTTTTATATATTTGTAATACTATCTTCGTAATGTTTAACCGACTCGAATTTGCCTACACAATTCGGAGTTGATTCTGTTCACCTTATGAAGATCTAAGAAAATCTCCTATAGCTTCCGTCGGAATCACTACTTCCGGATATAAGACTTTTAATAGGAGAGTGATAGAGAAAATTACACTAACCTAACCCCACCTTTAGACTCACTAATCTAACCCCACGCTTTTACCTAACTAAAGCCAAATCCTCATTAAAACGTGTCCATGGCAAGGGAAGAACAGAGGCGATACAGGTCACAAGAGGAAGAAGAGTGTAGCGGACGTAAACACTTGTCTCTCGCCTCCCTATAAACAACATGTCATTATCTCCAAAAATAATGATTTGCGACGGAAGCTCATAGAGAATGTTTCCTAGAATCCAATAAGGTAAACAGAAACCACACTCCCAATTGGTGTAAGCCATTTCGGTCGCTGTGTAATAATACCCTAAAGTTTGTTCTACTGTGTTCCCCCGGCGAGGTACGGCATGCGTGTTCATAATGTTTCTGCGTCTAAAGATACGGCATGCTGAAACAAACATATATTTTCTTGTTGGCTATATGATACGGACGCCATGATTCATAGCGTATAATTACGACGTCGTGCAGCTTAATATGTGGTGTTAGCTGTATCACGTGCTGTATTTAGCAGTTCATACAAGCACGCACTACCACACAACCTCTAAATAATGATACCAGAAAACGGGATTATAATCAATGGTGCTGCAGTGCAATGTCGTTAACAAGTTGTGTAGCGTACACCAAAAAGTTGTGTACATATGATCATAAACCATAGGTCGTTTGCCGTAAGTTTTTACGATGGACCAAATTCCCTACACAATTGGGAGCAGGTTTTTTTCCTTATTGCTATTCTAAAGAGACATTTATCTCTGACTTTCCGTGCAGGAATCAATAGTTTTCGGAGATCAGTCATAACATTTATGGAGAAAATCGTCTTTTTCCTTGTGTTTAGAAAATGCCCTTTTTTCTTGTGACCACTTTTTCACCTATGTGAGTTAAAACTACCAGCGACCACTGGCATTTCGGAGTTGCAGTTCTCTCTAATTGTGTAGGCAATTTCGGTCCTAGTGTAAAATAATACCCTAAACTTTATTTACTTAGATCGCCGCGGCAGGAGGTACGGCAGGCGTGTTCCTAGGGTGTCTGCGTCTAAAGATACGGCAATGCTAACAAGCCGTATTTCTTGTTGGCTATAGATACGGCGCCTGATTCATAGCGTGATAAGACGAGCAGGCAGCTCTAATAGGGTGGTTAGGCGTACACGTGGTAGTTAGCGTCATACAAGCACGCACACACACACACACCCTAAATAATGATACACAGAAATACGGGTTCTAATCATGGGCTGCAGTCAGTTCGTACACAAGTTGTTTCGTACACCAAAAAGTTGTTACATAGTCTATATGAAACCATAGTCGTTTCGGTAAATTTTTACGATAGGACCAAACTTCCCTACACAATTGGGAGCATGGTTTTTGTTTACCTTATTGTATTCTAAGAGATATTTTCTCTGAGCTTTCCGTCGCAAATCAATAGTTTCGGAGATATATAACATTTTATGTGGGAGAAGGAATACGTCTCCTTGTGTTTAGAAAATGCCTCCCTCTTCCTCTTCTTGTGACCTGCATCGCTTTTGTTTCCTTTACTTAACCTAACCTAACCTGAACCTAATCTAATCTTACCTAACCTTTAACCTCCTAACTGGGCCCAATAATAAAAAAGTATAATAAAATCGGATCTACTAAATAGCGTCCACTAGCGTCCACTAGCGTCTAAAACCCTAAATTGATCACTGTTTAATGTATTTCCTATTTAAAACACATCCTCATCGCCTTTTACAGCATATCTGATTTTTTCGCATTTTCGTACCAACCCCGCTCGACTCACAACCGAGAAGTCCCGGGTTCGATCCATGAGCGGAGCGAAGATAGATGGGTGGTCTTTCTTAAAACCCGAGCCCCTGTCCACCCATCAGTGAATGGGTACCGGGTGTTAGCCGGGGGTTTGTGACCCGCCTCGATCGATCCCGGAGTGGTGGCTTGGGCCAACACTGACTAAGCTGCAGCGGTAGATCACTACGGCTCTGAGGAATTATCCTCTAAACAAACAACAAACAAACAAACAACCCCACACCGATCAGGGGTCTAACAGTAAAGTCGCCACCTGCAATAAAGTCGCCAGCCGCCAAATATTACGAATTATAGCATTACTACTGATTTTTATGTGCCACTGAAGATGATACACAGTAGTTTATTATCATGACTGTATGTATAATCTACCCTGTTTCAGCGTTGTTTTATGCTTTGTATCTGCGAGTATAGACGGTTTCAAATTTCACTACGCGTTTTTATTTCGGGCGACGACGACGTATTTAGATACACATGATAGGAAAGTGACTCTGCGACCAATAGAAAATTGGGTGACCAAAATACGTATTGGCACCTGGTCGCCTCTCACGCCCTCTATAATCGTAGCGCATAACTATATTTCACACGGGGGACTTTTAATGGGTATCTGTTGTAAATCTTTTTAATGGGTATCTATTGTAAATCTTAAGTACCCGCTCATGACAGTTCAAGCTACATTGTTTCGCTCATCCTGATGTTATTTATTACCAATGCTTACCTTTCCTAACATATTTTTCCTAGTACATGTGCAATAATGGGAGTAAAGCCTTCTATTAATCCCACAATAAACTACGCATTGGATATGTAACTGATATTTGGCCATCATTTACCACTTGACAGCATTATGCATGTGTTTTCACCTCCTGATGTTATATTTGTTAATCCCTGTTGTCTGTTCTGATCGTGCATCATCCTGTAATTGGTTGATTATTAACAAGGTTATGATTATGTTTTAGCTCCTTTACATGATTGTATTGATTATATTTCTTTATTTTCTCCTGATATATGTTCTCTTTCAGGTATACCTGCATGATGTAATATATCATAAATAATGAAACCAACTAAGATTGGCACATATTTATTCAATGTATTGCAATTTACAGCATGCTAAACACAAGATATTTTCAATTAGCAGTAATTAAGTAGGATTTCCAATGACGAAATTGCATGACAGATGCAGGGACATCACAGCATGTGAGGGATTAAAGAGGAACATCACAGCATGTGAGGGGTTAGAGAGGGACATCACAGCATGTGAGGGATTAAAGAGGAACATCACAGCACGTGAGGGGTTAGAGAGGGACATCACAGCATGTGAGGGGTTAGAGAGGGACATCACAGAACGTGAGGGGTTAGAGTGGGACATCACAGCACGTGAGGGGTTAGAGTGGGACATCACAGCACATGAGGGGTTAGAGTGGGACATAACAGCACGTGAGGGGTTAGAGTGGGACATAACCACGTGAGGGGTTAGAGAGGGACATAACAGCACGTGAGGGGTTAGTGGGACATCACAGCACGTGAGGAGTTAGAATAGGACATAACAGCACATGAGGGGGTTAGAGAGGGACATCACAGCACGTGAGGGGTTTGGGAGGGCTCATGACGAAACTTCTTGTTCTTGTTTTAGGGCTGCGAGGATCCCTTGGGGAGCACTATGAGCCCTTGACGAAACTATTTCTTTAACTTGTACACTTTGTTTACATGCAGAAGACGCTCTTTGATCATCGCCAACGCCACCTACATTCGTTAATAAAGCGGCTATCACACGATGCGTTTCGTCGGACTGTTTCGTCGAACTTGCCATTTGGTTGGACTGTTTGGTCGAACTTCGAGGGTCATTCAACCGAACATGTTCGACGAAATGGTTTTGTGAAATTATACAAAATGTTGCACATACGTCGAACATACTCTGGGGTCAAAATAAGTCTATACTTTTTCTGTAAGTTATAAAAAGTTTTAGCAATTATTAAGCATTGAAATGAACACCATCATATAATACTCGTTATAATATATAATGGCTCGTTGGGCTGAGTACTTTGGGCAGTTGTTCACGGTGGACCCTCCAACTGAGCAGCTTCACACCATTGGGTTACAGGCAGTGGATGCCGACCCTCCCATTGACGAAAGCGCACCCTCTCTTGACGAAGTCAGAGAGGCTGTAGCAAAGTTGAGGGGTGGAAAGGCAGCTGGTGTTTGTAATATCAGTGCGGAGCTCCTCAAAGCTGGGGGTGAGGCCATGATCCACGGGTTGCATGCTGTCCTGACTGCCGTGTGGCAATCAGGTACCATTCCTCCTGACTGGAAAAGGGGGCTGGTCGTCCCTATCTGGAAAGGGAAAGGGGACCGTCAGGACTGCAACAATTACCGCGGTATTACACTGCTCAGCGTACCAGGCAAGGTGCTTGCCCATCTATTGCTGACACGGATTCGCAGCCATCTGGTGAAGCATCAGAGACCTCAGCAGTCTGGGTTCACGCCTGGTAAGTCAACAACGGACCGTATCCTAGCGCTTCGTGTCCTAGTGGAACGCCGACGTGAGTTTCGACAGGGGATGCTTGCAGCCTATGTTGATCTCAAGAAGGCGTTTGACTCAGTGCATCGTGAGTCACTCTGGGATCTTCTGCGACTTCGAGGGATTCCTGCAAGGACTATTGGTTTGATAACTGGTCTGTATTCTGGGACTGAGAGTGCTGTGAAGTGTGGGGCAAGTGTATCCGGCTTCTTTCCTGTGAATACAGGAGTGAGGCAAGGGTGCGTCCTTGCCCCATCACTTTTCAACGCTTGTATGGACTGGGTATTGGACAAGGTTGTAGATCAAAGTGATTGTGGAGCATCCGTCGGCAACACCAAGATCACTGATCTTGTTTTTGCTGATGATGCAGTTATCTTTGCTGAGTCGCTGGAGGTCCTGGTGATCGCTCTCGAGGCGCTGCACGAGGAGGCAAAGCCTTTGGGACTTGAGGTCTCCTGGCTCAAGACCAAGGTCCAGGTGTTTGGAGACTTACTAGATGAAGCAGTACAGTCTGTTCATGCGTGTGGCGAGGACATTGAGATCTTGGAAAGTTTTGCATACCTTGGTAGCGCAGTCCATAATGACGGCGGGTCACGTCAAGAAGTCTTACGGTGGATTGGCATAGCCCACGGTGTTATGGACTCGCTCAGCGGGAGTATTTGGCGTTGTCGGTACCTGTGCAGGAGGACAAAGATCCGGATCTTCAAATCGCTTGTGATCCCTGTCTTACTCTATGGTTGTGAGACATGGACACTAAATAGTGACTTGAAGAGACGAATCAATGCCTTTGGTAATAAGTGTCTTCGCAGAATCATGGGGTATCGCTGGGATGATTACGTGTCAAATCAGCGATTGCACCGTGAGGCTGAATCGAGGCCTATTACCTGCATAGTCCGTCAGCGCCAACTTCGGCTTTATGGGCATGTGGCACGCTACCCTGAAACCGATCCTTCCCATCGGGTTGTATCTGTAAGAGACAATCCGGCGTGGAGGAGGCCAAGGGGTCGCCCACAAGGCTCGTGGCTGGGGCAAGTTGATATTTCTTGTCGACAGCTGCTTGGTATGGGAAAGGAGTCTGCATGGGAACTCGCGCGTGGTGACCCTCGGGAGTGGCGTCGTAGGGTGGGCGAGGCGACGCGCCCCCCGGCGTATGCCCCCAATGATGATGATGATATAATACGTTACAGTAAAATTAATACTGATCAGTCTATATTATATATGTGATAGATTTTCAGAAATATGAAGCTGATTTGATGTGTTTGCGGTAGAATGATTACTAGTAAAATATGAGATCTGAGAAGTATACCGGGGAGAAAATGGAAATGATGCGTGTGGTTTTCATTGAAATGGGATGTGAAATGAATGAGGTGGCTGAAAGGACAGGAAGAGAATGGCTGTTATTGCTGCTGGGACTGTGTGATGACTGGTGAGACAAGGGGA
Organism: Chionoecetes opilio; assembly: GCA_016584305.1. Classification (NCBI taxonomy): domain Eukaryota; kingdom Metazoa; phylum Arthropoda; class Malacostraca; order Decapoda; family Majidae; genus Chionoecetes; species Chionoecetes opilio. The sequence goes on from JACEEZ010019195.1 coordinate 12,396, forward strand.
CGGATGATTGAGACAGGGAAAGAGTTTGGAGAGAATGTGGTGTTTGTTTGCTTGTTTAGAGGATAATTCCTCAGAGCATAGTGATCTACCGCTCGGGCTTAGTGTTGGCCGAAGCCACCACCCCGGGAGGGGGGTCACAAACCCCCGGCTAACACCCGGTACCCATTCACTGCTGGGTGGACAGGGGCTCGGGTTTTAAGAAGACCGCCTGTCTGTCTTCGCTCCGCCCGGGGATCGAACCCGGGACTTCTCGGTTGTGAGCCGAGCGTGCTAACCACTACACTACGGGGCCACCTGTAATATCAAGATCCGGTAAAATGGACGAGGACTGCGCGGTCCTTTCCTGAGACACTGACTACATATGGTATTATTTCACACTAGGACCGAAATTGCTTACACAATTGGGCGTGTGGTTTTGGGCCATTGGGCAATAGGGCGGGCGGGCGGGCCGCCCGCCACAGGTTTCGGTGGCCACAGGTAACAGTGGCCGGCGGCCGCCCGCCCGCCCGCCCGCCCGCCACTCGATTTTGGGCTCTGCTACGCCCTGCTGGGATGAAATTATTACCTTAACCTAACCGAACCTAACCTTCTAACGGCAGGGGCTCCGTCCCCATCGACCCCCTGGCGGGAATATTAACCTAACCGGCGCGCAGTTCTCGTCCACTATAACCCATTTAGCCCACATGAACGCGTCTTCATCTGTCGCTGTTCTTTTCTAACAATCACCTCCTCCCTTTTCATCACCAGTAGCTGTGTTGCTAGGATTTTGTGGGTTTTGAAAAGACTTTAAATCTTATTGTATCTTATGACCGATACAAAAAAATTCCCACCGCAAAACTACCAGTGTGTTGCCAGAAACTCCTATGGGGAGTTTATAACTGGTCAATGTTACTTGAATGATATTAATTGATTATGATTTTTCATTTGATTACAACTTGAGTGGAGGATTTAACTTAGTCTTATGACTTCACTATGTGATTATAGTATGAACACTTCTCACTGCGGAGAGTACTGAAATGGGGAATGTATTTAAAGGGGAAGGGGTAGGGTTTTTAGGTTAAAGGAAACAGGGTATGAGTTAAGAGGGGCTGCCACCAGCTCAGGCGAGTAGTTCTCTGGGTTACTCCCTGGGCGCGTTTGAATAATATTAAGATTATATTTATCTTGGTAGTCGTGATTGATACGTGGAACTATACCGAGTAAGGCTGACTCTTTTGGAAGTGTGGGGAATTACTGTCCTAATACAGAATAATCACCTGGGGTTTTTTATAATAAACACAAGAACTATATTTGAAAACATCATCCTATTTATTCATACTGAAATAGTATGTCTCTTGCTTGAGATCACATACAACATATAAGGGTTAATCCAACACCGGAAAAACTCTAATCGGATGTAAGAAACCTTACAACCTGATAGGGGAAATTCTCCCTGTGAAATGAAGCTAAGCTCTAATGAGCATAAACCTTCCTCAATGAATCATTCTTAGAATTACCACCTATGTCCGTATCAACTGAGCACTATAGGTATACATTGAATATATATATATATAGGAAAGAAAATGTGAGAGTAATGAGTTGGTGTGTGGATTCACAAGACCATGTGGCCTGGAGAGGAAGGCGCGGGACACCCCCGTCGAAGCCTCTCTCTCTGGAGGAAGGATGGGTTGAGACTCGTTAATAATACTTATAAGGATGGGCAGGCCTCCTTTACGTTAGCGAAACCTAAACATCGATACCCATATGTGGAAATATAGATAACAATATGATAACAAGGAAAAGGGGGGGGGGGGAACAGGAGCGGAATTTGTTACGTCTTACCTGGAGGAAGGATGGGTTGAGACTGCCGTCTCACGGATTTCTCAGGGCCTTCGGCATAAAAGGGGAGTTGTTTGAATGGTCTAGACGTGACCTCAAATGAATAGCTTATAATCCCGAAATAACTAATTAAATAATGAAACTCGTGTACCTAGGAAAAGGCTGCCTATAATACAGACCTGTTACTTTGATATAGAAGAATTTAATATGTTTAATCTAATATCCAAGAAGGGTGTGCTTACTTTTCATGTCAAAAGTCTGAACACGTATTCAGGAGTGAGAGGGTATGGAAGTGAGCCTAGAAACTTGGTAGACTTTCAATTTAGCGTATAACTTTACTAAGACATCCATTTATGAACGTGATCTGTAACGATGGGGACTATTTTGAAAGACATTAAGAATCTAGGAGTGTTCCTTGATCTGATAAGATGGTTGGGGAAGGATGAAAAGATTTGAACCCATTAGTTATCACTGATCGCGGAATAATTATCCCACGAATTTTGACTCGCAACCGGCATGTCGGGGGGGGGAATGGAAGGAAGGAAGAAAGAAATGGCGGGGAAGGAAGGAAAGAAGATAAACAAAATGGCGCATAGGAAGGAAAGGCGATGAGTCACCCCAGAATCTAAAAGAGTGAACTGCTTACGAGACATAACCCGGGAATTATATGATAATAATTATCATACTATCTCTCCCGAATAATGGGCATTACATAGCTACGTATATATATGCCCCTAAAGTTAAAACATTAACAACAAATCTCCGCGCCTCTCGCTGTCATCGCTTCATCTTTGTTTGTTATTGTTGGGTGAAGCGGTTGGCCCAACCTTGTAATAGTGTTTTGTCAAACAGGTCCAGCCAAATGCATGTTTGGTTCGACGAAACAGTCCGACGAAACGCCTCGTGTGATACCCGCTTTACCCAGCAATATGGGTAACTTCTGAGGTTCCAGTTAGGGTTAAATGTATATTATAGCTTTCCTATCATGTATATATAGTCATTGGCAGTGTTCCCAGTGGGAAAAACAAAAACGTACCATTACCAACGCTCAAAACGTAAAAAAGTACCACATGACAGAAAAAAGTATAAAAAAAGTATCCATTACTGATTTTTATAAGATATATTTTATAATGAAGAAATTACTAAATATTATGAAATCCTTGATAATCATAATTAAAATTAGGACAACATCTTACGCCTGGCAGCGACGAAGAGTGTCTACAGTCTGCTGCAGCATGATTGTGTACTTTATTAGGGACTCAGAGAGAGAGAGAGAGAGAGAGAGAGAGAGAGAGAGAGAGAGAGAGAGAGAGAGAGAGAGAGAAGAGAGAGTCAAGAAGAGATAGAGAGAGAGAGAGTAGAGAGAGAGAGAGAGAGTTCCAAATAATTATATACGAAAAAACACATTGAGAGAACTCCCTACTTTTATAATCTTAATTATAATAACATCTGTTGTTTATGTTACCACATAATATGCAAGTATCACAAAACTATATGAAGAAAAAAAAATCATCCTTTTGGACTTTCCTACCTTGAAAAGAAAGACTATATGTTAGGAACTCTGCAATGTTATAAAAAAAAAAACCTACCTTTGGCATACTATCACATAATATATCACAAGAATATAAAGAGATCATCCTTTACATTTTTAGCATATCCAAGACTACATTTGGAGTAATATAACCCTGGTAAATACATAAACATGGTGACAAAAACATTTCCTTTTGGTATTGATGTTCCTGCACATGTAAATAAATTACTAAGCAAAAGAGATCATCCTGTGTACATTACAATACAGGAGAAATGAAGTCCTTATCTACGTCATAAATAATGTATTTGGCATTTTGCAACACAATAAATAATTCTCCCGGCCATTACGGAGCATGTTTTGTGTTCTGTTCTGAGTCTACGTGCCATGAATACAGCCCTAATATTGGCTCATCGATTCCCCCAGTTGATTTAGGGTTGATAAAACATTAGCATATTTGTTGTATATATAAACCGTGTCACTTACGATAACCTCGCTTCTATGACGCAGTAACTGAACGTTACTAAATAACTGTTACGTAGGCTTATCACTTCCTTCTAGCACACGCACTGTCACGAGAAAGTCACATTATAACATGTTTAGTCTTCAAACAACTAATAGTACAGATAAAAATAACAAAAACTTACAATGTTGGGTGAGCATGTCCTCTTGTCCCTCTCCGTAATGGCGTCTTGGAGCTCGGTGCACCGTGCGTACTGCGCATTGCCCCATCAGCTGTTGCGTCCTCGGGTCCAGGGTTTTCACGGGATCACATAAATCAAAAACAATAATTCTAGGTAAAAAAAAAAAATTGAATCTATAAAAAAATGCTTTTTATTTCGATTTTTTCATATTACCCTGGACGCATCGATAATACGAAAATTTTTTTTTTTTTTACTAAAATGATAAAAAGTATAAATGTTTTCCTCGATGTCAATTTCTTATCATTTTAGTCTAGCGTCGTAAAAACGTACCGGTACCGGCAAAAAGTATCAAAATGGTACTTTCGTACCGTCACTGGGAACCCTGTCTGAGAGGTTTGCTCAAAGACCCTACAAGCAAGATAGGAAAGCTGGTGTTTCGGAGTGTGCTGTCTATTGCAAGGATATTACATAGAGGATAGGGGGCTGTGTGTTACAGTTTGGAGGACGGACGTTGCGCCATCTTCAGGAGATGAATCGAAACAGTGCAGCTTTTTAGGGGTGTCTTAAGTATTTTCACTCCTCCTCGTGAGCCCTGCTGTATTTTGTATTCTGAATTTTTTTCTTCGCATAACTTTAGCTATCTATTATTTTGACTATAAACTAAAAACATTAAAAGGTAGATGGAAAAACATTATAATCTTTTTTTTTTATTGAGAATTTAAGCAGCCAGGCTTAATATCCAATGCATGCAAGTGTTGCAATGCTAAATACTGTGAAAGTAAAAGGTCTGAAACCATTAATCGTGTAGGCAGTAACAATAGTATTGTGGAAAAAATTATTGTTCCTTTAGAAGCAAACAATATACATCCTTAATATTCATTTACTACATTTATTGAAATTTCAATGTAATCATGAAATGGTTAGCAATCAACATAAGCATATGATTAAATCAGCAATCAACACCACCATAAGGAAATAATTATGTACAGTAATAGAAATGAAAAAACATAACATGTTCATATCATGAAGCAATAAAGCAGACAGCAAAATCATTGCATTTTTTAAAGTTCAATGTGTGCAGTGTTGTCAACTGGCATTGTATTTCATTATGTCATGGTAGGCAAGGACAAATGCAAAACTTTCATGCAACATTTTTCTGAAAGAAATCCCGTACATAGCAAGAAGTCCAGTTCCCATGCCTCTTTGCATTCTGACATAAATATGATAATAACATGCACAAATTCATACATGACATAAATAATAAAGGGCAGATTATTGTAATAGTATTCAAATTATCCCCAAAAAATATAAATAAATAAATAAATAAATGAAATATGTATAGACAAATAAATGAATAAAAAAACCCAACTAATTTCCCTCTCACATGCTGTAAAAAGTAAGAACCCCCCAAAAATAATACTAATACTAATAATGATATTCTAGGGCACCATACTATTCCCCTGAATTCATTGTGATGATGCAGATAGATTCATAGCGTGCAAAAACCTTTTCCCAAAAACATTATATAACGCACCATGCATAAGATTATAGAAGGAACATTTACACATATTATAACATGCCCAAAGCTGCATGACATCCTTCAAATGACAAATTAAGAAGGCTGATATTTTTAGCAAAGCTATGCATCACACAACACCAGGTAAAATGTGCATAGAGTTGCAAAGCATCAATCAATCAATAATTGGGGGCATACGCCAGGGGGCGCGTCGCCTCGCCCACCCTACGACGCCACTCCCGGGGGTCACCACGCGCGAGTTCCCATGCAGGCTCCTTTCCCATACCAAGCAGCTCTCGACAAGAAACATCAACTTGCCCCAGCCACGAGCCTTGTGGGCGCCCCCTTGGCCTCCTCCACGCCGGATTGTCTCTTACAGATACAACCCGATGGGAAGGATCGGTTTCAGGGTAGCGTGCCACATGCCCATATAGCCGAAGTTGGCGCTGACGGACTATGCAGGTAATAGGCCTCGATTCAGTCTCAGGGTGCAATCGCTGATTTGACACGAAATCATCCCAGCGATACCCCATGATTCTGCGAAGACACTTATTACCAAAGGCATTGATTCGTCTCTTCAAGTCACTATTTAGTGTCCATGTCTCACAACCATAGAGTAAGACAGGGATCACAAGCGACTTGAAGATCCGGATCTTTGTCCTCCTGCACAGGTACCGACAACGCCAAATACTCCCGCTGAGCGAGTCCATAACACCGTGGGCTATGCCAATCCGTCGTAAGACTTCTTGACGTGACCCGCCGTCATTATGGACTGCGCTACCAAGGTATGTAAAACTTTCCAAGATCTCAATGTCCTCGCCACACGCATGAACAGACTGTACTGCTTCATCTAGTAAGTCTCCAAATACCTGGACCTTGGTCTCGAGCCTGGAGACCTCAAGTCCCAAAGGCTTTGCCTCCTCGTGCAGCGCCTCGAGAGCCATCACCAGGACCTCCAGCGACTCAGCAAAGATTATTGCATCATCGGCAAAAGCAGGATCAGTGATCTTGGTGTTGCCGACGGATGCTCCACAATCACTTTGATCTACAACCTTGTCCAATACCCAGTCCATACAAGCGTTGAAAAGTGATGGGGCAAGGACGCACCCCTGCCTCACTCCTGTATTCACAGGAAAGAAGCTGGATACACCTGCCCCACACTTCACAGCACTCTCAGTCCCAGAATACAGACCAGTTATCAAACCAATAGTCCTTGCAGGAATCCCTCGAAGTCGCAGAAGATCCCAGAGTGACTCACGATGCACTGAGTCAAACGCCTTCTTGAGATCAACATAGGCTGCAAGCATCCCCTGTCGAAACTCACGTCGGCGTTCCACCAGGACACGAAGCGCTAGGATACGGTCCGTTGTTGACTTACCAGGCGTGAACCCAGACTGCTGAGGTCTCTGATGCTTCACCAGATGACTGCGAATTCGTGTCAGCAATAGATGGGCAAGCACCTTGCCTGGTACGCTGAGCAGTGTAATACCGCGGTAATTGTTGCAGTCCTGACGGTCCCCTTTCCCTTTCCAGATAGGGACGACCAGCCCCCTTTTCCAGTCAGGAGGAATGGTACCTGATTGCCACAAGGCAGTCAGGACAGCATGCAACCCGCGGATCATGGCCTCACCCCCAGCTTTGAGGAGCTCCGTACTGATATTACAAACACCAGCTGCCTTTCCACCCTTCAACTTTGCTACAGCCTCTCTGACTTCGTCAAGAGAGGGTGCGGTTTCGTCAATGGGAGGATCGGCATCCACTGCCTGTAACCCAGTGGTGTGAAGCTGCTCAGTTGGAGGGTCCACCGTGAACAACTGCCCAAAGTACTCAGCCCAACGAGCCATCTGCACATCCATGTCCGACACGAGGCGCTCATCTGCTGTTCGAATAGCACTCGCCCGAGAAGGAGACTTGGAACGGAGCTTCTTCAGGGCTCGGTAGGCGGGTCGGAGGTCATTAGCGTTCAAATGACACTCGACATCCTCAGCGAGACTCCTGACATACCTCTCCTTGTCTCTCCTCAGGAGGGTTCTAGTCCGGCGTGACAGAGCCCTGTGCTGGTCCCGGTTCCCAGCCAGCCTGGCAGCGCGACTCTCCTCGATTTTCTCCAGCGTCTCCGTCGAGACAAAACCACGCCTTGACCTCGGGCGCTCCCCAATACACTCCTTGGCAGCCTGTAGAGTTTCACGTTTGAAGGTATCCCACAGTTCTACAGGATCCCCGAGAGCACCGAGCACATCAAACCGATTTGAGACTGCCACCGCATACTCATGAGCACATGTCAAGTCCTTCAGTTTCTCAAGATGAAACACAGTATGGTTACCTCTTGAGATTCTTCTGGACTTGACATGAAGCTTAAGTGTAGCAACAACAAGTCTGTGATAGCATTGCAAAGCATGCTAAACCCAAAAGCAACCAAGTTATATCAGTGCAGAGGAAATTAATAATTACAGGGAGGTTCCGTTATACGAGCATTCGGTATACGAGAATCCGATGATACGAGATGTGTAAATTAGGGTCTATTTTCAATATACGAGATCGAAAATCCAATGATACGACATTCAAACTGGGGTGAGTAAAATTATCAAGTTAAAAATGCACGCCCTACCACTCCCTGGCTGGACAAAGGGGGATTTGGTTGACCCCAGTGAGATCATCCCTAGCAAGCCGTGACCTGAAGGGTAATTAAGCATATGGCGAGGCCTGACATTTAAGGGTAATTAGCAGGTGTGTGGCCCCAACCTTGGGACCGCAGTCAGGTCACCCCTAGCAAGGCGTGACCTGAAGGGTAATTAAGCATATGGTGCGGCCTGACCTTTAGGGGTAATTAGCAGGTGTGCGGCCCCAACCTTGGGACTGCTACACTACCTTCTCTTGTATCACGCGGCGTCCCCTACATTACATCGACTTTTTTGCTTGTTATGCATGTTTTATGTTTAATTAATGTGCAGTTATGTTATTTTGTGTGCTATTTTCTCTTTCAGAATGCTTTTTCTACAGAATAGGTAGTACAGTGTGGGTAATATAGACGCTGTGTGTTTGTTGTGTTTCCATTGTTATATTTTGTTTTCTGATAAATGAATTAGAACCATACATACATTAGCGTTAACTAAATAAATAACATCATCAAACGGGAAAAATTACCCGATTTCATGACCTTTTTTGTTAGTTAACGCTAATTTATGTATGGTTCTAATTCATTTATCAAAAAACGAATATAGCAATGGAAAGCTAATTAAATTCCGCTTCTATTGATATTCTCCATGTAAAATGTTTTTGAGCAAAATATTAAATGGCGAAGAGTTAAAGTTCATACATATTTCTTGTGAGTCTCATAATGGCCTTTCTTTAGTCTGTTTTACGGTTTTTTATTTGATAATATTATAGAACAAACATTTCCGAAGATAACAATATATCTTTTATACTGATAAACATATATTAGGTACGAAATTACCCGATTTCATGATGTTATGTATTTAGTTAACGCTAATTTATGCATGCTGCTAATTCATTTATCAGAAAACAAAATATAGCAATGGAAAGCGAATTAAATTCCGCTTCTATTGATATTCTCCATGTAAAATGTTTTCGAGAAAAATATTAAATGGCGAAGAGTTTAAGTTCATGCATATTTCTTAAGAGTCTCATAATGGCATTTCTTTAATGTGTTTTACGGGTTTTTATTTGATAATATTATAGAACAAACATTTCCGAAGATAACAATATATCTTTTATACTGATAAACATATAATTAGGTAGGTAAACTTGTCATCTCGGTGGCCTCGTACAGACGCCGTCCGTGACGTCATCAATCTCAGGCGCAGGCCTTTATAGATTGAGACGGCCTTGCCTCTCCCCGCCTTGTCCCCGTCATCTCAAACTAATTCTCGTTTTATTCGGAATGCTTGCGTTTTAAGGAGTTTTAATGTATCAGAAAGTAAGATGTATAAGTAAGGAGCCTGTGTTGCTAGTGTTTTGGTGGTAGAAGGTGCATGTGTGTGTGGGTTGAAATAGTGAATATTTGTGATATGGGGAGGCCCGCGGCAAGGCCTCTCCGTCACTCTGCCTCGCCATCAGTCACCTCATCATAACATCTTTAAATCACCCTTATTAAGGTGACACATGGTGCTACATTGATTTAGATAATGACAAGTATATATAACATCTCACCATAATCACTAAGTTGTATAATAACGAGTAATAAGACGTTTAATCCTGCCCAAACCTACAGTGGCGGAGGAGCTGGCGGCTCCAGCGGCGCCGCCACTCAAAACTTTTGAGTAAAAACCCGCAGTTGTCCGCCTCACCTGTGTCTTCCTGAAGAAGACAGTCAGCTCCCACGCCTGTGATAGCACCAGGGATCATAGGATTCCTCAAGGGGTTCTCGCTCCCCTACTAAATATTACCAAAGACATCTATCTCCCTTCGTGAAGTTGGTGTTGATATCCACCTCACGGGCTTCATGCTGCTGCTGCTGCTGCTGCCGAAGGCCGCGCTGCCAGACGTAGATGAGTCCCTTGCTTGTATTTCATCTCTTTACTCATATATATGAATAATATCCATCCAAATGCAATCATATGTCTACATTCACCTATAAAAAAGATATTTCATAGCATACCAAGCAATAATGAGCATGTCTGGAGACTTCCGACCTCTGCTAATACCGGTCTTGAGCAGTCGTTGGCCAGTGTGCACGTTAACGACGAAATCGACGAATTTTCCGCGCTGTGGGTTCCGTCGTTGGACTAACGACCAAAAAAAGGTCTTTAAGTGTTTTGTGGCTTCTGGCCCAGGCAGTGGTGTTTGGCTCTGCCTTCCCGCTCTTAGCCACGCCGCCACGCCCTAACACTTGAGGGCACGGCGGCGGCGTCCACCCCTCCCTGTAACACCCTGTCCTCCGCCGCCCCGGTGCCTTTCTAAAGCCCGGTCCCTATCACCCCTTTTTGTTTCCATCATGGACTCCCAGGGCGCCCTGGGGGTTCCTAAAGGGGATTCCTCGCACCCCTAAACAACACCAAGAAGAACAAAGAACCTACGCCATCTTTTCCTCTGGCCATTGGACCAGCACGATCACAAAGCAAAGAGCGCGGGGCTCCCAAACTCCGTCCCAGGTGTGTTGTACGGGTTTGGGGTTTTTTTTTGTTTTTTTATCGCATATGTAGTGTTAAGGTTTAGTTCGGTGGGGGGTTTTTAAAAAGCCCCCAGGATTCTTACCTACATCTTTGTGTATTTCTTCATTCCTGAGTTTTTTTGAAAAACATCATGGCGCTTTCAATGATAATGGCATTCCCTGTCCTACCTTTTAACATTTTAAGTCCCCGGGAAACAATTTTTTTTTTCTTTTTTAAAAGACTTGTGGTGGCTTTAAATACTTACATTTCTACATCCGTATTTCGGGAAAGTTAAAGGGGCTATCTGGATGTCTGTGTCATTTTGGTTTTTCATCTGTGTCATAGTATGGCTAAAAATAAACAAATAAAAAAATTTTTACTAAGTGGCTACCAACATAGAGCCCACCATCTATTGTTTATTTCCCGGGTGTAAAACCGGGGGCTGTTTTTGGGTCGCCCAAAAAAAAAAATGCGTGGGGCGAAATTTAAAACCGTCTATACCTCCCGAAAAAAAGCAAAAAAACAACGGAAACGGGTAGATTATACAGTCATGTTTAAAAACTACTGTTTCATCTTCGTGGCACAGACACAGTAAAAGTTGCTGTAAATTCGTAATTTTGGGGCTGGCGACCAACTGCAGGGGGCGATTTTTACTTTTTTTGGGTAAAACTTTGGAAGAAGTCCTTCCCCCTATTTTTTTTTTCTCCCCCCTACAGCCACAAGCCGGGGGAAAACGGGGGGGAATAGGGGGTTTTTTTGGGGGGGGGAAGCAAATATAAGTGATTTAGGGTTTCCCCCCAAAAAATCATAAAGTCACTATTTTAAAAAATCTGGGAAATTTCCCCAAAAATTTAGGGATTTCCCTAGATACCCATTGCTGGGGTTTTTCCCCTTAAATTTGATATATGTAAAATTTTGGGAAAATTTTGGGAGAGAAAATAAGAGTCGTGTCTCCCTTTCCCCTCCCCAAAAAACCCAATTTTTTCCATAAGGCCACCATCCCTTTGCTGGCCATAGGGGGTCAAAAAAAAACGAAACCCTTTTTCAAAGCCAGGGGGCTGGGGCCCCCCATGGCTCCCTAAGGGTTCTAACCCTAACCTCACTAAAACCCCCCCAAAAAGGGGTTTTAAATTTAACCAAATTCACTAAAACGAAACGTTGATTCGGCCCACAAGTTGAATCGGCCCCCTATATTAATGCATCCCAAAGAAATGCTTTTATTAAAACCCTTATGGGTTTTTAAAAATAAAAACAAAACCCACAAAGTATCCCTAACCAAACCTAACCTTAACCAAAAAGTATCCAAACCCAAAACCCTTTAAACCAAAAAGTATACCTAACTTAACCAAACCCTAACCTTAACCCAAAGTTTTACCTAACCTAACCTTCCAAAAGTTCCCTTTCCCCCTAACCTTAACCACAAGTATACCTAACCAAACCTTAACCACAAAGTATACCTAACCTAACCAAACCTTCCCTTTAACCAAAAAGTATACCAAAACCTAACCTTAACCAAAAATTATACCTCCCCTAACCAAACCAAACCCTTTAAACCCCCAAAGTTACCAAAACCTAACCAAACCCTTTAAAAACCACAAAGTAAAACCAAACCAACCTTAAACCCAAAAAGTATCCCTAACCAAACCCTTTAACCACAAAGTAAAACCTAACCAACCCTTTAAACCCCCAAAAAGGTATCCCTAACCAAACCCAAAAACCAAAAAGTTCCCAAACCAAACCCCCCCTTTAAACCACAAAGAAAACCTAACCAAAACCAAACCTTAACCACAAATTATACCAAACCAACCCCTTAACCACAAGTAACCTAACCTAACCAAACCAAAAATTATCCCCCTTAACCCCAAACCAAACCTTTAAACCACAAAGAAAACCAAAACCTAACCTTAACCAAAAGTTTTCCTAACCAAACCCTTAACCAAAAAAGTATACCAACCTAACCTCCTTAACCCAAATTAAAACCTAACCAAACTTAACCTTAACCAAAAATTTTCCCTAACCAAACCTTAACCAAAAAGTATCCTAACCTAACCAAACCCTTCCCTTTAAAACCAAAAAGTATACTGTCTGCTGGGTATGCATGCAAACTATAGGGGGCCTGTTTCAAACTGGCGGCCCGAATCAACGGTTTACCACTAAACCCCCCAAAATTTTCAAACCTTAAACTTCATTTAAAAACCCTCTAAAAGTTACTACTTTAACCTCACTATCCCCCTTTTAAAGTTACTAACCTAACCTCACTAAAAACCCCTTTTTAAATTTTATAACCAAACCCTCACTATAAAGTTACTAACCAAAACCCCACTATAAAAACCAAAAAGTTAAAAAACCAAACCTCACTATAACCCCCAAAAAGTTACTAACCTAACCTAACTATATCCCCTTTGAAAGAAATTTAACTTAACCTCACTAAAACCCCAAAAAGAAACAACAAAACCCCTTACTATAACCCCCTAAAAGTTCTAACCTAACCTTAGTTGGGGATATTTTAGTGAAAAAGGGAAATAATATATAAAATATATAATATAATTATAAAATATATATATATAAAATAAAATATATAAAATATATTTATATATATATATATTTTATATCTATTATAATATATATATATAGAAATTTAATAAAATTTTATATATATATATAAAAAATTTTTGGGCAATCGGGGGGAAAAACCGCTAGCCCTAAAAAACCCCCAAAAAAATTATCACCCTACATTTAAACCTAAATGTACCCTACATCATAACCCACTCATTAAACCTGTATTTTGGGAAAAATAGTCCTTTCAAGTTCCCTTTTAAAATTTGGGAATACCCGTGACGGGGCGGGCCCAAAGGGCGGGTACCGATGTTATCAAGGCTACGGGAGGGGGTGTTTTTTGTATAACTACGTATTAAGGGGTTTAGTTTTGAAAACAACTTTTTTCTACTTTTTTTCCCTTTTAAAAGCCCCCCCCCCCCCCAATGTGGCAGGTTTATCAAGTGAAAAAAAACCTTTCTTTTACAAAATGAGTTTTTTGGGCCACAAAAAAGTCCTTTGGTTTTCTCGTTTCCTCGTTGGTTACACCTAATAAAATTGCAGTACTTAGCTCAAGTCACCATCCCCAAAACCTTTTTGTGCCCGGACCGCCAGGGGGTGAATTAAACCGAGGTAAACATTTTAAAACCCTCGTGTTGTAAAGTGATGTCCCCGTCCTCTCACTAATAAACCCTCGCCGATTATTTATTAAAACAAATTATTCCCCAATGTTTAATTACAATATATATGTTTAAAATATATCATAAAGGTTATGGGGTACAAAATTTAGAGCTTTTTCTACCCTATATGCAATAATTCATGCAAACAAACGTTTTTTCCTTACACAGGGTCTTATTTTCCTTTAGCCCAAGGGTGTACTGGGGCTCTTCCCTAGTTTGGAAGTGCTGGGAGGGGAAATTTGCGGGGTTAAAATTTTTTGGGCACCTCAAAATTCATGGGCCGGCCCGTGTGGGTTAACCCAAAGGGCCGAGCGAAACGCTGGAACCTTTCAGATGTGAAGTACAAAGAATACAAAAAGGGCGGTAGTTCTTTTCAGTCGAACCCGGGAAGGATGATTTTCCAAAGTTTTTTCCCTGTTATCAAACGGTCCCGAAAATCTCCGTTTTTTCAGCCAAAAGGGTTTTGGGGGAGGTTAAATCGGGTATTTTGGTACTTTCAAGCAGAAATTTTGGGGGGTACCCGTTGTTTTCGGGCCGCCAGTTGAATCAGGCCGCCTATTTTAAAATCATACTGGCAGATTTTTCGGGGGTCTTTTTCCCAGAGATTTCCCATTTTTTTTTGGGCCTACAATAGGGGCTTGTTCTAATGGAGATATTTTTTTAATTTTCGCAAACCTAAAAAAAAAAAAAAAAAAAGGTATACTTTTGGGGTTTAAAGGTTAGGTTGGGTTTTCCTTAAAACCTATAAGGTTGGGTTAGGTTTCAAAAAAACCTTTAAATTTGGTTTAGGATTTTTTTAAAACCTAAAAGGGTTGGTTGGTTTCTTTTAAAACCCCTATAATTTTTGGGTTTATTTTTTCTTTAAAACCTATAAGGTTAGGTTGGGTTTTTTTTCTTTAAAAAACCTAAAAGGTTGGGTTGGGTTTTCCTTTAAAATCTTAAGGTTTTTAGGTTTCTTTAAAAAACCTATAAGGTTGGGGTTAGGTTTCCACAAAAAACCTAAAAGGGTTTAGGTTGGGTTTCATTAAAACCTATAAGGTTGGTTGGTTTCATTAAAACCTATAAGGTTGGGGTTGGGTTTCTTAAATCTATAAGGTTGGTTTGGGTTTTCCCTTAAAAACCTAAAAAGGTTTGGGTTTTTAAGTTTTTTTTTTTTAATTTTTTTTGTGTTATTTTTTTTTTGCGCAAAAAAAAATTTTTTTTAAATTCTCCGTTAGAACGGCACCTTTGTGGGCCGGGAAAAAAATAGTCGGTGTTTTCTAAAAAAACGACCGCAAAACTCTCGTCCAGTATGCATTTAATAAGGGGGGGCCTGTTAAACTGGCGGCCCGAATAAACGGGTATCCGAAATTGAACGGGGTTTAAAATTATTTTTTTCCCTATGTTTTTTGATGTTTTTAAAAATGATGCCCCTTCAAATCGTCGGAATGGAAATCATTTTGCGTTTTTCCTGCTTCGTTAGGTTAGGCTCCCAAACCTCTTCCAGGTTTTTTTAGCGTCTTTTGGGGGGGTTTTGGGGTCGGTACCCGGGCCCATTTCCCCCCCTCCCATTTCGCCACCCCGGGAGTCTTTCCCCCCACACCTTTGGAGTTTTTTCCGCCCACCCATGGTTTCATTTCCCCCCACCCATGGAGCCCCTTTCCCCCACACCATGGAGTCTTTTCGCCCACACTATGGATCTTTTTCGCCCACACTTGGGGGTCTTTCGCCCCACCTTTGGAGCCCTTTTCCCCCAAATTGTTACTGGGGGTTCATTTCCCTCCCTTTTAAGGGCCCGGGTTCCCTTGGGGAATTAAATAAAATACCCCGGGTTTAATTATTTTACGTGGCCCCCCAATTTCCCCTCCCAAAATTGGGAGCAGGGTTTTTGTTTACCTTATTGTTTCTAAGCGCTTTTCCTGGTTTTCCCGCCCAAAATAAATAGTTGCGGAGATATAGAACTTTTAGGTGGGGGGAGGAATATGTCTCCTTTTTTTCAAAATGCCTCCCTCTTCCTTTTCATTTGCCCTTTGCATCGCTTTTTTTGGGTATTTTATTAAACTTATATTTTGGCCCCCAGTTAGGGGTTTAAAAGGGGTTAGGTTAGAAAGGGTTCGGAAATTTTAGGTTAGTGGGTTTAAGGTGCCTGGATGCGCCTCCGAAAAAAAAGGCGATGCAAGTCATAGAAGGGGAAAGAGGGAGGCATTTTGAAAACCAAGGAAACATTTTTCCCCAAACCCCCACCAAAAATGTTCTAAAATCTCTAAAACAAATTAAATTTGCGAGGGAAAAGTTTCATGAAAAAATTCTCTTAGAATACAATAAGGAAAACCCCAAAAACCCACTCCCAATTGTGGGGGAAAGTTTGGTGCCTCGTAAAAATATCCCCCAAATTTTTTTGCCTTTAACTGTGCTTTTAAATTTGGGGAGTTAGGGGTTTCCCTTTAAACCTCTCATTTTGTTTACCGGGGGGGCCTTTGGCCCAAGCGCCCCAAGTGACAACTCAAACTTGAGACAGGCACCCAATCGTGAGACTACTCGCCCCGGGCAAGGGTTTTAGGAAAGGTTTAAAGGTTAGGTAAAATTTTTGGGGTTTAAAGGTTTTAGGTTGGGTTGGGTAAAACCTTTTGGGGAAAAGGGTTGGGTTGGGGTTATATTTTGGGGTTAATTTTAGGTTTTTTTCATTAAAACCTAAAAGGGTTTTGGGTTTGGTTTCAAAAAAACCCATAATTTTTGGAAAGGGTTTTCGATGTGGGTCGATTTGTTTTTTTTCCGGGGTCACTGTCTTTTAGGCGGGTCATTGTCTGGGGGCGGTTGTCCCGGGGGCCCCGGTAGTCTAAAAAGCTTTTAAACCGGGGAAAATTTAGGTTTTAAAGGTTAACATTTTGGTTTTTTAAAGGGTTTTATATTTAATTATTTTTTTAATTTTTAATTTTTATATTTATATTCACACAAATTTTAATAAACTTACTATAGCTTTTTTTTTCGAATTCTTATTTACCATTTCGATAAAAGCCCCAAACAACCCCCCTACTGCTGCCCCCCCTGCGGGTGCCTTTTGCCCTAAAACCCCACTTATACAGGGTATAAAACTACTAAAACCCAATATACTCTTGCACGTGACATAAAACTGGGGGCGAATCGATTTTAGAATTACTTCCCTTGGGTGAAAAGCCCTGTGGGCAAAAATTCCGAAAACCCTTTGGGGAGTTAGTTTTTTTCAGGTTACGAAACCAATGTCCATGTATTGAAATTAAATTTCATTTTTCCCTTTTCTAGTATAAGATTTAACAGAGTTTTTTTGTTAAAATGGGAGGACCGTGGGGGTCGCTCCCGGGCCGTTCCCAAAACTTACGTTTGCTATATTTTTCTTTGCCATTAAAACTGTCCAGTTTTAAAACCCCATTTTCGCTTTAAACCTTCAAAATTATATACTATTAAAGAAGGGGTTTATTTTTTTACAATGGACCGAAGTTCCTTACAAAAATTTGGGAGTTGGGTTTCTATTTACCTTATTGGATTCTGGGAAAACATTCTCATGACTTCCTTTCAAAAAATCATTACTTTTGAGATATGCCAAGGGACTTTATAGGGAGAGGCGAGGACAAGTGTTTACGTGCGCCTCATTTCTTTTTCCCCTCTTGTGACCTGCATCCCCTCTGTTCTTCCCCCTTGCCGCGGACATTTTTTTAAAAAGAAAATTTGGCTTTAGTTAGGAGTTAAAGCCCTTTAAATAGTTAGGTTTGGTTTTTTTAGTAGTCAAAAGGTGGGGTTGGGGGTTTGTAAAAATTTTCATATCCCTATACCTCCTTCCTATTTAAAAAAATCTTTTATCTCCGAAAGTAGTGTTTTCGACCGAAGCTCCCTAGAGCAAGGTCCCCCAAACCCCCCCCGAGCAAAACCCCGGGGCCCAAACCCCCAAGCCGAGAGGGCCCCAGGGCCGAAACCCAAAAAAAAAACTCTGAAAAAACCCCTATACAAACAAAAAATTGCAAAGAATTTTTTAATGGGGACACCTGGTGACATTTCTCAGCACAAAACTTTCAAATCAAGGGGGAATGGAACTAACACTTTGCAAGAGACTCGTCCAAATGGGGCCTGTGAGCCCGGGGCACCGGGTTTTTTAAATTTTTTTCTTTTTATCTTGCCCAAACGCTGTTTTCCCCCCAAATATGTTTTCAAACATCGGCCCACATTTTTAATTTTTTTAAAGGGGGGGTTTTTGGGTTTTTTTTTTGGAAATTTAGCTGCCAGGGGGTTTAGGTGCGAACTTTGAAAATTTTAGGGGGGAAGGGGGCCCCCGTCGGAACACTGGGGTCAAAAGAGCCCCGAGCTGGGGGTCCCCAGGGGCCCCACTCCCGGTCCCGGGTCGGGGGGGTTCGCTGAACAGCTTCAGCCTGTGGGGGGGGGGGGGTAGCCGCGTACAACAACAAAAAAGGGTGGCAAAATCTTTTTTCAGTCCCCCAAAGACGTCCCGTATTTCTCTGTGCTGGTGGGCCCTTTAAATTGACTTAGAATGGGTTTAAGTCCTTCTTTTTCAGCTAGCTCCATAGCTTTTAGCCCCCCCTCTCGGAAACGTGAACCTTTGACTCTGTCCGGGAGGATATCTCTGCCCTTTGGGGCTGAAGGTTCCGGTTTTTTCAGGGGGTGGTCAGGTCGGCGAAAAAGCGAGATCGGCCCCCGGCGGCTCCTCAAACTGGGGGGGGGGGGGGAAATTTGCTCCCTTGGAGGACAAAACTCCGACAGCTGCTTTCTGAGGGCGAAGAAAACCTTTAAACTAGAGCCGCGGCTGACCAAAGCACGTCGCAGAATTTTAAAACCCGGGGCGCCAAAAAACTCCCGCCTTTTGGGATCGGCAAGCGGGGCCGGACCGGGGGGTGGTTGAGTCCCTTTTTGGCCAAAACAAGGTTCCCCTGCCCTTTTACCAAAGACGCTCAGACGTCCCGACAGCGTCGCAGACCCGGGAAAACGGGGTTCTTGGTGCAAAAATTTCAGTGAAAACGCACAAAGTCCTGTTTTATGGCCCAAATCCCCCAGTGCCTTTTGTCAGGGGCGAAGCAAAACCCTTCGTGGGGCCCAAACCCTGGCTGGGGGGAAATGTCGGGGGTCACTGCGGACAAATTGGCTTTAAATTTCCAAACCCATTTTTGTCCCATACACTTCAACACTGGGCCCCGGACTCGTCCCCCGGTGGTGGGTACCCTTTTAGGGGACGAGCTGCAGGACCCTCCCACATCCAGGTTGTTTGTCCCCTCCAAAGGAAGAAAATCCCCCAGCTGGGCATGTCCTTTACATCCCTGGCTCGTCCAAAGGGCCCGTTTGGGAAATAGCGCACACCTTGACAAAGTTCCCGCAGGGTAGAGCGAACCCTTAGGCCATCTTCCCACGCGCGGTGATGGTGGAGGCGAGGGGTGATCTCCTGAAAACCCCTTCTTCTCCGGGGAATGCGTCCACCCGCGGCCATCATACACTCCTTGATTTAAATCTCCGTGGTGGGAAAGGGCCCCAAGGCTCCGGGCCCAGGGAGCAACCCGGTAAACCGGCACGAGTGGTTTTCTTGCTCCGACTGAAGTTGAAAAAAAGGGTTCTTGACGCGTTGTCTGCTTTTTCCAAAGTGAGGACAGGGGAGACACCTCCTCCCTTTCCCGTTCTCCTCCGTATCTCTGCGTACTTTTTTTGAAGTGTTTCGGGGGGGGGGGCCTCTTTACATTGTTTCTTTGCACACGACAGTGTCATGGCGATGAAGGGACAGGGGGTTTTTCCCCCCTTTGCTCGGCAAAGAAGTAGCGCGGGCCACGGCTGTTGAAAAACGTTTTTTTCCTCGCAGTTTCGTTTTTTTAGAAGGGAAGCCCCCCGCAAAAAGAAAAAAAAACTTAAAATAAGAAGGCCCAAACTCTTTTAAAAATATCCCTTTAAATTAAACCCCCTAACCTGAACTAAACCCAAATTTCCCTAACCTAACCTAAACCCTAAATTAACCAAACCTAAAACACGCTCTTGGGAAAAAAAAATGTTTTTAACACACGTTGGAAAGATGGGGCTTGCGCCGTGACCAAAATAAAAAAATCTGGGGGCCGCACGGTGGCCTCGCGGGGCCCCGGGGTTTTGGGGGCCCCTGTCTAAGAGAATGTTTCTTGAATCTAATTTAAGGTTTAAAAAGAAACCCCCCACTTCCCCCCAAATTTTGTAGGGAATTTCGATCCTAATGTAAAAAATTTCCCAAAAAATTTTATAGTTGTCTAATAGTGCATACAACACACCCCCCCCCTTCCCAAACCCCCAACCCTATAGGAAGTTAAGTTAAGGTTCGGTCAGGGATAATCACGCCCGGGGGGGCGGGGGGGGCGGGGTCCCCCCCCTTTTTGGATGTTAGATTTGTTTTTGGTTAGGGGAAAAAATCCCCCGCCGGGGGAGGCAAGCGGGGCCCTCGGAAAGGGTTGGGGAAAGCGGGGGGGGGCCCCTTTTTTTCGTACAATTTTCCTCACTTCTCTGGTTTCTAAACACTGCTATTTTTCCCCTTTCCCTTTTTTTTGCTTTTTCTGATGGGGATACATTTTTATCAATGGAAAAGGTGTCTTAGGGTTTTGGTTTTTGAAAAAAAAAAAAGGGGTTTTTTTTTGGGGAAAAAAATAAAACCGCCATCTGAAAAAAACCCCCTTAAATTTTTGGGCCCAAAAAAATAGGCAGTGTCTCAGAAAAAGGCCGCGCCAAATCCCCGTTCCTTTTTCCAAGATTTTTTTCCAGGAATAGGTTAGTAATTTTCCCTAGGGTTTATGGTTTTTTTATTTTTTATGTTTTCCCGCCTTATTCATCCCATAAATGGTTTTTTCCGGATATATTTTCGTCATCCACTAATACCTATCAGTACAAATCTTTTTCCCCTTTCCCCCGCCCAAAAACCCGGTTTGAAAACAATTTTTCCCATGGGGTCCCCGGAAGGGTTTGTGGAGGTGGGGGGGTACTGAAAAAAGGGGGCCCCTTTCCGACGTTTTTTAATGGGGACCATCAATCTTTTTAAAAACATCAAAGCTAGGAAAAGAATACTTTTTTACTCCGAAATTAAAAGGGAATTTGACAGATAAAAATTTTGCCGGGGAAAAAAGGAGGTTTTGAAGGTCCAGGGAGGTCGAAACTTCCAATGTTTCTATCATAGATCAAAACTAAAAAAAGATTTTCTTTATTGTCACTGACTGTTTTGGAGCAAAAATGTTTTTTCCAAAAATTTGGACTCTTCACAACTTGGGGGGCTTGAAATGAAAGATCAGTTTTTGTTTGGGAGGTGGTGCCAGATCTGGGGGAACTTGAAAATTATTATGTACAGTAAAACCCCTTTTAACTCGGCCCCATATAAACTCGGAATTTGATATAACGCATGGCAAGGACAAGTGTTTTGGGGTTTTTTTTTTTTAATTTTTTTATTATTTTTTTTTTATATATACCCCCTTTGCCTATAGCGCGTGTAGGGAGTGAGCTCCCCGGGGTGGGGTGGGAGGCCCCCGCCCCTGGTGGTTTCAGCAGGTTCTTATAGTGACGCCTGTGATTAGAGGCTCATTCCGCCCCCTGTTTTCCTCCCTGCACTCGCAGTCCAAGGGGAAAAAAAGTTAATGGACAGGGCATAGTGTTGCGTAAAAAGTGCTCAAGTGATGTAAAAAATTAAAACTTTATTTTCGATGGCACCCAAAATTCCCCACAATAAGGGGGTATGGGGTTTTTTTTTACCTTATTTTAAATTTTAAGAGACATTTTCTCTTTGGCTTTCCGTCCCCAAAATTTAATAGTTTCGGGGATATAAACATTTTTAGGGGGGGGGAGGAATAGTCTCCTTTTTTACAAATGCCCCCCTCTTCCTCTTCTTGTGCCTGCATCCTTTTGTTTTGGGGTTTTTTTTAACTTTATTATTGGAAACCCGTTTTGGAGGTTAAAGGGTTTGGTAAGGTTTAAAGGGTTTGGTTTTGGTTAGGTAAGGTTCAGGTTAAAGGGTTTGTTTGGTAAGGTTTAAGGGGGGTTTGGTTTGGTAAGGGTTCCCGGGTTTCCCTCCGAAACAAAACGATACGGGCACAAAAGAAAGGAAAAAAGGCAGGGATTTTGTAAAAAAGGAGACATATTCCTCCCCCCACCTAAAAAAGTTTTTCCCTCTCCGAAAAATTGATTTGCGACGGAAAGCTCAAAAAGAAAATGTCTCAAAGGGGAAATCAATAAGGGAAACAAAAACCATGCTCCCCAAATTGGGGTTTTGGAAAATTTGGTGCCATCTAAAATTTTTCCCAAAAAAAAATTTTACAGGGACGGGACTTTTTACCTACAGTACGAGTTGTTTATTATAAAGTGATTAAAAAGAAAACCCTGTTAAAAAGCACCCAAATCCCCCCAACATCTTCACATGTTTTCAACAAAGGGTTCCCCCCTCCTTGGTTACATGCCTGCTCTACCCCTTCATTGGGAAGGGGGGTAATTTTTTATGCTTTTACAGTACTGATTTTTTTTTTTTTTTTTTTTCCCCCCCCTATCAAGGGACATTGCATAACCCCGGCCATTGAATAAATCGGCCCAAAGGGGCCAAAACCCCCATCGTGCCAGTTAAAAGCTTTTTACTGTACTAGCAATGGGGTGTGGTGGGGTTTTGGGGCTGAGGGGGGGGAATAAGTTTCAGGAGTGCTGGGTTTTTTCCCGGGTATAATAAAGTTTCAAATGCTATTTGAAAACTTGGGTTTATCACAAACAAAAATTAGCACAAAACTGCAGCAGTGGAAATTTTGGGGGGTTGATAGCAAGACGATTGTAGCGAGACAGGCGCCGGGCCTTTGGGAGGGAAAATGTGAATGATTGTAAAACAAATGAGTGAGCTTGGTCGTAGTTGGGGTAGTTTTTGGGGGATTTTTTGTTAGGCAATAAAACATCTTCCCTAAATAAAAAAGTAATAATAATAAAGGTACTAAAAGTAGCTTGTTAAAAATAACGGGACTTACCCCTTTCCTTTTTAAAGGGGTCTTAGGGCCCTTCGTTTACATTTCTGTCCATTTCATTTGTACATATCCAATGTACAAATTTTAAATACCCAAAAATCTAACCTCCTGAACCTCCCCCCCCCTGACACCCCCGCGGATTTTGGGTTTTTATGCGAAGAGCGCGTCTACAAACCGTTCTGGGGAAGGGGTTTTGGTGCCCAGAGAGCGAGAGGGTTTGGGGGAGGGGGACGACGGGTGTCCCCCCGTCCCTTTTTCGGGAGTAAGTTTTATTTCTTGCTTTTGGGTTTTCGCTGTTATGTATGGGAAAAAATTCCTAAATAGAAAGGAAAATTTTCAAGAAAAAAATAAAAACCGCTGGCATAAAAGGTTTTTATCTGAAAAATGTTTTTCATATCTCGGGGGCGGGAAAAGGGTGTTTTTTAAAAAAAACCCCCCACCTTCAATTCCCCCTCCGCTGCCAAACCCATAAATAAACACTTTTTTTGTGGAGAGTTACAGTATTTTACGAAGTAATTATTGGGTTTGTGTGAAGTCTGGGGTTTGGACTAAATATTCATGGTTATTTGGGTTGCTACACACATCTTATTGGGGCATTTTTTTAGCGAAAACCGGGAAAAAACTGCCTCCTCTGCTGCTAATCAGCCTAAATCAGGGCCCACCAAACCCCGTAGCCGGCGTGGGTTAGCTTTGTCCCTCGGGTTTCGTGCTTTTTTTTGACTGTTGGTCTGTTGCTATTTTGGAAATTTTTTCAATTTACTTTTTTTTTGCTGTTATTGAGATTGTTGTAAGGTTAAAAGTGTGCTCTCACGTCGGAAAAAAGTTTTAGCTTTTGGTTTTTCTCTCGCATGTATGGGTAAAGGGGGGAAGGGCCCCAAGACCTACCCGGTTTTAGTGTCCCGCCCAAAAATTTGAAATTGTCTGAAAACTTGCAAAAGTCCATAAAATAAAAAATTTCCCCTTAGGGGGGTTTGTTTGGTTCGGTTTGGAAAATAATCCTCCCAGCAAGAGAGGCAAGCGGGCCCCTCGGCGGGTAGCGAATGCGGGGGAGGGGACACTTGTTTTTCCCACCATTCCGTCACTTCTCCCGGCTTTGAGACACTGGGCTAAATTTTTTTCCTTTGGGAAAGTTTTAATGCTTTTTCTGATGGAGTACGTTTTTTATCAAAGGAAAAGGCGACAGGATTTGGGGGGAAAAAAGTTTTTTAACCTTTGTTTTTTTTGGGGTTTCCCCCGAAAAAAAAATACCTCCATCTGAAAAAAACATTTTTAAATTTTGGCAAAGGAAATATCTTTTTGTCTCAGAAAAATTCCCCCGTAGTCCCCGTCCATTTTTAAACCCAAAAAATTTTTTTTTGCCAACATTTTATTGTTACTTTTTACATTCATTTTGACCTACAAGGGGAAAAAGTGAAAAGGGGGAAAATACATGAAATCCAGACGGGCTGTTCTAAATATTTGCAAAAGGGTAAAAAATTTTTTTTTTGGGAGTTTTGTCTGTTTTGAATTTTCTGCCCCCGTTTGTCGCAAATCTCTTTTCTTAACAAATTTATTTGCTACAAAAGAATTTAAAACAAAATTAACCAAAACCCAACCTAAAACTGGGCCCCCCCCCCCCCCCCCCCCCAATTAAATTTGGCCCCTAATTGGCGCTGGGGGCTAATTTTATGCAGGTAAGGTTAAGGGCCCCGATTCGTCTCACGGTGCAATCGCTGATCTGACATGTAATCATCCTAGCAATACCCCATGATTCTGCGAAGACACTAAGGGCCAGATTGTCAAATGTTCTCTTCCGTGAAGAATGTCGTCGTCACGTAATTTGGTAGCGTCAAACTGTTCTGAGCCGCGAAGGATATCGTCGCACCGCGGTGAAGGTAAACAAACGAAGACATCGCACAAGACCATGTCTTCACCATTCCCTTCGCTGCGATGAGATTTCCTCTGTACTTTTCATCCCATTAAGAGGTAAGATAAGCACATTTCCCTGACTTTATGTTACTTTTTAGCTGTTTAATGACGAAATGAACCTTTGTGCGTAATAAACAGAGTGGTGTACAAGCCTTATTATTGAGAGTAGAGTATGCCAAAATATGCTTGCGCTAAGATTTCCTCTGTACTTTTCATCCCATTAAGAGGTAAGATAAGCACATTTCCCTGACTTTATGTTACTTTTTAGCTGTTTAATGACGAAATGAACCTTTGTGCGTAATAAACAGAGTGGTGTACAAGCCTTATTATTGAGAGTAGAGTATGCCAAAATATGCTTGCGCTAAGATTTCCTCTGTACTTTTCATCCCATTAAAGAGGTAAGATAGAGTACGATTTCCTGACTTTGATGTTTACTTTTTAGCTGTTTAAATGACAAATGAACCTTTGTGGGTAATAAACATGGTGTACAAGCCTCATTGTTGAGAGTATGCAAAAATATGCTGCGCAAGATTTCCTCTGTATTTTTTCATCTCATTATTTGATTGGTTGAGATTAGGTTACGAATCAATGCCCTGGTTAGGTTGTTACCTTGCTGGGTGAATGGGGGGTTGCCTGGCCCCGCTCCCCCCCAAGTTATGTCAGAGAGTACTGGTCATAGGAAGTATTGCGTTGAAATTGCATATTTACCGTTACTGTTTTTAGTTTTATCTTGACGAAATTAACCTTTGTGCATAAGTGAAAGGTGTTTAGAGAGCCCTCATTGCTTAAGTAGAGTATACCAAAACATGCTGAAAAAAAAATTGGCTACTACGCTTAATTTAGGCATATAGTACTTATGCCTAATAACCAACCGCTTCTCCCACCCTAACCCCCAAAGATGAGCATTGACAGTGCCATTTGAGATGGGATTTGTTTTTAATGTTTGCATACGTAGCTACTGGTGAAGAAAGTTTATTTTTATTATTAGAGAACAGCGCACAGATGAGACTCATTTTGGCTAAATGGGGTTATAGTGGAACGTTGAACTGTGCAGTCACTACCACCGTTACCATTTGCATATTTTTTTATTACTTTTGCACTTAAGTAATAATGTGCATTATTATCCACTTCTGCGTGGTTAAGCTTTAAAACTTATATACATAATTTAGAATTTAAAGTTGTCTAATATGCTTAACCACTGTCACGCTTCATCTGGGTTGGGGTTGGGTGAAGCAGTGGTTGCCCCTCCGTGCCCTATATGTTTTCAGTGTTCGACGAAGCGGTCTAAACCAAATGCCAGTTTGTTCAACTAACAGTCAGATGAAACGCCCCGTGCGATACCCGCTTAAGCTAACTTCACATAACCTCAGTATTATTTAATTAATAACACACATCTCTCATTGAAGGACATCTAATTAAATACAAAGCTGCTGTTTGCTACAAAGTTTTGGCTTATACTTTCAATTTAATCTGACATAGGTTAGGTTAGGTTAGTTAGTTAGGTAGGGTATGAAGTATTTAGAAGGTAGCACTACTGGTGTTCTAATTTGTATATTGGTTACAGAATATCTCAGAACAATGGCCGACTACCTGACTATTGGGATCAGGTTGTCTGGAGAAATGAAGATAGATGCCCAAGGTATTGTCGAGTGGACGTGGAACGTCGCAGAGTTGTTACAAGGTACAAATGGTGTTGCAATTTGATTTATTATATTCTTAGTTGCCTTTTCGCAGAAATCTTACTGTTTAGGGAGTGTCACGCCTGGCATATGTATGTAGTTATGTAGTACGTATGTGTGTATATATATATATGTATATATATATATATATATATATATATAATATAATATATATATATATATATATATATATATATATTAATTGACAAAAAAATGCTGAGTTCAAGAATGATTGTCAAATCAATATTAAGGACCTATTTTTTATTTGACCAAATACCATTACAGATCGGATGAACCCCTTCACAGCAATGAGTGATGCTGAATTTTTTTGATCAATTCCGTCTCAAAACTGGCCTCCACTGGAAATAGCCCAAACTGAGTAGCAAGTCCAGTATACAGCAGTCTTTGGGTCATGTTATGATTAGTCATGTTAGGAGGTTACAAAAGATAGGGTTAGATTTAGTCATGGCAGAGCGGAACTGGTGGCGGCCAAAAGCAGGGCAGGTAGTTAGTGGCGGTTCTAGCACTAAAAAACTGGGGGGGCCAGCTTGGGGCCAAGGTAAATGTGGGGGGGCAAAACAAACGTTTGGAGGGTCTGTAACTGGGGGGCGGTGGTGGGGAGGCGCTGTGGGCACCACATACATTTTTTAAAGTTGTGCACTTTCCAGGGTCAATCTGAGGTCTATGGAGGGATATGTTAGACTATCTTAAGTGATATTCAGTAAAAAAAAAAGCATTTTCAAAAGAACGTTGAGGATGAATTGAAAGAAAATTCATCTCGAGTCTCAGGTCCATATTCTCTGCTGGCGAGTATAATAATCCAAGCTGGAAATGTGAAAATTCGTGCTCTCGGGTACGTTTTATTGAAAAGAAAAGACCACTATAGTCTATTCACTTAAGCCTGGATTCCTGGGCTGGGAGCTGCTCGCTGCCTAGCCGAGTTTGTAAGGACGTCGCTGATTGGCTGATAGACTCGGGCTGGGTGGCGATGGTGGTGGTACTTGCTTCGCCGCAACCCAAAACCCTTGCTTGCCTCAGAAAAATATTCATATTTCTTGGCTTTACTCATCTCTTACACAAGATAGGCCTATTTTGTTTGCATCAGTAAATCAGGCAGTGATTGTTCAACAACAACACGCCATTCATAACTCAATAGGGTAAAAAATAAAGTCATGACTGACTATCACAAGAGTAGGCAGGCTTTTAGGTTTTCAGTGCATTGAAATGTTGTACTCCTACCCGATATAACCAAGCTACCAGATAATAGTTATGAAAGCTGAGCCTACCATCGTGTTCATAATACATTGCTGCATATCATGAGCATAAAAAAATTACAGTAAGACTACACTAATATTAAGATAATTAAAGGAAAGTAAAAGAGTGTATAAACATTATTTCTTGCTTATTTTGCTTCAACTCGCTCTAACTCCATATGTTTTGGTCACATTCAATTTTCAAGAACTGTTTCAAAATCCTTATACTTTTCCGCTTCCTGTGGTATGTAGCACGTACCAATAAGGAAAATAGTAGGTGGTCAAAATGGCTAAGAAAGTTAAACTGTTTCAAACTGGTGCCGTGACGGGTGGAGCCTCTGATAGCTCTCCCAGAATCAGAATATAAAAAGAGAAAGCAGGAGATGGGGAAGTGGGGACAGGGAGAAGAATAGATGGGTGAGAGAAAGGAGGCTAGTAAGAGAAAAAGTCTCCGGGGCTTGACCCAGGTGCTGTATGTTTTTTGTGTGTTTTTGTTGTGAGTCGAACTCGACCTAACGACACGCTTTCCCATCTCGCACGAGCAGACAGAAACCACTCTGGGGCGGCTTGGCAGGACATGGGCCTCGGAAGATGGTGCTCCGGACACACCCAGGACATCCCCGCGCCCATCCCCGCCTCCCACCAGTTCTTCGGTTTTGGTTTTGTTCTTTATTTTTCTTTCTTCACTCTTGACTTGTTTTCTTCTTCTCTTCGTTCTTCTTTCTTCTTATCTTCTTTCTTCTTATCTTGTTTTGTTGTTGCTGTTGTTGTTTGTTTATTGTCTTGTTTTGCTTTTTTTCTGTCATTGCCATGTACGCGCGCACACCCTGATACTCCTCGGCACCCCGCACGGGCGGCTGGCTTCATTTCACCACTACCTCTCTCGCGTTCCAACATATACAAACAGGAGAAGGAAATTGTGAAAAATTTAGTGAAAGAAGTCTGAGATTAAAAGTGTTTTTTTTGTTTTGTTTTTATTTTTCAGAGATTGGACAGGGGAAGAAGGACTCCGTAGAGCGGAGGGACCTACAGTTTTACGTGGGATCCGAACCACTGATAGAGAGGGGAAGGCGAGCGGAATGGAGTGGATTGTAGGAGTATAAAGTTTTGCAGCAGCGTAAAAAAGGGTAAGATTACCTCCGTATAGCAGAGGGGTCATTGGATTTAATGTGGCCTCGTCCGAACCACGGTAGGATAGTAGCAGTGAGATAGAAGACGGGGAGGGGGTGGGAAGTGGAACGGAGTGGATTGTAGGAGTAAAAAGTTTTGTAGTAGCATAAAAGGGGGGACAGGATACCTTCGTAGAGCGAAGGGGTCATTGGATTTTATGTGGCCTCGTCCGAACCACGGAAGGAGAGTGAGAGTTGGTGAGAAGGACAACGGAGAGAGTTGCGACCGAATTTGCTTCCCCACCGACCGACAAAAGTTTACAACCCGACGGACGATCCGAAAGACAACCAGTCTTCATCCCCGCTGTGTGTGGTGGTGAAACCAGGTCTGCTCCCCCGCGGGTGTGGAGGCCGTCGGTGATGACGCAAGGGTCCGGGTCTCGAACTTTAAACTTGGTTGCCTTGCGCCGCCATCAGTCTTGGCTTTCCTGAGAGACTCGCACGGAGGGAGGACAGATGGTTAGAGAGTGTGGTTAGGGGGGGGGATCCATGCGGAAGACGGGCCGTCGGCGGCTGCGCTGGTCACGGTCATTTAGCCGTGGCCACCCA
The DNA here is from genome assembly GCA_016584305.1 of Chionoecetes opilio. Taxonomy (NCBI): domain Eukaryota; kingdom Metazoa; phylum Arthropoda; class Malacostraca; order Decapoda; family Majidae; genus Chionoecetes; species Chionoecetes opilio. The sequence continues at coordinate 41,728 of JACEEZ010019195.1, forward strand.
TGGCCTGTCAGTCTTGGCCCGCCTGGATGGAAAACCCTCCGGCCCTGAACCGTTAGAAGAGGTGCAGGGCGTTGCACGCAGCACCAGCCTTATCAAAAAAAATAATTTTTAAAAACAAAAAAATATGAATACAAAGCTATAAGACAATAAGTGAGAAAAAAACAGCCGGGACCGACTGCGTGCCTCGCCCCGAGGAAACCTGTTGGAAGGGTGTGGTTAATTTCAGGACAGGGAAAGGATAGAGTCGTGGCTGTGTGAACACTGTTGAGGAATCCGTTTGTGGCAGAACGTGGTCTCGACCTGGGCTGTCGCGACTCGCTGCTGCCAGCGGTTGGCACATCTCTAAAACAATACCACAGAGAGTGTGTAAGGAAGGTCTGGCCAAGCCTGGCCCTCCCCGGTGGAAGCGGGTGGAAAAAAAGGGTTAGTGGAAATAAGAGGAGTTAGTGGGAAACAGTGAAGTGATTATGTGTAGATTGGAAGTGGGGGGTTGGGGTTTGGTGTTAGTAAGTTTGTTCGGGGAAGACGATAAGCTCGCGGGAGAGTGTCGATGAAGGTGTACATTGTGTCATGTGTGTGTTGGAACATGGTGATTCGTTTTTGTGCTCTGTTGTATAGTGTGATGTTGATGGGAAGGATGTTGGTCTCCTCGTGAAGGGAGGAAGAGGTCCGGAAGTCGTACCACCTTACTCCTAAGGCGGAGCGTAGTGACTTGTTCTGGATCCTCTGTAGTTTGCGAAGATTAGTTTTTGCCACTAGAGAGAGGATGAGGGGGCAGTAGGTTAAGTGTGGTAGAACAAGGGCTTTGAAAAGATGCAATTTTGTGCGCGCGCAGCTGTAGCGGAACCTGCCCAGGCTGCTCTGTACTCTGGCCGCGATACCTAATTTGGCGCTTGTGTGGTGATTGAATCTGAGATGTTTATCTATGTTAAGGCCGAGTACTATGTTATTATTACTTCGGGGGATTGGTGTGGGTTGTGGTAGAAACGGGTATAGATATATTAGTCTCGGCTTCTCGCTTTTTATATTAAAGTAAGTGACTTTAGTTTTTTGAGGGTGTGAGTGAATCCTCCACTTGAGTTCCCACAGGCTGGTTGCAGTAATTTCCCATTGGATGCGGTCAGTTAATTGATCTAATTGTCTGGAGCGTGCTAAAAGTGTCACGTCGTCTGCGTACTGAATGGTCAGTGATTCTCGTTGTGTCGGGTCAGGTAGGTCATGAGTGTACATGTTAAAGAGAGTTGGGGAAAGGATAGAGCCCTGGGGGACCCCGGCTAGTGGTGTAAAAGGGTCGGAAAGTATGTCTGTATGACGGAGTCTCATCTGTCTGTCTGTCAGAAAGTTGCATAGTAGTCTTTTTGTCAGAATAGGGAGGTCAAAGTCGTTACATATTTTATATTTGAGTCCTGTGTGCCACACGGTGTCGAATGCTTGTTTTACGTCTTTTGTCACTAGAACTGTTTTATAATAGCTTGGTTGTGTGCTCCCTTTGAGGTAGGCCACTATGGTGTTTAGCGCGTCGTCGGTGGAGTGTCCTTGCCTGAAGCCAAACTGCTTTGGGGACAGGAGGTTTTTGGTCTCGAGGTGCGTCTTAAGTCGGGTGCATACTAGTCTTTCAAAGGTCTTTCCTAGAATGTCGAGGAGGCTAATCGGACGGTAATTTTCGGCGAGGTGAGGGCTTTTCCTGGGTTTCGGGATGAGAATTGTGGTGGCGGTTTTGAAGGCTTTTGGGAAATAGCCTGTGGCGAGCGAGGCGTTAAAAATGTGTGTGAGTGAGGAAATGATCGGTGGGGGGAGATTTTTAATGATGGGCCAGGTGATGCCTGTGGGGCCCGGTGCGCGGCGTGGCGTTCTTTTGAGTAGCCTGGCGACATCCTCCTCCTCAAAGGGTGTGGTGAGAGGGGTTTCGTGGTTTAAGTTGTTTGTGTTTATGTAGCCCAGAGGAATAGTGTCTACTTCGTGTCGGTGCATGTGTGTGGTAATATGTTCTATGTGTGTTGTGCTGGGGATGTGCTGAGGGAGGGGGTGTGGTCGGAAAACAGTTTCCCAGTGTTGTTTGAACGCATCGGTGACTCGGACAGGGTCTCTTACCCGGATGTTGTTGACGAGTAAAAACTCGAAGCGTTCCCTCTTTATTCCCTTCATTCTGTGCACCATGTGCCAGAACTCAGTGGAGTTAGAGGTGCGCTTGCTGTCCATGCGTTGTACTAAGCTTCTCCAGTGTGTGTCGTGGTCAGTCTGTAAGCTGTCGAGGATGTGTTGGCGTAGAATATTTAAGTCTCCCTGGACTCTGATGTGATTTTGAATGTTGCGTGCAAAGCGTGTTCTGTAGCAGATAAGGAGACGTTGTGTCCGGATAGAGGGTTTAAAGTCATAGAAAATTTTGTGTTGTTTCTTTGGTATGTACGTGTTAGCAGCTGTGAGGATGTTTTCTTGAAGAGTGTTTATGGCTGTGTCAAGTTGAGTGTGGTATTGTCTTTCTAGTGGTGTGGGGTTGTGTGTGTTTGCAAGGGCATCCTTGAAGTCTGCCCAGTTTGCGTTCTTGTAGTCAAAGTAAGGTGGTGAAGGGACGGAAATAGGGTTTGTGGATATACGGAGAATTAGAGGTATGTGATCCGAGCCACAAAGGGGGCCCGGAGAGAGGTGGTGGTGTAGGTGAATGGACTGTCTGTTTGTGATGGCAAGGTCGGGTCGCCCCGTGCCACCATTTCCAAGGAAACATGTTGGGAAGTCTGGCCCGAGAAAGCGAAGGCGTTTCAAGTTTACAAGTTGGTGTAGCTGAAGGCCGTGTGGGTTGTTCCTGCCGTGTCTGAAAGTTGTGTGTGCAGCGTTGAGATCGGCTATGAGATAGACCGGTATGTTCGTGTGGTTGAATAGTCGTTGTATACTGGTAAGAGGAAGTCCGGTGTGGGGTCGAGCGTAAGTTGTGGCCACCAAGATGGGACCATGTGAGGTATGAATCTTGGCTGCTAAGAAATGAGGTGTAGGCCAGTCCACTAAGAAGTCGTGTCGAAGAGTGTGTTTTATCAGGATGGCTACGCCGTCGTGATGTATGGCTGTGGTGTTTTTACACGTGTATCCGTACAGTTTTATGGGGTTACTGAGAGCCCCGATGTCATTGAGGAGGACAATGTCTGGGTCTAAGGATCTTATAGACTCAGTTATTAGATGACGATTATTTTTGTATCCGCGACAATTTAGCTGCATGAAGGTGATCATAGCGTACGGTGTTTTTGATTAACTATTAAGTTTACTCGCTTTGGCTTTACTACAAGTTTTTGCGCGTGTGGTGACAGGGGAAGCAGGGTTAGCGGGAAGGGAGGAAGGTAGGTTAGTAGGTAGGGGTAAGAGTGCGCTGGGGGGGGCGCGGGAAGGTTCCTGTGGTTGGGCTCCGGGCGTGTCGCCCTCACTGGAGCTCTCCGGCTCCTCCTCGCTGGAGCTCTCCGGCTCCTCGCTGTCGTTCTCTGAGGACAAGGACTGATCTGCTTGCTCTGCTGTATCGGTGGGGGTGTGTGTCTCGGGTTGGGTGGTGTTGGATGGTGTCGAATTTTGTCCGTGATTTTTTTGGTATGAGTGTGTATGTTTAGTTATGAAGGCGTCTGACATTTTGAAGGAGGGTAAACCATTTTCATTTAGTAATTCTGTGACTTGTTCGTGGAAGAGGTGAAGGTTTCCTTTTGCCATGTGGGCGGCGGTTTGTACACAGGCCGTGATTTTATATGTCGCATGTGTGGAGTCTGCTATGTGCACTGGTGGTTGGTCTTCGAGTGGTGTGGTGTTAGTGGGAGGAGGGAGTGAGAGGGCAGGAGGGGAAGGGGTAGGGTTTACGGGTGTTGTGGTGTTAGTAGGGTTGGGTAAGGGGACAGGAGGGGAAGAGGTAGGGGTTGCGACCCTTGCGTATGTATGTATGGCGTTTTCTGGAGTGAGGGTCGTTGAGTTTTGTTCTGTTTGAGCTTTGCGCTTCATTATGCACCTAAAGGCGACGGCGGTGTGATCCCCGCCGCAATTAGAGCACTTGGTATTGTTGGATTTGCATTGTCTGTAGTTGTGGCCTACATCAGCGCATTTGGAGCATTTTTCTACTATTTCTGTGCAGTTATTTGTTCGGTGTGTGAAGAGGAAACATTTGAAACATTGTGTCACTGGCAGATGTTCTTCGATATCTACGTTATAGTGTGGGATGATTTGTGAGAAAACTTTAAGTCCGTTCTTTGCTAGTGTTTCTGCTTGTTGTTTTGAATGTGTCCTGATTTTAATCATGTGAGCCTTGTGTATTATTGAAATTTCGTCTATCTGTACCCTATTTTTTGTTACTATTTCCTGTCGTAGAGTGTCTATGTTTGAGTTGAGTAGGAGGTCGTCGATGCGGCGAGCAAGGATTGTTCTAGCTGAGATCATGGCTGGGGGTTCAATTAGGGTGTAGCCTTTCTCTTTCAGTTTTTGTGTGTTTTCGTGGGTAGTGTGTGCTGTGAGGTCGGCCTCGGAAGCGAGACCGACGATGACGTACGGGCCGGAGATAAAGCATTTTGTTTGCGCTATCTGTGTTATTTCAAAAAAGTAGGCGCTGATGTCATTTGGGTTGGCGTCGCTATGTTTGTATCGCAGCGTGCGGTCAGGGGGGCGTGGGTTTGCCATGCTTGGAGGGCATACAGCGAAACGGGGTTATCACAACTTATTTCACTTATGGGTAATGCACAGCTGAATATACACTAGATAAGATTAGAGTACGTACCCACAAACACAACTGAGGAAAAGTCGGAATGCCCTTGGCCCTCCGTGGCGGCTCCGATAACTGCGGAGAGAACAATGAGGAAACACAAGTTCTGGACACAGAGCTATGCCAGGAAACTTACTCTCACGCCAGTCTGTGGTCGCCCCAGTGCGGAGCTGCAAAAAACAAGAAACAAGACACCGGGCACAGAGAGAAGGTACGCTGAGATGGAGAGGGAGGGAGATCGTTTGAGAAAAATGAAATAAAAACAAATAAAACTGGAGCAAAGATTGAGTTTGCCGGGTGGGGTGGGGTGAGACTTTAAACGGAAGAAACACTGACAAGAGAGAAAGTGCACACAAGGGGAATGATAGGGACAAAATAAAACACTAGATCAAAGATGGAGAGCTTACAGGGGGGGGCTTTTACTGAGGAGACACTGGCAGGGGACAATTAGAGATAAGGACACTGAGGGAGAGAAAGAGAGAGAAAAACGTGAACTGGGTACTTACTCGGTGTCGAAAACTGGTATGGAATCCAATGTTGATAATCCCGGAACGCGGCACGGGGAAACTACGAAGTTTCTAGCCGTGAGCGGATACACTAACACGGAAAAACGCGCAATAAACCACTGAGAGAAGCTCGAAAACACCTTTGAAAAAAACAGACACAAGACACCAGCGACTGAGGGTAGAACAAAGTTCTAACTCAGATTGGTAGTCTGTATGTCACGGCAATGAGCGAGAGCGCGGCGGGGGAGCGCGGCGGGGAGATCCTATCGCAACGGCGGTCAAAACTGAACTGATGATGATAGCTCTCCCGAAAACAGTCTCTCCTATATAGGGAGCAATGCTCACCCGTCACTGTGCCAGTTTGCAGTAGTAGTTTTAACTTTCTTAGCCATTTTGACCACCTACTCTTTTCCTTATTGGTACGTGCTACATACCACAGGAAGCGGAAAAGTATAAGGATTTTGAAACAGTTCTTGAAAATTGAATGTGACCAAAACTTATGGAGTTAGAGCGAGTTGAAGCAAAATAAGCAAGAAATAATGTTTATACACTCTTTTACTTTCCTTTAATTATCTTAATATTAGTGTAGTCTTACTGTATTTTTTTTATACTCATGATATGCAGCAATGTATTATGAACACGATGGTAAACTCAGCTTTCATAACTATTATCTGGTAGCTTGGTTATATCGGGTAGGAGTACAACATTTCAATGCACTGAAACCTAAAAGTCCGCCTACTCATGTGATAGTCAGTCATGACTTTATTTTTTACCCTATTGAGTTATGAATGGCGTGTGTTGTTGAACAATCACTGCCTGATTTACTGATGCAAACAATAGGCCTATCTTGTGTAAGAGATGAGTAAAGCAAGAAATATGAATATTTTTCTGAGGCAACCGCAAGGGTTTGGGTTGCGGCCAGGCAGTACCACCACCATCGCCACCCTGCCCGAGGCTATCAGCCAATCAGCGACGTCGTTACATACTCGCTTAGGCATCGAGCCGCTCCCAGGAATCCAGCTTAAGTGAATAGACTATAGTAAGCATAATACCAAGCATACTAAACAATTAAGATGCAAAAAATATGGCAGTTTTCTACAATGCACATCAACAGAAATGTATAATGTAGTGTAAGTACCTTAGTCTACCTATAACCTCATACCTTGCATATACTGCAGACGAATAGCTTTGGTATTCAGACGTGGGCATGCAAATGCTGCATTAGACACAATGCTGATGATATGTTGTTCATTCGGCAGCAATATATTTAGTGCATCTTAATCTTACGATTATCATGCCCACTGTCAAATTCACCAACAAAGCAATCTAAATCAATTCCCTCAGCGAGAGCAATTTCAATCGACAATAGTGCAATGTTACTCAGTATGTTACTTGTCATAGAACTTCTGAGAAATGTTTTCACTAATTTCTATTTAGGAAAGCTTTTCTCACATGAAGTGCTGGTAACAGGAAGAGTTACGGATGTCAACAATAACTTGTATAAACAGTCAAACGCAGCCTTGTACGGACATATGAATGACAGGAATTGTGCGATTGATGTAGGTTGTTCAGGTTCTTTCATGAGTAATTTTGTCACTAGAGGTATCTCATGTTTTAAATCACTTTGATTGACTGAGTATGCAACTGCAAATGCCTTCAGATTTTCTTCAGACAAGAATGTCTATCCTCCAGGAAGGAGAGCTGAAATACCACAGAAAATCGCAGATGAGCCCTTTTTGGGAAAAAAACGACGGTCTAATTCGCTAACCAAACGGTCTGATACTTCATGTAAGATGCTGCTGTGCTGCACGTGACTTGATCACTTGTTCAGAAACTTTGACCGGTTGTTTCCAGCCCCGATGAATTCATCAAGTTGTCGAGGTTTCTTCTCCGACTTCTATTCATTAATGGTGAAATGCAGCATTTCTTACAGAGTTCCCTAACCTTCTCAGAGTACTGCTCGATCAAGTTGAAGTTTCGCATATCGGCTAAATTTTCGCTGAGTGATGAAATGAGCTTGACTGCTTTTCCTAGGTCTGCTTGTTTGTCCTGTAGCTGCTGTGATACTTGATGAATTTTCCAAGAATTTTTGAGAAAAAATGCAGTAAGTAAACAAACTGCGTCTATCTGCGCAAGTATACCTCGAGGGGATACAACTCGATATCCATTGTCATCTGCAGAAGTCTCCTTCAGGGGTCTTATTATGCATTCCAGCCGCAGCAAAACTTTTTCACATGAGGTGGCGCGACACCATGGCACCACCGTGTGTCACTGAGATGTTGCAGTTCTCGTGCTTGTTCTTCAGGAAACATTTCATGCTGTATAGAAAGGAACTTTTCGTGAACTACAGAGTTACTCACGAATATATAGAGTTCTTCAAGCAGACTAAAGAATTCAGCTGCTTGAGGCACATACTTTGCAGCATTGATAACAACCAAATTGAGTCTGTGTCCATAGTAGTGTACATAATAGGCTGAACAGAAACAGAACGAAACAGAAAAAGTATGATATAGCAAAAACAGGCAAAAATTTGTGTAGCTGACCATATAGAATGTGCCTTTTGGGANCTGAGCATGAATGTGACAAGTATAATCATTAAAAAGAGTCTCGGGTCCATATTCTCTGCTGGCGAGTATAATAATCCAAGCTGGAAATGTGAAAATTCGTGCTCTCGGGTACGTTTTATTGAAAAGAAAAGACCACTAGTAAGCATAATACCAAGCATACTAAACAATTAAGATGCAAAAAATATGGCAGTTTTCTACAATGCACATCAACAGAAATGTATAATGTACTGTAAGTACCTTAGTCGACCTATAACCTCATACGTTGCATATACTGCAGACGAATAGCTTTGGTATTCAGACGTGGGCATGCAAATGCTGCATTAGACACAATGCTGATGATATGTTGTTCATTCGGCAGCAATATATTTAGTGCATCTTAATCTTACGATTATCATGCCGACTGTCAAATTCACCAACAAAGCAATCTAAATCAATTCCCTCAGCGAGAGCACTTTCAATGGACAATAGTGCAATGTTACTCAGTATGTTACTTGTCATAGAATTTCTGGGAAATGTTTTCACTAATTTCTATTTAGGAAAGCTTTTCTCACATGAAGCGCTGGTAACAGGAAGAGTTACGGCTGTCAACAATAACTTGTATAAACAATCAAATGCAGCCTTGAACGGACATATGAATGACAGGAATTGTGCGATTGATGTAGGTTGTTCAGGTTCTTTCATGAGTAATTTTGTTCACTAGAGGTATCTCATGTCTTAAATCACTTTGATTGACTGAGTATGAAACTGCAAATGCCTTCAGATTTTCTTCAGACAAGAATGTCTGTCCTCCAGGAAGGAGAGCTGAAATACCACAGAAAATCGCAGATGAGCGTTTGGAAAAACGACGGTCTATCTCTAACCAAACGGTCTGATACTTATGTAAGATGCTGCTCTGCTGCACGTGACTTGAGTCACTTGTTCAGATCTTTGACCGGTTGTTTCCAGCACGATGAATTCATCAAGTTGTCGAGGCTTTCTTCTCCGACTTCTATTCATTAATGGTGAAATGCAGCATTTCTTACAGAGTTCCCTAACCTTCTCAGAGTACTGCTCGATCAAGTTGAAGTTTCGCATATCGGCTAAATTTTCGCTGAGTGATGAAATGAGCTTGACTGCTTTTCCTAGGTCTGCTTGTTTGTCTTGTAGCTGCTGTGATACTTAATTAATTTTCCAAGAATTTTCGAGAAAAAATGCAGTAAGTAAACAAACTCTGCGTCTATCTGCGCATGTATACCTCGAAGGGATACAGCTCGATATCCATTGTCATCTGCAGAAGTCTCCTTCAGGAGTCTTATTATGCATTCCAGCCGCAGCAAAACTTTTTCACATGAGGTGGCGCGACACCATGGCACCACCGTGTGTCACTGAGATGTTGCAGTTCTCGTGCTTGTTCTTCAAAAACATTTCATGCTGTATAGAAAGGAACTTTTCGTGAACTACAGAGTTACTCACGAATATATAGAGTTCTTCAAGCAGACTAAAGAATTCAGCTGCTTGAGGCACATACTTTGCAGCATTGATCACAACCAAATTGAGCCTGTGTCCGTAGTAGTGTACATAATAGGCTGAACAGAACAGAACGAAACCGAACAGTATGATATAGCAAAATCAGGCAATATTTTGTGTAACTGACTCATATAGAATGATGACCTTTCATATGCCAGCTAGGAGATTATTACCCTAGGTCAAATTAATAATCATTTGGTGTGTCTTGGGGGGGGGGGGTGTAAAGCTTTCAGGACGGTAAAGACCGCCCACTCGATCTCCCAGCCAATAGGAACCACGAATGGGACAGGACCAGTCTGGATGTGTTTTCGCGAGCATCAGTGCAGCCTGGGCCAGCCTAGACTGGTCTAGACCGGTGTGGCAAATGTCGCGAAAACGCGCTTATAGATATAGGCCTATTGATGTGAAAACGTCCATCACAGATATAGAAAATATGTAAATTCATCTATATTTCATGTTCTATGCATTTAAAATTCACTTATTCTTTCTCATTTTAGTTATAAATTACTAAATAATATCCTGTAGTAGTTAGAGTTCATGTAGAATATCAAATTAATAATAAAATAAAAATTTATTAAATCAAATAAAATTGATTTACATAAAGTTTTTTTTTTTTTTAATACAAAAAATCAACAACCCTGGTTTTGTCACGTGATTGTGACGTCACGTGCACACCATCTGTACCTGGAAGTCACATGCTCAGCCACCTACCTGGTCGATTGAACCTGTGGTTTGTTCTGTTCGTATTCTAGTCTGTGGGCCAAGACAAACACTAAAGTCCTTTTCCCATGTCTTGGTGAATGCAGTGATCTATAATGACAGTGCTGTGCGTGCTGGTACAGTATATCCCGGCGTGGCTGCTCCAAGCACTGGGAGGTGTGAGGTGCCTGGATGCCCAACTGCTACTCCTGCACCTGGCTACCCTGATACCAAAGGTTGCCTCACATTCACGCCCAAGCATACTAGGAGGAGCAGATACTTAGTTACAATCTAATTACTAGGGGGCAGCACTCTCACGTGAAACAAGCTGGAATAAGGAAACAAACTCATTCACTCATCTCTTCCACGCAACTATCATACATGCATTATATAACATATGCAATGCATATGTTAGTGTCGACCGGGGTAACCCAGTCCTTCCAACGGACCGGTTCTATTCGGACCGCCATCTTTGCTTTGGTGTTTGTTTCTTTATAAATAAGAGTGTAACAGTTTTGAATATCCCATGTAGTAAAACAACCATTTTAACATTTCTAGGACTAATATGAATATAAATATTGATATGTAACTGAACCGAGGAACCAAAATAGAAAATGAGTAAAAAGACAGCAAAAAAAAGTTGCGGCAAAGTTTGTTTACAAAATCAGCTGATTTGGCGAACTTTCATGGGATTCAAAGACGAGACGGAGTACATTCTTGTAAATAAGCGTATGTAGAGTGCTTTTCCTCTACTTTAACATGAACATATCAGAAATGCTCTATCTTGTCTCATTTTCGTATGATCAATGCTCAGTTTGGGTCCGTATTTACCCCGGTGACAAAAACACTCGCGGGGTAAATTGGACCCAGTGTAATGTACCCCACACGGCACATCACGGTGAGGATTAACTGCTTATTTGCACTTGTTTCTTTCGTTTCAGGTTGTTGCATGCTAATATGGAATTAGTTTAAGGGTGCTGGTATATAAATTAAGGGTAAATTTTTACTCAAGGACCAGAATTCTCTACACAATTGGGAGTATGATTTCTATTTACCTTAATGGACACGGTAAAGGTGCAGTTTCAACCAATACTTCCTATAAACCAATACTCTCGACATAACTGGGGGGCTATGCCCACCCATACCTCCCTGCTAGTTAACTAACCTAACATGGGTATTGTTTACGTAACCTAACGGTATTATTTTACATTAGGACCGAAATTCCATACACAATTGGGCGTGTGGTTTCTGTTTACCTTATTCGATTCTAGGAAACATTCCCTCTATGAGTTTCCGTCTCAAGTTATTACTTTTGTAGGTAATGACATGTTCATAGGGAGGCGAGAGCCAAGTGTTTACGTGCGCCTCACTCTTCTTCCTCTTGTGACCTGCATCGCCTCTGTTCTTCCCTTGCCGCGGACACTTTTAATGCAGATTTGACTTTAGTTTGGAGGTTAAAGCGTGGGTTAGGTTAGATTAGGTTAGTGAGACAAATGGTGGGGTTAGGCTAGTTTCATTTTCCTATCTCCTATACACTCGGATCTCCTTCCTATTAAAAACATCTTATATCTCCGAAAGAAGTGCCTTGTGACGGAAGCTCATAGAGAGAACGTTTCTTAGAGTCCAATATGATAAACAGAAATCATACTCCCGAGTATGTAGAGAATATCGCTCCTAGTGTAAAAATTTACCAACCTAACCTCACTGGGGGGGTTTCGCCCCCCATACCCCCCTTGTGCTATTTTTGATTTCCGCCAATCAAATCAGCATTAAATCAAATTTCTGCGAATCAGCTGTTGTAGGGGTTAGAAATATTCCTTATGATGAAAACGAAACGTTTAGGATATTTAAAACCACCCAGCGTGTATTGGTTTAAACTGCACTTGTACCATGGATTCCAAGAAACATTCTCTCTATGAGCTTCCTCCGCAAATCACTAATTTTGGAGATATAAAATATTTTTTTATGTGAAGGAGAGGGTGTAGAAGATATGAAAATGAACTAACCTAACCCAGCCTTTTGACTCACTAACCTAACCTAATCTAACCCCACGTTTTAACCTCCTAACAAAAGCCAAATCCTCATTAAAAAGTGTCCATGGCAGGGGAAGAACAGAGGCAATGCAGGTCACAAGAGGAAGAGTGAGGCACACGTAAACAATTGTCTCTCGCCTCTCTATAAACAACATGTCATGTATCTCCAAAAGAAATGTTTTGTGGTGGAAGCTCATAGAGAGAATGTTTCCTAGAATCCAATAAGGTAAACAGAAACCATACTCCCAATTGTGTAGGGAATTCTGGCCCTAGAGTAAAATAATACTGAATTAAGTAACAATGCCTAGAAATTATAAAAGAAAAACTAACATAGACCTAGAAAAAGAAGAAAGACTATAGTCAGACCACCTCAAGCTGGTCTCGCGGGTGGAGCGGCTCAAGTCCACGGTGGTGCCACATCACCCCACTACTCGCGCCAGGTTACCACCCTTCTTAACCACATCAAATACAACTTCTGTGTCGCAGGCTTTATTGAGTGTAGAGCAAATTCTTTTCACTGTGCTTGTACTGACGTTGGTGGCTTTTGCTGTCCGAGCGAGTGCTTGTGTGGGTGGTAATATAGGTCCTCTATTTGCCTTTTCTTCCAAAAAATACTTATTTACGTTTTAAATAACTTCTTTTGCTTGTCTGTGGAGTACGCGAGAGGAAACGGGGGAACCTGCCATGGTTGAGGAGTGACCAGGAGGGAAGGAAGGGAGGGAAGGAATGAGGGGCGGGGTTGTGTCAGGTTACTCATGCCTTGCCCGCAACGTCGCATGGGCTGCCATGCCAAGTGTAATGGAAGGTAGACAGACTCGTTGTTTTACCATCAAATAGCAAGCCATTCACAAAACCATGCAGCCGTATTATAAAACAATATGATTAAAAAATAGTTAATGGTAATGGTATAGCTAACAGTATGACAGAGGGTCCGCTGCCGAGTGCCCCTTTCTACCCCGCACTCCAAGTCAGGATGGACAAGCCAGTCCTCGTGCCGCACGCCAGCAGCATGAACACTCTCCTCTCTTTTTTTCAAAAGCATCTCCCGGACGGGCTCAAGCTAGTCCGTGGTCCTCCCCTGCTGGAGGCCCGATAATAAAAAAAGAGGGTCCTCGTCAGCTTGTCAACGATAAACGGGACAACACTGCAGTAGTCTACCCACCCCACCCGCAAGACCAACCTCCCCAGAGAATGTGAAGAACAGATCACATAATGTGTGATAGTGTCCGTGGGCATGGTATGAAACGTTGTTTCAGTTTTTGGAGGGTTGGCAAATTTTGAGGAAAAATAGTTTTTTTTATATATAGGACCGATTTACCACAGAGTTAGGTCCGATTTACCCCATTTAGTGTAACAATGTGGTCCGCACTTCTCAATGTTCTCACTAACAGAGCTATAATGGAAATTTGTTCAAACTTTAATGACATATAGGTACTGTAGTGACCCACCTATGACTGTACAGGTTGAAGTTCCCAAACTCGGCAACCTCGGGACCAGCGCCGAGCCGAGTAATGGAATTTTCCGACTTTTAGAACATAGATATATTAAGGGGAAAAAAAGCATCCAACTTCTTCATAAGGTCAATTTTCTCAGAAATAGTTAACACATTGTTCTTCCTTTTCTTTTCACTTGCAGCAGTAGGTGTTCCTGGACGTTTGGGAGCCATAATACCTATAACAGACCTGTAGAAGTACACAAAATAACAGTGTACACAACTCTACAGTCACAACACCACTGAACACTAACAACAAACAAATCGGCGGGAGAAACCCAGCGGCCTAGTGTGGTGGCACCCAGCGGCCGACCCGGCAACTACGTGCCGGGTTTTGGGTGTTCTGTCGGGTTTTGGAAAATCCGGAACCATAGCCGAGTTTTGGGTGTTGCCGAGTCTTGGGATGCCCAGTTTGGGAACTTCAACCTGTATTAATTTTTTGTTTGTTTATTTCAATAGATATGGAAACTAGATCAAAAGTTTGTCAAAACCTGGACCGAATTACCCCGGTCGGCACTATGTGCAATTATAATTCACTTATTCTTTCTCTTTTTAGTTATAAATATACTAAATAATATCCTGTAGTAGTTAGATTTCATGTAGAATATCAAATTAATAATAATTTATATTTAAATCAAATAAATCGGATTATTATTATTTTTTTAAAATAAAAAAAAAAAAAACCTGGTTTTGTCACGTGATTGTGACGTCACGTGCACACCATCTGTACCTGGAAGTCACACGCTCAGCCACCTACCTGGTCCATTGAACCTGTGGTTGAAGTCCAAATTTGCCGTTTCCGAGTTTTGGCCGCACCGAGTCTAAGAAGTGTACAGGAATCACACGCTAATTTTCGGAGACTAAAAATAAAATAGCCAAAAATCTTCGAAAAATATATATGTTGAGTGCTGAAATGGTTCTAGAATTATTATTCTATAGATTGAAGGTATTTTAGCAAAGAGAAAAAAAGAAAAAATGCCCGGCCTAGGGGGGTACAGTTGGTCTGCCAGGTCCCGGCACTTAGGGGGTTAAGGTTACTTGTGGTTTTTGGAAGGAAACTTAGTTTTTCTGGTGTTTTTGGTGTGTGTTGATTGATTTTGGACCTCATTTATACTGCATATACCTCGTTCTGATGTTCCCCACCCAAAAAATTCTGGTTTCCCACAGGTCCCGCAAGTTTATGGGTGGGAGGTGATTTTGAAACAAGTGCTAGGCCCTAGTATTGAATCCCAAAATCAGTCAAATCACAGCAAAGAACACCAGGGCCCTATTAAATAGCTTATGGTTGACAACATTATTCGAAGGCTTATTATTTTCATTAAGTATTGAATGTTTATAATTAATTTGCCTTGTCCCATTTTGGCAGTCGAGGTCATAAAGATTTGTGATTAACATCACATGCAGCAATCTACCTTTCGGAGGCGCATCAGCTCAGCAGTAGTGAGAAGAACTTCCGAATTAAAAAACAAAAAATATAAAGTAATTGGAAACATGGTAATTATTATTCTGTTGAATAGCACCAGAGAACAAATAACCATAACACAATTGCGGAATGGAAACTTTTGGTATACCTTAATGGACTTAGAGAAGATACAGGACTGAGTTTCTGTCAGTGAACATTAGCTTTTGGAGTATCAGAATGTTTTTGAGAGCGTATGGAATATGAATTAACTACCTAATCCCACTTCTGAGTTCACAACCAACCGCAACTAATTTACTACCGTATCCACCTTTAGATTCACTAGAACCTAATTTTCAGTTATTTGAAACATTTCTAAGCCATTAATCCTCATTAAAAGTGATACGGCACAGGGAATAATAAGCTTTGTTTGCAGCAAATGAGGAAGAGAGTGAGATCGCACGTAAATCTACTGGTGTCTTTTCCTCCCATAAATAATCAGTATTCGTTTGTAGTGTTGGACACCATAAATTTTTACACCCCCTCTCCCTCAAAACAATTTGGGAGGGCTTTTGGGAACTGTGGGATAATTGAGCTGGCTAAATCAAATTGCGTTGCAACCAATAGTTATTGTTAGTAGGAAGCGTAGGATTAAAATTAACACCTAACGACTAGATAAAACTAATGGATTATCTTCAAGCAAGGAACACCTGTGGACCTGAGGATACCTCACCTAATACAGAAGACTGATTGACCCACCCCTCCCATACCAATAGTTAGATACTCACAACGTAATACCTCATATCAGCCACCCCTCCCACTAAACAAGTAAATTTACTCAACAAACCAGAATACTGGACTATGAGTTCCACCCCAATCAATGAACAAAGTAAGGCGATGACTCACAAACAGATGAGATGGAGTATGCAGCTAACACTCGTCTTTCCCACTAAAAGTAAGGATTATTTGCTCTACAAAACATTTGGAACTTGGGAATGTGAGTTGTGGAGTACCACTCCCTGCCAACAACAAGTAAGATATAAAACGAATACTAGGATAAATGTGATTGCAAACCCGAACCTGAACACAGAAGATACTCACAAACAGAATGATGGAGTATGGAGCCCACCCCTCCCACTAACAAGTAAGATACTCACAAACAGAATGACTGGAGTATGGAGCCCACCCTCCCATACGAAGTAAGATACTCACAAACAGAATGACTGGAGTATGGAGCCCACCCCTCCCACTAACAAGTAAGATACTCACAAACAGAATGACTGGAGTATGGAGCCCACCCCTCCCACTAACAAGTAAGATACTCACAAACAGAATGACTGGAGTATGGAGCCCACCCCTCCCACTAACAAGTAAAGATACTTCACAAACAGAATGACTGGAAAGTATGGAGCCCACCCCTCCCACTAAGAAGTAAGATACTCACAAACAGAATGACTGGAGTATGGAGCCCACCCCTCCCACTAACAAGTAAGATACTCACAAACAGAATGACTGGAGTATGGAGCCCACCCCTCCCACTAACAAGTAAGATACTCACAAACAGAATGACTGGAGTATGGAGCCCACCCTCCCACTAACAAGTAGATACTCACAAAACAGAATGACTGGAGTATGGAGCCCACCCCTCCCACTAACAAGAAGATACTCACAAACAGAATGACTGGAGTATGGAGCCCAACCCCCCCACTAACAAGTAAGATACTCACAAACAGAATGACTGGAGTATGGAGCCCACCCCTCCCACTAACAAGTAAGGTAAAAAAAAAATTAGTTACCGGGGGTGTCCAGGGGTCCCATTAGGTTAGGTTAGATTATCGGGTGATTATCGCTCAGATAGATTAATTATCGGGGGTCGAGGGGGGCAGAGCCCCTCGCTAGGAGGTTAGGTTTAATTTGCTTAGGTTAGGTATGATTACGAGGGGGGCCTCGTAATCTCGGAGCTCAAAGGTTTGGTAAATTTCCCATATCTAAGAAAAATTACCCTAGATATAGGTAATTTTGACTCCTACTCAACTCCAAAAATGCGTGTTTTCGAAGCATTATTTAGTCCCCACCCTAAAACTCCCACAGGTCCCCAAGCTTGTTTGGGGGAAGGGGGAGAGTATGGGCAAACACTAGAAATTTACCAAATAAAATCATATTTCCAAATACAGTAAAAGCCTTATAACTCGGCACTGTATAACTCAGAATTTGATATAACTCGGCATGGCAAAGACAAGGATTTTTTTTTTTTTTTTTTTTTTTTTTTTTTTTTTTTTTTTTTTTTTATTTTTATTATACACCTATGCCTATAGCGCGTGTAGGCAGTGAGCTCCATGGGTGGGATGGTAGGCCCTGGAGGCTCACTAGAGGGCTGGGATGGTTGGCCCTCGCCCGTTGGTGGCGCAGGTAGGATTCTTATAGTGACGCCTGTGATTAGAGGCTCATGCTGCCCCCTGTGTCCTCCCAGGCACTCGCAGTCGAAGGTAGAGTTAATGGACAGGGCATAGTGTTGCAGTAATTAAGTGCTCAAGTGATGTAAAATTAAGTTGTACAGGTACAGTACTGTATACAATACAGTACAGAGTTGTGATTATAAAGTGATTAAAGTGATTAAAGTGTTATAATGCGACTGAGTCCCCCTAACATCTTCTACATGTTACAACAAGGCTCCCCTCTCCTTGGACTACATGCCTGCTGCTACCCGTTCACTGGTAAGTGTAGTTGTTATGCTTTTACAGTACTGTTTTTTTTTTTTTTTTTTTTTACCATATCAGAGGAGGACATTGCATAGCTCGGCACATTGAATAACTTGGCAAGGGCCAGAGCCCCTATCGTGCCCAGTTATAAGGCTTTTACTGTATAATGGCGGAAGGGTGACGGAAAGATACACACAAGGTAAACCATGTAGTAAAGGAGAAGGAGAAAGAAGCAATAGCCAAGGAGGAAGTGATGACCAGCAGACAGAGATACGGCAGTATATCTACCTAATTACGTATACTGCCGTATCTGTCTGATCATCACTCCCTCCCTGGCTTTTGCTCCTTTCTCCTTCTTTACTATGTGGTTTACCTGTTGTGTTTCCTTCCGTCACCCTTCTACCATTACTTTTGGGGATACAACATGTTACTTATAGGTGCCTTGCACGTGACGTCACAACCCTTGTGGCTGCGACAGATGCGGCTTCAAGCCAAATGCCGCCCGTCGGAGTGAGCTGGAGGACCAACAAACTCCACTTGCCGCCCGTGTTTGCCAGCTAATGGTAATTTTCCCCTACCAAATATATGTTTATCAGTATAGAAGATATACTGTTGTCTTCAGAAATGTTTGTTCTATAATATTATCAAATAAAAAAAACGTCAAACACTAAAGAAAGGCCATTATGAGACTCAAGAAATATGCATGAACAAATGCATTTACATGGAGAATATCTATAGAAGCGGAATTTCATTAGCTTTCCATTGATATATTTCGTTTTCTGATAAATGAATTAGAACCATGCATAAATTAGCGTTAACTAAATAAATAACATCATGAAATAGGGTAATTTTTCCCGATTGATGAGGTTATTTATTTAGTTAACGCTAATTTATACATGGTTCTAATTCATTTATCAGAAAACGAAATATATTAATGGAAAGCTAATGAAATTCCGCTTCTATTGATATTCTCCATGTAAAAAGTTTCTTCGAAAAATATTAAATGGGAGCTGGCGCTGGTGAATATTAAGTTCATGCATATTTCTTGAGTCTCATAATGGCCTTTCTTTAGTGTGTTTTATGTTTTTTTTATTTGATAATATTATAGAACAAACATTTCAGAAGATGACGGTATATCTTTTATACTGATAAACATATATTTAGTAGGGAAAAATTACCATAAGCTGGCAAACATGGGCAGCAAGTGGAGTTTGTTGGTCCTCCAACTCGCTCCGATGGGCAGCATTTGGCTTGAAGCCGCTAGATAGTGACGTCAGTGCAAGCACCTTAGGGAGGAGGGGGCAAATTTTTCAGCCCCGCAAAAAACTTTCCCGGATGTTTTTTCCTATATATAAATTAACCTTTTTAAAAATTGCTTTTTTTCCCTTTGCTTTATTTTTTTAACCCCCGACTGGGAGGTTCCCTCGCTAGGTGGTCAGCCTCGCTGCGCTCGGATGGTTGGTCGCCCTATTATTTTTTTTCAGAGTTTTTTTTTTTTTGTTGACACCCCGGGGAATACATTATACCCCATACACTACACTCTATCTATATTTATAGCGACTCCTTATTTTTTCCCAGCAGTCCCTCAAGGGTTGGGGCAGGACAGAGAACCTCCTTCCCCCCTTATCCATCCCCCTTACACACCGGGTGGTTACAGATACAAGCAAGTATTAGAACAGTAAAACCCCACCCCATAACCTTTACCCTACACTGCCCACCTCTACTTCTAGAACTGTGACTGAACTCTTCCCCAAACCTTCCCCCACGGGAAAGGGAGAGTACTTCGGGAAAGGGAGGACAAATATTTTTCCCACGAGTCACAAATCCCTTCTGTCGCCATCACCACTGCTGTTACCTTGGGCTGCAACTCCCTGATCACCAAGAATGAAGGAGGCAGGCGAGTGTTGACAGGATTTTATTGTACTTTGCATCGTCTGTTTGTTTGTTGGTAGACCGGGAACACCCTATGGGAAATTTCTCGTCGTCCCCGCGAGTGTTCCAATTTTTCACAGCTGCGTGTGTAAAATATTTTCGGCGAAGTTCTACTTCTTGATATTATAGTACCCAATATATTCATTTGATCAACTTTTTCTGTTTTTTGAATGCAGGGTTTTAAATACCACAATAGCTTAAACATTAGTTAGGTTTCGAACCAATGTCCAGGTTATATTAGTGAACTAGCAGGGGTCAGCCCCGGCCTAGTTAGGTCAGGTGACGAAACCCAAATGTCCGGTTTATTAGTGACCTCCCAGGGGGGTCACCCGGCCTAGTTAGGGCGGTGACGTCCCCAATTCCGGGTTATATTAGTGACCCTAGCAGTAGGCTGGGCCAAAAAAAGGGGTTTTTTTTCAAGAATTTATACTAAAAGGGTTGTAAGTCACCTAAAAGTTGTGTTTGGGTATCAGGAAAAAACCCTTAATTTTTTTTTTTTTAAATGACATCTTACGGCAGACAGTCCGTTACCATGCAACCTTTTTCCGGCAAGACAACAAATTGACTAAATTTGATGATTTTCTCAGGCTGTGAATGCCCGTCAGGGTTCATTTTGGGGTACCAAAATATGCGAAAAACAGCCAAAGAGCATAGAACATATCACAATGCTGTAAAACAATTAAATTTCCCATTTTAAATAAAAAAACCATTTTCTTCACTTTTTTATGGTAAATATTGAAACAAAAAAAAAATTAGATCCCGAAATTCCCAAATAAGTAAATTTACTTCTGTAAGACAGTACACAATACACACTTACAAACACACTCATTTTAGTCCCAACTGTACAAAATGGAGGCCAGGATTTTTTTGTCAAACCTCAGTTGACTTTCCCATCCATGCATTTTCTCTCGGACCCCCTCACAATCTGTATAGTGCCTGGACGCTCTTCAGATTTGGGGGCCCTTTGTTTGTTTCAAATCTGTGGCGAGCCCTAGTGCCCGCTCTGCGCGTCTTTGAAACGGGGGTTTGGGCCCACAACTTTCTTGCCATGACGGTAGTTGTCCGAGGGGTCCATTGTGAAACGGGGAGTTTGACAAAGCTGGAGTCAATACCCAAGAGCTCAAACATGCTAAAAGGTCATGCCAAGAAGTCTTTGAGGGCTTTACTCCCCAAAATTGAGTGAGGCGGGCATCTCCTTTTCTTGTCGGGGACTGTCTGTCGCGTATGGTACCTGCATAGCCTTTCTCATCGTCTGTTTGTCAGATGTGCGGTCCGGAACAGGGCCAAAGAGACCAAATCTCTCGAGAGATACCACAAATGGTTTTGTAGTTCTGTCGGGCCGGAACGCAAAGGAAAAATTGGCAGGCCACTTTTGGGTCCTTGCTGATCTGGCCCTCCCTTGAGGGGGTTCTTCATTAGTGCCAGGTCATTCGATGGTGCATGGGCAACTCGTGAACGTTAACCATGCTTTCGTGAGAAGATTGCCAAAAATACAGAAAGACGGGTGAGCTTCCAATTCTTCGGGTGCATATAACCCCCAACTGGCACGAAAGAGTGCCACCTTAAACGTGTACAAAGTTTGCAACCCAACGGGCGTGAGGAATGCCCCAGGCGTTTGATGGTGATGGATCTCCGACCGGCAGGGAGGGTCCCTCCAAGAAACAGCAGTGTTAGTTCTCCCATCCAGGTAGTCAGGAAGTTTCCCCTTGGTGCTGTTCTCGACCCCATGCTAAAGGGAAGGTGATGGTGTTATGTATATACCCCGTAAACTCTCTTTGTGGAGCATCCCTCGCCCAATGTGTAGTTTGGGGGTTCAATTCGCCCCAATGTTACCAGTCTCTTAACAGCTGTTCTTGGGTCCTGTGGTTGGGCCTACAAAATTGAGCAAGATCCCCCCCCCAAAAAATATGGATGTGGTGTCTACATGCCGTTGCAGAAGACTTTCCCAAAACTCGTCTCCAGCTTACGACGACTTCCACCCCCGACCCCAGAGTTCACTGCAGTTGTATAAAAGAAAAGGCCCCTATCCGGGATTGTCCAGTGGATGGTCTTGAGGACCTGGAAAGAAAAAAAATAGAATAAGGTGACCAACACACCTAATATACAGTTAATCAATGAAGAGCTTTTTTATCGTTATTTTTTCACATCAGTAAACAACGAAGCGAAGTGAGGAATGCGAGTGGAAAAAAATAACGATAAAAAGGAGTGAGTTAATAATACAAAAAAAAAACAAAAATAAAACTGAATAATCACTGAATAATCTTTGCTGCCCAATTTTCAGCAGGACCTCCCTTCCATCCCAAAATTTTATTAGAACTTCCTGGCCACCTCCCGTCAATCACCGCCCCCGTTCCATTCCTTGCCCCCATGCATTGGGGACTTGATCAGTTTCCCTCCCAGTGTAGTGATCATCTTGGAAGTGATTCGCCCAAATTGCCACTTAGTAATATCTGCCCCCTTCTCAAACCCTTTCAGCTGTCTCCTCCTTCCCGTTTGTTCACAGCAGGTTTTACTCCCCAAGGTCTTCCCCCTCTTTACGAAAAGGGAGCAGCCAGTTCTGCACCGCCCTATTCGAGATGCGTACTTTTCACAATGAAGCAGGGCTCCATAGGAACACTTTCATTTCTTGCTGACCTTAGGGAGGACACAGAAACAGGGGCATTGGTATCTCATGGAATCTCCGAACTCAGGGTCGTGACTTTCTTCTACGGCATCTGCCCCAAAGGGCAGCAGTGGCAGAGCGGACAATCCCTTGCTTTTCTCTCCGCGCTGCCTGCTGATCAAAAAACTTGCGCTTTTGCCTTTTTGCTAGTTTCTGATCGGGGCCCAGAGTTGCGGTCGAGTAACCCCACGTACACCTTCCAGGTCAACCAGTCTTCCTTATCTGTCGGGCTTTCTTTTTCCCCCCTGTTGTTTTTCTCCCGTCTTTCTCAAACTCGGGTTGAAAAAATCCAAATGTCTGCCTCGTGTTTGCCAAAAACTCCTCCCTTTTTTGGGCTCTTATCTGTTGTCCCATTCCTTTACTCTTCCTTAGGTATCCTCAATATCGTAAGATCATCCTCTATCGCTTGCCACGATTTAAGGGGAATACCATATTTTCCCACCCGTCCTGCAAGTCCTTTTTCAAGTCGGGGGCATCCAAAGCGCTAGACTGAAGATGGTTGGGGTGCTGCAGTTGTTTATGATCCCATGGTTTTGAAGAAGAACCGTTTTCCCCCCGGGTTGGTGGATAAGGGCCAGTGAATCCATGGTTCCTGGTACACTGAAAATGGGGGGGGAAACTTGGGGCAAGAGCCACAGCAAGGGCTTGGTTTTTTTATTTATGCCTTTAGAAGTGAGGACCCGCAATTAGAAAAAAAAAATGCCTAATTTCATAAAGTTTGAAATTTTTTACAAAAATCGCAAAAATAGTTTTTTGCAAATATTTTTTTTTTTTGAATTGTATCACACCCCCTGTCTAGTTGTCATATCATCTTTTGGGTTTTAATTTGCATCATTTGTACCAGCAGCATCTTGAGGGTATTTAAAAACGTGATAAATCATTTTTTTAGGCATTTTGTGTGTTTCGGTAAGGGTTTCCACGGGGGAAAAAGACTGCCCTTTCCGTAAGACGTCTTTTTTTTTTTCCAAATTTACATTTTTTTGTTCCTGAACTCACTCACAACTTTTTGGAAACTTACATTTAAATTTTTAAAAAACTTTTTTTTTGGCCCAGCCTACCAGGGGGGGCACCCCGGCCCCAGTTAGGTAGGTGATTAAACCCAAAGTCCAGGTTATATTAGTGACCCACAGGGGGTCGCCCGGCCTAGTTGGGGAGGTAGTAACCAATGTCCAGGTTTAATTTGTGACCTAGCAGAGGGGTCAGCCCGGCCTAGTTTTGGCAGGTACTTTAACCCAAGTCCCGGGTTTTATTAGGACCTAGCAAGGGGTCAGCCCCGGCCTAGTTAGGTCAGGGGCTTAACCCTTCCAGGGTTTTAAATTGTGACCTGCAGGGGGGTCAGCCCCGGGCCCGTTTGGGCATTACGTAACCAATGTCCAGGTTTTATTTTGTGTAGCAGGGGGGTCAGCCCGGCCCAGTTAGGGCCCCGGGTTTCGTAACCAATGTCCAGGTTATTTTGTGACCTAGCAGGGGGGTCAGCCCCGGGGCCCAGTTAGGTCAGGTGACGTAAAACCAAGTCCAGGTTATATAGTACCCAGCAGGGGGGGAGCCCGGCCTAGTTTGGTCAGGTGACGTAACCAATGTCCAGGTTATATTAGTGACCTAGCAGGGGGTCAGCCCCGGCCTAGTTAGGTCAGGTGACGTAACCAATGTCCAGGTTATATTAGGACCTAGCAGGGGGTCAGCCCCGGCCTAGTTAGGTCAGGTGACGTAACCAATGTCCAGGTTATATTAGTGACCTAGCAGGGGGGTCAGCCCCGGCCTAGTTAGGTCAGGTGACGTAAACCAATGTCCAGGTTATATTAGTGACCTAGCAGGGGGTCAGCCCCGGCCTAGTTAGGTCAGGTGACGTAACCAATGTCCAGGTTATATTAGTGACCTAGCAGAGGGGTCATCCCCGGCCTAGTTAGGTCAGGTGACGTAACCAATGTCCAGGTTATATTAGTGCCTAGCAGGGGGGTCAGCTCCCGGCCTAGTTAGGTCAGGTGACGTAACCAATGTCCAGGTTATATTAGTGTCCTAGCAGGGGGGTCAGCCCCGGCCTAGTTAGGTCAGGTGACGTAACCAATGTCCAGGTTATATTAGTGTCCTAGCAGGGGGGTCAGCCCCGGCCTAGTTAGGTCAGGTGACGTAACCAATGTCCAGGTTATATTAGGTCCTAGCAGGGGGGTCAGCCCCGGCCTAGTTAGGTCAGGTGACGTAACCAATGTCCAGTTATATTAGTGTCCTAGCAGGGGGTCAGCCCGGCCTAGTTAGGTCAGGTGACGTAACCATGTCCAGTTAATAGTGCAAAAAGAACAATGTCCGTGTATTGTATTAAACTGCAGTTTCACAGTTTCTTGGGACAAGCGAAAAATGTGGTGTCCAATAATGAAATATCCATTATTGTTCCTTTTCATCTAGTATATAAGAACATATGGAAATCCCAGTTAATGTTCCTAAGATTAAGATCTCCTACCACGCTAATCGATTATATCTACTAGTGATGGATCAATCGAGTGGTCGGTTTTTCACAACCACAGTTGCGGTTGTGTTAGCGCTTGTCACATTTTCTACAACCGTGGTTGTGGTTACGGTTATCAGACTTATAACAACCGTTTGGGTTACGGTTATCAGACTTATAACAACCGTGGTTACGGTTATCAGACTTATAACAACCGTGGTTGTGGTTACGGTTATCAGACTTATAACAACCGTGGTTACGGTTATCAGACTTATAACAACCGTGGTTGTGGTTACGGTTATCAGACTTATAACAACCGTGGTTGTGGTTACGGTTATCAGACTTATAACAACCGTGGTTTGTCGGGTTTACCGGGGTTATCAGACTTATAACAAACCGTGGTTTACGAGTTATCAGACTTATAACAACCGTGGTTACGGTTATCAGACTTATAACAACCGTGGTTACGGTTATCAGACTTATAACAACCGTGGTTACGGTTATCAGACTTATAACAACCGTGGTTACGGTTATCAGACTTATAACAACCGTGGTTACGGTTATCAGACTTATGATAACCGTGGTTACGGTTATCAGACTTATGACAACCGTGGTTACGGTTATCAGGGCTTATAACAACCGTGGTTACGGTTATCAGATTATAAAANCCCTTATGAAAAACCGTGGTTTTTTCAGACTTATGAAACCGTGGTTTACAAAAACTTTTAAATGGTGGTTTTCAGATTTATGATAACCGTGGTTTATCAGACTTATGAAAAACCGTGGTTTATCAATTATGAAAAAACCGTGGTTTATCGACTTATGATAACCGGGGTTTATCAGACTTATGATAACCGTGGTTTATCAGACTTATGATAAACCGTGGTTTATCAGACTTATGATAACCGTGGTTTATCAGACTTATGATAACCGTGGTTTATCAGACTTATGATAACCGTGGTTTATCAGACTTATGATAACCGGGTTGTTTATTTTCAGACTTATGATAACCGTGGTTTATCAGACCATGATAACCGTGGTTTTTGGTTACGGTTATCAGACTTATGATAACACCAATTTTATCATTTTTAGTATAATTATATCATAATGAGACGCAATGAGTGGCCCCGGGCAATCCACTGTGGCACTTTTAGATAGCAAATTGGCATGTGGCTGTTTTCACAGAATATTTTTTTCTCAATTATATATATATTATTTTTGGGTTTGTACTGTACAAAAAAGCCACACTACATAACTAAAAGTTGAATGTGCATGTTACTTTTGTTATAAAAATCCAAAGTGATATTAACCAAAGTTATGTTTAATTACATGGGAACAAATTTTGTTGAGATAGTCTGACACTTGTTATTAAGTAATTTTGGGTGTCTGAACCAAAACTGATCTCAGTTTTTCTCTTATCACGTCAATTTTTTTGAACTGTAGGATTTTCGTTTTTTAAAAAATATAAAAAATACTGTACATAACAGTAACAGTGCTTATTTTATAAAAAGTTGCAAATGTTAACATACAATTGAAAAATGAAAGAAATAGACATGAATAGAATGTTTATTTAACATTATCATGTTTTTAGAAAGGATAAGGCTATAATTGTGTGCAGGTTAAGGAAAAAATTTTACGTTTGTAAGCTTTGTCAGGAGTGTTCAACTTGAGGACTATCGCGTTTGATTCTCCAACAATAGTCAGCCATCATATGCACATCCCATCTACCCTGGTAACGTTCTTCCATAACCTTGAAATCTTGGTGAAAATCGTTCACACTTGTCGTCGCTAGCAGCACCAAGATTTTCCGTAAATTTGGCAAGAGGCTATGCAAAAAATGTACTTTAATACTCATGTTGCAACCAAGCGCTTTGTAGCTCTCCAATAGTTTCTGAACAATTTCTGTGTAATTACTTGCACGTGTTTTTTCCAAGAAAGTTCTTGACGACGTCTTTGAATGATAGCCAAGCATTCTTTTCAAGGTCTGACATATTTCCCGTTGAAATGTTCATCTTTGATGAGCTGTCAAATTTTGTGGGACCATCAAAACACCCCGGGCCCTTGATTTTTCAATTGACAGTCCGGGAAAATTTGCCAAGATGATGTACTTCAAACAGTCGCCATCAGTGACAATGCTTTTACAAATTGTTTCATGAGACCTAGTTTTATGTGCAGAGGTGGGAATATTATTTTCTTCCTGTCAACAAGTGGCTCATGTACAAGTTAGGATCTCCAGGTTTAAAAATCAGATCTCGGAGGCCAATTGTCTGAACCCAATGCTTCTCTCGAGCTCTGCTATCCCACAAAACAGAGAAAGAGGGATATTTTTGTGTATCCACGTTGTTGACCAAGAAGGAAGGACACCATTTTAAGGTCAACACAGATGATCCAATTGTGTTTGTCATATTGCAATAACTCAATGACTCTCTTTACATCTCCATATTCTTCCACGAAGACAGACCGAATGCCAATAGGGACTGCGCCAAACAAATTGCCATTGTGTAGAAGGACACACTTCAAGCTCCGCTTTGAGCTATCAAAAAAACAATCGCCATTCATTTGGATTGTAGATTGAAAGCCCTAATTCCTTCAGTAAACCAGGAATGTTATGGCAAAACACAAAACCGCTTTGGGACTTCGAAAGTACTGCAGAAATGTACTTTCTCTGGTTCGAAAGTATGATACCTTCACTCCTTGTTCAAGTATGTTTTTCTGTTCAGTCTTGATGCTAGTATTTCTGAAGCTTTTTTGGATAGGCCCAATCACGTGCTAAATCATTAACTCGTGCTGATCAAATCCCCTACGAACTGAATCCTCGTGAATGTCCAAATCTGCATCATTGCTGTCACTGCGTTCTTTAACATCACTCAGATCTTCTAAGAGGAGGTAGTTGTTCGAAAACTGGCACTGGAATTTCAGCTGAATGAGGCATTGGTCTTATAGCTGAGGTAGATTAGGATTTCTATTTTACTTTTATTTTTCTTGTTAAATCCTGATGCTTTCACTAAACAAAAGTAACCTGTGGAATGATCTTTCTCTCTCGCCAAACCTGGGGGTACCAAATGCCAACTTTTCACGTGTTCCTTTGGTCCACATCCGAACTCTCGACACGTTGCTTGCACACTTTGTGAGGGGGCCCATAGCTTGTCTTGATCACCGAGTTTCACTTTAAAATATGCGAAATATGCTTGTTTGACAAATACGCTGATGCTTGCCCTCTGACTTGGGAATGGTGAAACTACCACATATATAGCAGAAGGAGTCAGGGTTTTAGGCATTTACGACGAGACGTAGCAGGAGCAGACATGATCTGAAACAAAAGAAAATATACCTAGTAAATAAAACACTAAGCTGGAATAGTTAAAAAGCTTTGAAAAAAGAAGAAAAAAAAACATAAAAAGAAATAGAAATTACAATGGTATGTTGTTACAAGGTTAAGAGAAAAGCCATAATAAATCCTCCTAATTCCTACTATCCAGCTTTCTGTTTGGGAGATATTGATTAGTACTGACCTATTGGGAGCTGCACACACCTCCACCGCACTGTCTCAATTTTAACTGCACAAAAAAGTTGCCACATGCTCTCGATGAGTCAAATCGTAATCAGCTGGCAAGTTTTACTACAGCTCACAAGTGGAATTTTGTTATCTGGAGGGTAAGCTGTGGAGAAAAAACTTTATGTGCTAGAAAAAAAAAATGACTACAGATTTTGGGAAACAGCATGCCAATTTTAGTTTAAATAAGCTCAAAAATCTAACTCAACAATTTTTTTTCTTCAAATTGTTCCCAGTGTTATCAAACAAAAAATTCAATTCTCGTTTATCGCCAATGTAATTATTACCAAAACAAAAATTCCATTGAATTCGATTGACTTCCCATTGAGAAGTCCAGTAGCAAGGAGGGACTATGAAAAATTAGGCCGAACAGTAGATATAAGAAAAATCAGACAATATTTTGTGTAGCTTTTTTTTGTGTATCCACAAACAGAATGATGACCTTTCATATGCTACCTAGGGGGTTTAAATCCCCGAGGCCAAATTAAAATAACCATTTGGTGTGTCTTGGGGGGGGGGGGGGGGGAAAACCCTTGCAGGACGGTAAAGACCGCCCACTCGTCCCCACCCAATAGGAACCACGAATGGGACAGGACCAGTCTGGATGTGTTTTCGTGAGCATCATTTGCAGCCTAGACCAGTCTAGACCGGCCTGGCAAACGTTGTGAAAAAGCGCTTATAGACATAGGCCTATTGATGTGAAAACGTCCATCACAGAAATCAGAAAATATGAAAAAAAAAAATGGCTTTTTTTTGGCCAAAAGGGCATAACAAAAAAAAGAGGGGAACACAAAGCCCGCTTAGTTGCCAGTCCCTATAAAACAGATATTAGGATAATTTAAAAAAAAAGGGGGTGGGCCAATTTTAAATTTGGAAGGTGTCTTGTTACTCTTCTCTTGAAAAGATTAAGTCGTAGGAAGGTGGGAAAAAAAAAGAAAACAGGAAGAGAGTTCCAGAGTTTACCAGTGAAAGGGATGAAAGAGTAAAGATACTGATTAACTCTTTCATAGGAAGATGGACAGAATAGGGATGAGAATGAGTAGAAAGTTTATGCAGCGAGGGGCCCCGGGAGAGGGGAAGCATGCAATTAGCAAGCTCAGAAGATCTGTGAGAAGGAAAATAACGGTATAAGATAGCAAGAGAAGCAACATTGCGGCGGTGATTTAAAGATTGAAAGACAGTCAGTCAGAGGAGGGGAGTTGATGAGACGAAAAGTTTTTGACCAACCCTCGTTAAGGAGAGCTGTATGAGTGGATCCTCCCCAAACATGTGAGACATACTCCATACATGGGCGGATAAGGCCCCTGTAGATAGCAAGCAACTGGGAGGGAGAAAAAAAAGGACGCAGACGCCACAGGACACCTAACTCTTAGAAGCTTTTTTAGCAAGAGATGAATGTGAGATTTCCAGTTCAGATTTTTAGTAAAGGATAGCCCTTTAGAATGTTCATTGTGAAAAAGGGAAAGACAGTGAGGTTTTCATTGAAGAAGAGGGGATCAGTTATCTGGTAGGTTTGTCGAGTGGGATAGGTGAAGAAATTGGGCTTTTTAGGCTTGAACAAAACAAGGTTTGCTTTGTCCCAATCAGAAATTATAGAAAGATCAGAAGTTAGGTGCTCGTGGCATCAGAGTGGAAAAAGTCATTGTATTTCATGTTATATGATTTTTTTATTCATTTATTCTATCTTCTTTTTAGTTATAAATATACTAAATAAATCCTGTTGTGTTAGATTTCATGTACAAACATCAAAATTATTTATAAAAAAAATAGTTATAATCAAATAAATTGATTTAAAATTAATTATTTTTTCTTCAAAAATAAAAGAAATCTACAACCCTGCTATATTATGAAAGAATAAGTGAAATTAATAAAACCATATTATGCACAAAGTGTGTTACCATAAATGTTTTGGTAGGGGATAAATTACTATGGAAGTAAACTTTTTCCCGGGTTCCTCGGCCAGAGTCGCTTTGTATTGTTTTTCACTTGATCGTGACGTCACGTACATATTCTTAATAGGCTTTCACAACGGGCGCGCACTTACGAAACGGCTGTTGCGGTTCTGAAGACTTATAGAAATCCGGTTGCGGGGAGTGAATTATGTGTGATTGTAGTGGGGTTTATACAAAGGAATACAAAGGACAAACACAAACAGCAACAGACCGATAGGTCCTTACAAGACGTTTGCTTTAACTATTTCTACACTAACTAGATAATAAGAGAAGAAAGGATAGGAAGTAGAAGGCTCCTCCTCACCCACCCATCCCTCCAGCCGAAGCTGGCCGGAAAAGAAGTGATACCATGCAATATAGAAAAACCATGGAATTTGTGAGGAAAGTTGAAGCGTAATCTATGGCTAACTACTACTAGTTTGTGGGGGTAGGTGTAGGGCTTATAGATAGGTCTGTTATTGGTTTTGTAATGTGTGAACACAGTGTGGAGTTAAAGGGGGTGCGGCAGCTCTGGCGCTTCTTGGAGGCAGCAGTCAATCAGGCCCAGTCCGTTCCCATTGTTATTTTCCCTTGGGG
>JACEEZ010019195.1:72524-95024 GCA_016584305.1 Chionoecetes opilio
AAGATGAAAATGAAATCCTCCTCTCAAGGAAAACAACTTGCAACAAAATGACTCCCTCAATTGACATTCGTAACTTTACTTACTGGGAGTACAAATTTGCAAACTTTTTGAAATTTGCCGTTGCACGGTTTATGGTATTCTCCTGTACCGAATCTCTCGTCCCCATCGGCGAGAGTTCTAATTTTTCACATCTATGAGTGTTCCTATTTTCTATGACTATATATTACTGTCAGAGAGAGCCCGGTTTGTGTTGAGACGAGAATTTTAGTAGACGAGAGTACAAGGTACCCATTCCATTAATTCTGTAGCACAAACATGGGTTAAGATTAGTTTTATCAACCCTGCCATATCTCGCTTACTACCTTATGAAGGACTAATCTTTTGTCATATACGTTTTCTACTAACCTTCAAACCTCTTGGCAAGCTGTTACTTGGGTCAAAATCACAGACAAAAAAGTTCTAATAAGAATAAATAAGTGCAACTCCGCCGTCGCCATCTGCCGCCAACATCCCCCGTCCAGACTGCGGGACGGGCGCCTATCCCAGCCCTCCCTTACCGACAGGCCAGGCAAGGTTAGGTTAAAGTAATCGTCCAGACCCAATTTTTTTTTGCCGAATTATGTTGAATGTACATTCAAAACACCTAATCCACCCAAAATAATTGATTTCCAGGCCTTATTTCCGTAAAAACACGACTTTTGTAAAAAGCGCGCGAAAAAAAAACTTCCCTCCAACAGGGCTACGACTGTTATTGATGACGTCAGAACAGGGACGCCCGCAGACACTCTGTCTGACACCTGTCGGCAAATGTTATGATGAGCGATTGTACTTCGGTGCCAGACAGTGAATCTGTCGCTGTGACAGATCTAGAGTACGATGCTCAATCTGACACCGAAAGAAATGACGCTGGTCGCGTATACTATGAGGAAAACGAACCTCAGATTGTTATGGGATCCTATATGTTTGAGCCCGAGTACGAGGTGGATGAACAGGTGTTAGCAGAGCCTGAGGTTCAGCAGTAGGACCTGGCACTTCTCCAAAACATGGATTGGTAAATAAGGTTAAACCATGTGTGTGTGGGAATCACAATGAAGGTACTTTCGAGAAAATCCTATGGTTAGTTTTGGAGCTACAGTCAAACGTCATTACTCGGAAACCACATACTAGCATTAATTACAGCATAGAGTTGGAAAATATGC
Organism: Chionoecetes opilio; assembly: GCA_016584305.1. Lineage (NCBI taxonomy): Eukaryota > Metazoa > Arthropoda > Malacostraca > Decapoda > Majidae > Chionoecetes > Chionoecetes opilio. The sequence goes on from JACEEZ010019195.1 coordinate 73,724, forward strand.
GGGCGGGAAGGCAGAAAGTGTGACAGCCACACCACCACAGGGCACGCCCACTCCACAACTGGTTTACTTGGTTTACTTGGTCTTTGTTAAGAGGCAAAGCCTAACAGTCGTGGTGGTCCACCGCTGCTGCCAGTCCTGGCGTCCCTGTCTAACAGGGCCACCTGGTCTGGTATGGTGTTGGACTGAGTCACTGTCTTACGGGGGGGGCCGCCGCCCTTGTCCAGCACACCCGTGTACACAGGCTCACCTCACACTCGTCGTCCCAACCCACACACTGGGTAGCCGACTAGTCGCGCTGCACACTCTAACCCAGTCTTTCACCCGCTGTGTACACTACACACGGTTTCTCAACACAACTGCTCGCCCCAACACACTATAGGCGTGTATCACCCTACACACGCCACTCCTTTCTGTGTGCAAACTTTTCTCGAAAGGCAGCTGTCTTGCTGCACCCATAAAGGATGCATGCATGTGGCATATAGCAATTTTTTTTATCAGAAACACCCAAATATCTTCAAGTACTATATTTATCTCTGTGTTTACGTGCTTCTCTGATCAAGCGCGGGAAGATGAGCCTCCCTGATGCTACGTCACCGAGCCTGAGCATGAGCGTCTGCAAACCTTGAGTGTGTTTTGAAAACTCGGGGAATTTGCAGATTTTGATTGCGGATTATTTAAAAACGGCAGACTTGATACAAAAAGGGACGACGTATTGTTGATATACTCGTTAATGGCTATGATTTGATTGCATTAAATCAGGAATGATGAAATGGTCTGGGCGATTACTTTAAGGTTAGATTTAGTTTATCTTTATTCTAAACTAAACTAAACCTAACATTAACCAAACCTAGCATGACTGCTGCCCGTGAGGGAGGGTTTTGCCCGCGGTCTCTGGACTGTGCTGATGGCGACGGCAGAGTTACACCTATTTATTCTAATTAGATCATTTTTGTCGGTGATTTTGACTGAAGTAACAGCTTGCCAAGAGGTTTGAAGGTCAGTAGAAGACGTGTATGACAAAAGATTAGTCCTTCATGGTTACAGGGAGCTTCGTACACAAGTTTTTCGTACCCAGGTTTTGTTAGTTGTTTCGTGCACTGATTTTGAGTTTTCGTACATACCTGGTGTCGTGTCGTTACTCTAGTAGTCATGTTTGACTACTAATTCGAAACCATAGCAGTCATATGAGAGCATTTTGTATCAATGTAAAAAGCATATTATATTAATCTGGTACTGACTTTAAAGTAATCGTCCAGAGCATTTCATCATTCCTGATTTTATGTAGTTAGAGTATAGCCATTATCGAGTGTATCAACAATATGTTGTCACTTTTTGCATTCAGTCAGCGGTTTTTGAATAACCCGCAATAAAAATTAAATTCCCCGAGCTTCGAAAACGCTGCTGACAACTGGCAGACGACGGCACCATGGCTCGGTGACGTCATCCCAGGAGCTTCCTCCCTCCCGCGCTAATACAAATACATGTAAACCTAGGCAATAAACATACTAGACTGGGACAATAGTGAGATAACTTAACACACAGGCATTTTTGAGTAAAAAATTGGCAAACAAACTTTTCTAGGGGTATTTTTTCTGCTGAATCCATTTCTGGTGTTTGCCAAGCTGTATCTGTAACGGTGTCCTTGAAACGCCCATCTACTGCCGTGGGCAAGTTAGGCCTGGTGACACAAATTATTCGTCAAATTCATTCTCATGTTTACGCGTTATTTTTGGTCTAAATACAGTAATTAATATATTAATAGATAGGAAATTTAGTCCGCTACGTCACGAGAGAACAAATAATGTATCTTTAAAAAACATATTTGCCAAATTTTTCTGTCGAGTAATGTAAATTTTTCACATTTTCGAAGATATACTCACATTTTTGGTAATTTCCTCTATTTTTTTCAAATTTTAAAATAGCCTGCGATGGAGGAAATTATCTGAGCTGCAAAATGAGACCAAGTAGAGTTCTATACGTCACATACTAACTCCAAGCAGGCCATCATAATTTCTTCGAAGCTCATCGGTGGCCATCAATTGGAAAGCTTCCATATTCTGCCAAGATGTAAACTCGAAAGTTAAACTGTCATCAGTCACTACAATGAAGACGAATGACAGGATTTTGGAGGCCTCAAAATTTGACCAACGTCTATCGGTCGATCTTGCAGGTGTAAGTGACCTTATTGCTGCAGAAAGAAAATATCACACCCCATGCTATATAACTGGTCTGTATTCTGGGACTGAGAGTGCTGTGAAGTGTGGGGCAGGTGTATCTAGCTTCTTTCCTGTGAATACAGGAGTGAGGCAAGGGTGCGTCCTTGCCCCATCACTTTTCAACGCTTGTATGGACAGGGTATTGGACAAGGTTGTATCAACAAGGTTGATCAAAGTGATTGTGGAGCATCCGTCGGCAACACCAAGATCACTGATCTTGTTTTTGCCGATGATGCAGTAATCTTTGCTGAGTCGCCGAAGGTCCTGGTGATGGCTCTCGAGGCGCTGCACGAGGAGGCAAAGCCTTTGGGATTTGAGGTCTCCTGGCTCAAGACCAAGCAAGGTCCAGGTGTTTGGAGACTTACTAGATGAAGCAGTACAGTCTGTTCATGCATGTGGCGAGGACATTGAGATCTTGGAAAGTTTTACATACCTTGGTAGCGCAGTCCATAATGACGGCGGTTGACGTCAAGAAGTCTTACGGTGGATTGGCATAGCCCACGGTGTTATGGACTCGCTCAGCGGGAGTATTTGGCGTTGTCGGTACCTGTGCAGGAGGACAAAGATCCGGATCTTCAAGTCGCTTGTGATTCCTGTCTTACTTTATGGTTGTGAGACATGGACACTAAATAGTGACTTGAAGAGACGAATCAATGCCTTTGGTAATAAGTGTCTTCGCAGAATCATGGGGTATCACTGGGATGATTACGTGTCAAATCAGCGATTGCACCGTGAGACTGAATCGAGGCCTATTTCCTGCATAGTCCGTCAGCGCCAACTTCGGCTATATGGGCATGTGGCACGCTACCCTGAAACCGATCCTTCCCATCACATTGTATCTGTAAGAGACGATCCGGCATGGAGGAGGCCAAGGGGTCGCCCACAAGGCTCGTGGCTGGGGCAAGTTGATGTTTCTTGTCGAGATCTGCTTGATATGGGAAAGGAGCCTGCATGGGAACTCGCGCGTGGTGACCCCCGGGAGTGGCGTCGTAGGGTGGGCGAGGCGACGCGCCCCCTGGCGTATGCCCCCAATGATTGATTGATTGATGCTATATGCATTTTCTTCGAAAAACCCCTAAAACGAGAGATTCTTCAGAGACTAAAGACGTAGTCATTGAGTGGACACTACCACCACCATGGTAGTGAATTTTGAGGCCTCCAAAATCCTGTCACTCGTCTTCATTGCAGTGACTGATGACGGTTTAACTTTTGAGTTTATATCTTGGCAGAATATGCAAGCAAGCACATTCGCAAGCATTTCCAATTGATGGCCACCGATGAGCTTCGAAGCAATGATGATGGCCTGCTTGGACCAGTAGAAGAAGCAATAGAAGCTGATTCTCTTGGCTCCTGGACAGACTGAAGTCGCGATAGGTGTGCCCTGCTTGTAAATGAAGCATAACAGGACCGATGCCACACCACATTTTGTTTATCTATGTCATCTAAACCGAGAACACGTTCGGTGGCATCTCTGTTTTTAGGATATCTTAATTTTGACTTACTGTGTGCAGATTCCTTAACTGTAAGTAACCCTTGTGCACTTGGCGTTAGCAGTTTGTCTTGCTTAGATTCTTGACATAAAATGCAATTTTCAAACAATATGCATCTATCTCTTTTCAGCCTACACACAGCTTCCATTTTGAAAGTTTTGACATTTAAAAAACTACAGTTATCAGGATACCCTCTGTTCTCTCAACAAAATATTATAAACCAGAAAAGAAACAATCAACACAAAAATAATTTAACCCTCTCACGCACGAAAAGTTTAATAAGTTTTTCCGTCCACTGCGACATCCGTCTTATGCTCCCTAAGGGGCCCCGCGAAATGGCCTGACTGTGCGGCGAATTATTTTTTTATGTTATCAATTTCACCAACGTGTATTCTTTTTTCCTGGCATTATTATATATCATTGGTTTTGCAAGAGATTATTCTGCCTTATGAAAGAAAAAAATAACGAGAAATGCAAATAAATAGCGGAATTTACCGACTCCGAAAAAATATTGAGTAAAGAGTAAAGAGAAATACCAAGTTCACCACTTCGTAGCTCGAAACTTCCTGAGTCAACTTTTTATGGTTTAAATGCCAATAAAAGCGGATTTTTATGAGGATTCCAACGCTACCATTATAATTTTCATATGGCCAGTATGGCCAGCTTGGGACACGTTTTAAAGGGACGACAATTTGCGCTCACAGGCTGTCTGCTGATTGGAAACTGACACACAAACCCTTATCATTTCACATCCACTCACATGAGAGAGTTGACAGTTAGTTTATTTTATAGGTCTAGCTTGGATCTTTGACGCAGAAAATGTTGACGCAATTCTGATTAATACTTTATTTTTGGCGAATTTTTTACTTTTTTGACGCAATTCGCGTCAAAATCTCAGATTGCAGACGGGCCCGTTTTGACGCGATCGCGTCACCGTGCGTGAGAGGGTTAAAGAAATCCCAATTATTTTTATCAGCAACAATAACGATATGTAACATGCAATCTAAAAAAATACATTCAAAATTTTCCCAATATCTTACTATTGGGAAAGTGAGACAGATTCAAATCAGAAGTGACACAGCAAAACCTATTTACCCTAAAGCTCTGATATCAAAGAATGACTAATGTGTGCCTAAACAACCAAATAATTTGTAATTGCATCAGGTTTTCGCTGTGTTGACACCTCAACTTCCCGAGAGACAATGCACCAAGCCTCCTGTGGAAAGAGTATTTCAAGGCTGGGCATAAAGGAAGTATCGATGTGCCCCACTCCTGTGCGGGCAGTTTTCAAAGTCGCGTAGCAAAGTTTTCCTTCTGACCGTCGTAGCTTAGTTAGTATGTGACGTATAGAACTCTACTTGGTCTCATTTTGCAGCTTAGATAATTTCCTCGATTGCAGGCTCTTTTGAAAATTGAAAAAATAGAGGAAAGTACCAAAAATGTGAGCATAAATTCGAAAATATGTGAGAAATTGACACATTACTCGTCAGAAAAATTTGGCAAACATGTTTTTTAAAGATACATCATTTTTTCTCCTCATGACGTAGCGGACTAAATTTCCTATCTATTAATATATAAATTGCTGCATTTAGACCAAAAATAACGCGTAAACACGATAATGAATTTGACGAATCATTTGTGTCACCAGGCCTAACTTGCCCACGGCAGTAGATGGGCGTTTTCAAGGATGCCGTTAGAGATACAGCTTGGCAAACACCAGAAATGGATTCAGCAGAAAAAATACCCCTAGAAAAGTTTGTTTGCTAATTTTTACTCAAAAATGCCGGTAAATCTTTATGCAGTAACCTATCTCAGAATTTTGACTAGACTATTCCTGATTTTATGTAGTTAGAGTATAGCCATTATAGAGTGTATCAACAATATGTTGTCACTTTTTGCATCCAGTCAGCGGTTTTTGAATAATCCGCAATAAAAATCTGTAAATTCCCCGAGCTTCGAAAACGCTGCTGACAACTGGCAGACGATGGCACCATGGCTCGGTGACGTCATCCCAGGAGCTTCTTCCGTCCTGCGCTAATACAAATATACGTAAACCTCGGCAATAAACATAGTACTTAAAGAATTTTGGATGTTTCTGATAGATTTTTTTTGCGATATGGTATACACATGCATCCTGTATGGGTGCAGCAAGAAAGCTGTGCCTTTCCATAGAAGTTTGCACACGTATCAGACCAATGAGGAGTTTTCAAAGCTAAAGCCGCCAGATGTCTCTCGCGCTCTCACTTCCTCTGCCCCTTTGAGTCTGAATGCTCTTATCATTTACCGTAAATTCCCTGTACTTTTTCGGGAATTATCAGAATTGCCCAATTTACAACAACTGAAACAGTTCTTAATAAAAATGTAGTTTATCATTTTATTTTTCTGCACTTGATGAAAATATTGGCAAAACAATTGAATACTTGAAGACTCAATCTTTAAAAATAGTCTTTTCATGAAAATACGCAAGTTCAAGCAGAATGAGGCTTCAGGAAATATCTACTTGTATGTAAGCATTCGCTGAGTACCTGTTTTGGGTGTGTCTGTCTCTCTTACGACGAAAATATAACCAAAACACAGTGTGGCGCTCAGCATCTCCACAGAAACCATCCCGCGGTCAGGATCTGTTATCACCCACTTTCCTGTTGTCATCACACCGCTAGGGACTTGGCTCAGCTCCACCAGCTCCAACCACCCTTCACTACACTCTCCCTCGACCCTTCTCCCTCCCTCTACCACACTAGTTTTAACCTCAGCCTCCTTCACTCCTACCACACTACCACTCACAACCACAGCAGAAGCACACAACACCACTTCTCTCTCCGCCTCCACCAAAACACTCCATCGCAGACGTAGCCATTGTAATCCCGAGAGCTCAACCAAACACAACCTCACTCTTCGGAGACCTCAGGCCAACTGATCTTGGATGATGTGAAGAAATCCACCAAACTCCTTCGCAATCCTATGCCGCAGGTGCTTTTTGGTGGAGTCCTGCACTTCGTCCACACCAAAGCTCTGCATGGATGCCACAAGTCTAGAGGTAACATCAGTCATCATCAGGACCTGTGGGGTACCGAAGAGCTCCATTCTGATGTAATGAAAGAGCTCACTGTATGACTGACTAACAGCGCCTCATATATATCTTCTTTGTCATCGGCACAGACAGCACCCTTCTGCTGTGAATTTCGTCCCGTGTGTAGAATCTATAGCAGAACCTGTGGTAGTGTGCTTCAGCGGCTACAATATCTCTGCTTACAATGCCAAGTATTCTGCTGTCCAGTTTCTTTGTGGCGGCATTCCTGATCTTAGCATCAGCTCTCAGTTCTCTGCACTTCACCAACACTTCTCGAGTCTTCTGTGGTTTGGCGTACTTGTTTGTTTTCTGGCAAAATATGCACTCTGCTTCATATGTTGTTGAGGTGCTAGGGATTGCACGACCAGCCCTTGCAGGGTTGCTATCCTCAGGACAGCCATTGGTAGTCTTCTCTTTTTGAGTAAGGATGCCATCTAGTGCTTTCTTCATCGTGAAGATGCTGCGACATTTTCTGTGGTAATTGGGAGCAGGGATCTCTCCTTTGGGAATGTCTTCAGCCAACTCCAATATGGGCTCATGACGCCGTATTTGAGCTGTTCGGAGGAGAGTTTTCCAAGAGTCGACTGATTGTGGTGAAATTAGGTTTTCATTGTCATCGGAACAATGAATGATGCACTCTAGCCTCGGGCGCTGTGGAGTCGGATCAGTACAAGGGTGCTCAGTGTCCGCCATCATTCAGATCGTCCATCTGCAACAGACGAGAACATGGATTAGAACACATTTTTTTCCAGTTATTTCAACGTGAATACTCTGGTAATATATAAGGCTTAAGACGTAAATGATGTCAAGATATGTATTTCTGTGAATATACAGTTTTTTGTTTTTAGCCTCTCAGACATCAATATATAACATTTGAAGAATAATAAGAGTACCATTTAAAAGGTGAATCATCACCCTACAATCTCATCTCTATGGCATTTCATCGAGAAATTACTTGTTTTAGAGTTATTGAACGAAATATGTCTGGGAAACGCAATTTTTTCAATTGTGATGAAAACATGCCTTCAACTTCCGGCTTCATTTGCGCAAAAACTATGACATATATAGCAAAAATGCATGGAGACAAACCTGTGCAGAATTTAATTTACTAAATCCTTAGTCAATATACCCTTTATGCCTACGATGCACCGTTTCATAAATAAAAACGGAAAATATGAAAAAAATACCCTATGAAATTGGGTTTTTCACAAAAATATACCGTAAAACTACCAACATGGAAAGGATATCATACATTATTTTACTTTTATTGATGCAACAAACAAAATGGCACAAGTATAGTTGTGCCACCTTGGGTGGTACCGATATCTGGTCCGGCCCATGGACTAAAGGAGATGGGAGTTGGTGGTGAGGGAAGGGGATGGGTGTTGGTGGTGGGGGAAGGAGATGGGAGTTGGTGGTGGGGGAAGGGGATGGGTGTTCGGTGGTGGGGGAAGGGGATGGGAGTTGGGGTGGGGGAAGGGGATGGGTGTTCGGTGGTGGGGGAAGGGGATGGGAGTTGGTGGTGGGGGAAGGGGATGGGAGTTGGTGGTGGGGGAAGGGGATGGGTGTTCGGTGGTGGGGGAAGGGGATGGGAGTTGGTGGTGGGGGAAGGGGATGGGAGTTGGTGGTGGGGGAAGGGGATGGGAGTTGGTGGTGGGGGAAGGGGATGGGTGTTCGGTGGTGGGGGAAGGGGATGGGTATTGGTGGTGGGGGAAGGGGATGGGTGTTCGGTGGTGGGGGAAGGGGATGGGTATTGGTGGTGGGGGAAGGGGATGGGTGTTCGGTGGTGGGGGAAGGAGATGGGTGTTGGTGGTGGGGAAAGAGATGGGAGTTGGTGGTGGGGGAAGGGGATGGGTGTTCGGTGGTGGGGGAAGGAGATGGGTGTTGGTGGTGGGGGAAAGAGATGGGAGTTGGTGGTGGGGGAAGGGGATGGGTGTTCGGTGGTGGGGGAAGGGGATGGGAGTTGGTGGTGGGGAAGGGGATGGGAGTTGGTGGTGGGGGAAGGGGATGGGAGTTGGTGGTGGGGGAAGGGGATGGGAGTTGGTGGTGGGGAAGGGGATGGGAGTTGGTGGTGGGGGAAGGGGATGGGTGTTCGGTGGTGGGGGAAGGAGATGGGAGTTGGTGGTGGGGGAAGGGGATGGGAGTTGGTGGTGGGGGAAGGGGATGGGAGTTGGTGGTGGGGGAAGGGGATGGGTGTTCGGTGGTGGGGGAAGGGGATGGGAGTTGGTGGTGGGGGAAGGGGATGGGTGTTCGGTGGTGGGGGAAGGAGATGGGAGTTGGTGGTGGGGGAAGGAGATGGGAGTTGGTGGTGGGGGAAGGGGATGGGAGTTGGTGGTGGGGGAAGGGATGGGAGTTGGTGGTGGGGGAAGGGGATGGGTGTTGGAAGTGGAGATGTTGGTGGGAACAGGGGTTGGTGTTGGGGATGAAGTACGTAGAGTGAATAATAGCAAATCCTTGAAGGACTCCAGCATCTCTCTCTCTCTCTCTCTCTCTCTCTCTCTCTCTCTCTCTCTCTCTCTCCTCTCTCTCTCTCTCTCTCTCTCTCTTCTCTCTCTTCTCTTCTCTTCTCTCTCTCTCTCTCTCTCTCTCTCTCTCTCTCTCTCTCTCTCTCTCTCTCTCTCTCTCTCTCTCTCTCTCTCTCTCTCTCTCTCTCGGTGAACTCCTGAATTGACATCATCAATAATATTCATTGGCCAGTTGGAAGGATGAAACTTTTATCCCGCGCTTTTTACAAAAGTCGTGTTTGTATGGAAATAAGGCATGGAAATTAATTATTTTTTGTCGATTTGGTGTATTGAATGAACATTCAACATATTTATGCAAAGAAAAAATGGGTCTGAATGATTACTTTAAGCGTCGAAATATACAGAAACTTACAAACTGAGCAGATGAATTGCATCATTCCGATTCCTGGTGCCAAAGTATTGCTGCTCTGGGCATTTTACTTATTTATGAGTCATATTTATCGATCTTCAGTGGTGCTTGTTTTTGCATCTCTAAGATGTAATGTAGAACGAATGACATTACATAAAAAATTTCTTATATACTATTTATGTGCAGAAATTCTCTCTTCTCTTTCTTTCTATCGAACTAAATGATACAAATTATTTATCCATGTAGTGCAGTTTTTCTTAAATTGTGGTCCGCAGAACATTTCGAGCAGTCCGCAGGCAAATTTGAATGTCTGCTAAAATATATGATAATATCTGGAAACAATTTAACCGACAACTGTAATGATATACAGTAAAAGCCTTATAACTCTGCACGATAGGGGCTCTGGCCCTTGCCGTGTTATTTAATGTGCCGAGTTATGCAATGTCCTTCTCTGATATGGGTTAAGAAAAAGAAAAAGTTTTTTTTTTTTAATTCAGTACAGGGAGGTCCCGTTATACGAGCATTCGGTATACGAGAATCCGATGATGCGAGATGTGTAAATTAGGGTCTATTTTCAATATACGAGATCGAAAATCCAATGATACGACATTCAAATTGGGGTGAGTAAAATTATCAAGTTCAAAATGCGCGCCCTACCACTCCTGGGATGGACATGGGGGATTTGGTTGACCCCAGTGAGGTCACCCCTAGCAAGCCGTGACCTGAAGGGTAATTAAGCATATGGCGCGGCCTGACATTTAGGGGTAATTAGCAGGTGTGCGGCCCCAACCTTGGGATCGCTACACTACCTTCTCTTGTATCACGCGGCGTCCCCTACATTACAACGTCTTTTTTGCTTGTTATGCATGTTTTATGTTTAATTAATGTGCAGTTATGTTATTTTGTGTGCTATTTTCTCTTTCAGAATGCTTTTTCTACAAAATAGGTAGTACAGTGTGGGTAATATAGACGCTGTGTGTTTGTTGTGTTTGCTATAGTTTATTTTAGCTTGAATTTTTTTTTTTTTTTTTTTTTTTTTGATTGATGGGGTCCTGGAACCAAACCTATATTTTACCATTAGTTATGTGTTTCATTATACGAGATTTCGCTTTACGAGTATGCCACGTGGAACCTAACTGCTCGTATCTTCGGGACCTCCCTGTACTGTAAAAGCATAAAAACTACACTTACCAGTGAACGGGTAGAATGTGCTGGATTTGATATCAAACTCAGCACAAATAGCACGCATGGGTGCACCTGCATCCATCCTTGCCAGCACTTTCACCTTTTCCTGCAGGCTCAGGCTCTTCAATTTCATTCCCTTCCTGCTGGAGACACCCTTGCGTGATGGAGCTGACATCTTGATATACAGTACTGTATGATGTCATCCCAAAACACGTAAAATAGGTGGCAAATTAAAGCAAAGGTCGGGAACCAGTGCGTAGTCTGCGCCGTGTTTTTGTCGTCCAAGCACCGTCTTGGATTACGAATCCCAATCCAATAACACTTGCTGAAGTGTGTTATACTACTTTGTGATATTGTTTGCAATGTTTTGCATTGATTATTATTTCGGCTCCTACCAAGCTTGTTGTGTGTTTGAAGCAGAAACCAATTCTTTTTCAATTGCTACAAAATACGGAATTCGTATCCAAGACGGTGCTTTGACGACATAAACACGGCTTAGCTGACTGCCTACACGCTGGTTCCCGACCTTTGCTTTACTTTGCCACCTATTTTATGTGTTTTGGGATTACATCATACAGTACTGTATTTCAAGATGTCAGCTCCATCACGCAAGAGTGTCTCCAGCAGGAAGGGACTGAAATTGAAGAGCCTGAGCCTGCAGGAAAAGCTCAAAAGGACAAAAATACGGCTTTATGCGACTGACGATATGCCGAGTGTAAGCGAAGAGATGCAGTTATAACGTCAATATGCTGAGATACATTATTTTTTGCCGACTTTCTGTTTACATGTTCACAGAAGAGGTTGTGAGGGCATGATATGCCGAGTGAAAACCATGAGATGCAGTTTAGGTGAGGCGGTAGCAGAGTGGTTAGCGTCACCGGGTGGCGTTCTCGAAGACCCGAGTTCGATCCCGAGTGAGACCCATAAATCCACTTTAAATCATTCTGCACCGTTGAGTGGCCTAAGAACACCCACATGCCCTGTCCATTAACTCTACCTTCGACTGTGAGTGCATGGGAGGACACAGGGGGCTGCATGGGGAAGCAGAGTTAGCGGGAAGGGAGGAAGGTATGTTAGTAGGTAGGGGTAAGAGTGCGCTGGGGGGGGCGCGGGTAGGTTCCTGCGGTTGGGCTCCGGGCGTGTCGCCCTCGCTGGAGCTCTCCGGCTCCTCCTCGCTGGAGCTCTCCGGCTCCTCGCTGTCGTTCTCTGAGGACGAGGACTGATCTTCTTGCTCTGCTGTATCGGTGGGGGGGTGTGTCTCGGGTTGGGTGGTGTCGAAATTTGTCCGTGATTTTTTTGGTATGAGTGTGTATGTTTAGTTATGAAGGCGTCTGACATTTTGAAGGAGGGTAAACCATTTTCATTTAGTAATTCTGTAACTTGTTCGTGGAAGAGGTGAAGGTTTCCTTTTGCCATGTGGGCGGCGGCTTGTACACAGGCCGTGATTTTATATGTCGCATGTGTGGAGTCTGCTATGTGCACTGGTGGTTGGTTTTCGAGTGGTGTGGTGTTAGTGGGAGGAGGGAGTGAGAGGGCAGGAGGGGAAGTGGTAGGGTTTACGGGTGATGTGGTGTTAGTAGGGGTGGGTAAGGGGACAGGAGGGGAAGAGGTAGGGGTTGCGACCCTTGCGTATGTATGTATGGCTTTGTCTGGAGTGAGGGTCGTTGTGTTTTGTTCTGTTTGAGCTTTGCGCTTGATTATGCACCTAAAGGCGACGGCGGTGTGATCCCCGCCGCAATTAGAGCACTTGGTAGTGTTGGATGTGCATTTTCTGTAGTTGTGGCCTATTCCAGCGCATTTGGAGCATTTGTCGACTATTTCTGTGCAGTTATTTGTTCGGTGTGTGAAGAGGAAACATTTGAAACATTGTATCACTGGCAGATGTTCTTCGATATCTACGTTATAGTGTGGGATGATTTGTGAGAAAACTTTAAGTCCGTTCTTTGCTAGTGTTTCTGCTTGTTGTTTTGAATGTGTCCTGATTTTAATCATGTGAGCCTTGTGTATTATTGAAATTTCGTCTATCTGTACGCTATTTTTTTTTTCTATTTCCTGTCGTAGAGTGTCTATGTTTGAATTTAGCAGGAGGTCGTCGATGCGGCGAGCAAGGATTGTTCTAGCTGAGATCATGGCTGGGGGTTCAATTAGGGTGTAGCCTTTCTCTTTCAGTTTGTGTGTATTTTCGTGGGTAGTGTGTGCTGTGAGGTCGGCCTCGGATGGGAGACCGACGATGACGTACGGGCCGGAGATAAAGCATTTTGTTTGTGCGATCTGTGTTATTTGAAAAAAGAAGGCGCTGATGTCCTTTTCGGGGGCGTCGTTATGTCTGTATCGCAGCGTGCGGTCAGGGGGGCGTGGGTTTGCCATGCTTGGAGGGCATACAGCGAAACGGGGTTAACACAACTTATTTCACTTATGGGTAATACACAGCTGAATATACACTAGATAAGATTAGAGTACGTACCCACAACACAACTGAGATAAAGTCGGAATGCCCTTGGCACTCCGTGGCGGCTCCGATAACTGTGGAGAGAACAATGAGGAAACACAAGTTCTGGACACAGAGCTATGCCAGGAAACTTACTCTCACGCCAGTCTGTGGTCGCCCCAGTGCGGAGCTGCAAAAAACAAGAAACAAGACACCAGGCACAGAGAGAAGGTACACTGAGATGGAGAGGTAGGGAGATCGTTTGAGAAAAATGAAATAAAAACAAATAACACTAGAGCAAAGATGGAGTTTGCCGGGTGGGGTGGGGGGAGACTTTAAACGGGAGAAACACTGACAAGAGAGAAAGTGCACACAAGGGGAATGATAGGGACAAAATAAAACACTAGATCAAAGATGGAGAGCTTACAGGGGGGGGCTTTTACTAAGGAAACACTGGCAGGGGACAATTAGAGATAAGGACACTGAAGGCGAGAAAAAGAGAGAAAAACGTGAACTGGGTACTTACTCGGTGTCGAAAACTGGTATGGAATCCAATGCTGATAATCCCGGAACGCGGCACGGGGAAACAACGAAGTTTCTAACCGTGAGCGGATATACTAACACGGAAAAACGCGCAATAAACCACTGAGAGAAGCTCGAAAACACATTTGAAAAACAGACACAAGACACCAGCGACTGAGGGTAGAACAAAGTTCTAACTCAGATTGGTAGTCTGTATGTCACGGCAAAAAACGTGAGCGCGGCGGGGGAGCGCGGCGGGGAGATCCTATCGCGACGGCGGTCAACTACTGAACTGATGTTGCTTTTCGGAGATTAGCGTTCTTTATATAATACTGCAGCGTTCGCGGCTTGGGGAGTCCGTCGTGTAACTTGCCTTTTATTTTCTCATGTTGATGTTATATTTCTGTCCAGGATAGTGCAATGGCTAAATCTTACCCTTGATAGCCACTGCTCTTGCTTAATAATACAAACCCGCTTCATAAAGACATGGAAATCGCTAGTTAGTAACGGGAAAAAAAGAATACCGGAGCGTTCATTGCAATAGATGGCAATACGAAGCTTCGAGCGGTAGGTAGTAATAGTTCTGGCCAATCACCAAGCAGGTTCGAGACCCTCCCTCAGGGACGGGGGATGCGCGTGGCTATAACGGGGTTGGGGGGGATTGGGTGTTGGTGATGCAGATTGGGGGGAAGGGGGGGGGGTAAAGATGAAGGCGGGCGTAACGGTTTGTTTTTCTATTTTTCGCCACGATAGACGAAGATAGGTGGTGTCACGAATCTGCTACATAGCTTCTAATGACTAAGGTCAGGTCAGGTAACCTGACCTCACCTTCCTCCCACTTCGACCCTGACTTACCTCCCCACACCTACGTAAATATAACTTTTCTTGCTTGCATTATTATTATTGATACAACTTTAATTACTATCTCTTTAACCCTTAAAGTGCCAAGGATATAATTATATGTTCACAGAAACGTGCCCCTGGTGCTGCCGAGGAGATTTGATTTTTTTTTTTTTTTTTTTTTTACGGTGAAAAGTGTGTATTAGAAAACACATAATTGATACATTTTGGGACTCTCCTCTCATTATTTCCATGATTTTTAGGCGCCAGATTTTTCCACGCTCATGGGTACTCGCTGAGCCAACTTTGGAGGACCGTAGAATGTGGTTCTAGGGCACTGAGGGGGCGTGGGTTCCAGGAGATGGGAGTGCATAGAGGTCTGATACGAGTTGTGAGGGGTTGTGCGAGCCTACGAGCCGAGCTACGTTTACGCAAATTCGCAAACTTTTGTGTTTTGACGCGCAAAAGAATTGCATTGTAAACGTGCGTAAATTGTTGTTTTTCGACTGATATCGTCAAGATAAGTAACTAGAAGTAGATAACACACACACACACACACACACCACACACACACACACACACACACACACACACACACACACACACACTCGAGCGGAGGACCATTCGAGCGAATGGTTATTCTTTCTTATACAGGTTGCATCATTATGTGTCTGAAGGGGCATATATTCTACTGCAGGCACGGAGTAGGTGGCCAGTTGATATATCTTTGTTTTTTTTAGCGTTGCCACAGCTTATCAAGCTTTGCCTGGACTTGCTTGTATACTTTTCGTGTTGATCTGGCTGGATAGCTTGTTCTGGGCAACAAGCTGGGTCTCCAGAGTGACTACCTTGGCCTCTCTGTGCAGCCCCCTGTGTTTTTTTCTGCATATTTATATATCAGATACATCAACATACTCTTGATCATTAGCATTGGAATAAATGTCCTTCGTAAAAAGTGACATCAATTCCTTTGTGGGTTAAACTCATAGCAACAGTAATTGTTATTTATATGCATTGTGCATGAATGCACGGACATCTACTAATGTATTTTCTAAACTCTTGTGTTGCAAGTCACTCACGCAAGCTATTTTATATCCTCCTCTGATCACGGCAGCTGTAGTAGAGAATAAACTGTTTGACAGTCTCTCTGAGTCTCTCTCCTTATAGACTTAGAAGTTAGAGAGAGGCTGAATAGGGTGTGGGCCTTGGAGGTGTGGCATGACCCAGGTCAATATAATTAATCATCCCTAGGGATGTCAGTAGGATGTGACCTCCGTGAGAGGTCACGGCTGAGGTCCTAATCAGGTCAAAGTCCAGTCGTGATAATCCTCCTTGATGGTAATTGTTGTGATAATCCTTCTTGAAGATTATCATGAACGGGTGCAAATGTGCTTTCGAAGACAATCAACCCAAAAATCCGCAACGAAGTAAACACAGGCCAAAAACCGCCAACGTTTTTTTTTTAGGGGGCCAGGCTGCCATGGCCCTCCTATGGATATATATATATATATATATATATATATATATATATATATAATATATATTATATATATGTATATATATATAGGTATATATATATATATATATATATATATATATATATATATATATATATATATATATATATATATATATATATATATATATATATTGGCGCGCCCATTTCAATTTTCCCCCCCTATCCCTCTTATCAATAGTAGTTTGTGTGGGTAGGGGTTGGTGGGGATGGATAGGGGTTGGAGGGGGAGAGAGAGAGAGAGAGAGAGAGAGGAGAGAGAGCGAGAGAGAGAGAGGAAGAGAGAGAGAGGAGAGAGAGAGAGGAGAGAGAGAGAAGAGGAGAGAGAGAGAGGAGAGATAAGATAGATAGATTTTCAATCCTATCTAGACACTTTGCAAGTACCGAACTACAGGTTATTGACTATACAAAGCGCAAGCCGACGTAGCACGAACTAGGGGCGGACTCGAAGCCGCTGACCGAATGCACAGGGAGCGACTGCACATTGCGAACTCAGCAGTCTCTACCAACCTTGCACCGCTGACGGGCAGAGAGAGAGAGAGAGAGAAGAGAGAGGAGAGAGAGAGATTCAGATTCAATTCAATACTTTTATTCACAATTGAATTAACATTTGTGAAAAGACTGTTTCGAGATAACAGTCTTATCCAGATACATAATATTAGCTGATGATAGTACTAGTACATTAATACGATGGACAATATGTTGTTTTAGTAAGCTTCACATTTTTGTTTTGTTTTGTTTTGTTCTTGCCTTAGATGAATCATCTAATGGGCACAGAGTCTGGATGTGAGTTAGTGTTTGTGGGAGGAGACTAAGAAGTGAATTGCAAGTTCAGCAGGGTGGGTGTGGGCACAGAACACTGTTGTTTTGGCGGGGTAACGCGACCACATCACGAAGAGAGTGAGCAGAGCAAGCCTACACGAGCCCTTCATCGGCGTGTTGATGCCAATTTCCCATCCATAAGGGTAACCCAAGTTTGATCCTGGATATCACCACTCGGCACAACCGATCTAGAGGACGTTGTGGTGGGAGCAGACATAAGCGGCACACATCGGTGTACCACCGGGCACTCGTGCTGCCGCAGCAAGCCTCCTGTTCGTGCACCCTCCGTCTCTGAGCTTCCGCCCTTCGCCTCACAGTGCCCCTCAATTGTCGGAGGGTCCTGGGAATAACGACAGTCACTGCTTCATTCATGGTCGCCTGCTTGGCCAAGGCGTCTGCTTCCTCATTGCCTGTGATGCCAACATGGGAGGCGACCCATGTGATAGTAACGCTCCTGCCCATGTTGTGAATGGCCTTGACTGCCGCACGAATGGCGTGTGTCAGGTGGGTATTCTCAGTGTCCTGCTTGTTGATGCAGGCTATGGCAGTCATGGAGTCCGTGACGATGAGGGTGTTGAGTCTGTGGGCGGTGTGGGCGTGATCCAGAGCCATAGATATGGCTGTCAGTTCAGTTTTGCGTGGAGGATGAGAAATCCGAGGTTCGCGCAGAGGCTGTGTGTACGCGGCGGGTGGCAGCGGCAACAGGATCCTCGCCACCCA
The DNA here is from genome assembly GCA_016584305.1 of Chionoecetes opilio. Classification (NCBI taxonomy): domain Eukaryota; kingdom Metazoa; phylum Arthropoda; class Malacostraca; order Decapoda; family Majidae; genus Chionoecetes; species Chionoecetes opilio. The sequence goes on from JACEEZ010019195.1 coordinate 91,407, forward strand.
TTTTGCACACAAAGGCTGCGCCTGATCGTCCTTCGGCAGGATCTGTAGATCCGTCGGTGTAGTACACTGCTGCGTATGGCTCCCTGACGCCTTGTATGTTTTGCAGACCTTCCTGCCTTAGTTTCCACGGGTAGGCAGTCACGTTTCTTTCGCCGCGGGGGCCTGCCCAACTGTTGTGATGAGTGTGACCTCCCACGGGGCCGTGGCGTTACGCTCCAGAGGAATGACGGCAGTATTTATGGCCTCCCAGGCGACACCAGAGTGTTGTTAGTGTCTCTATCGCCGTCTTAAGCCACCTGCCTTGCCCTCGGTGACCTTCATGATGATTGTGAAGCTGAGTGTGGACTTCATCGGGATGGCCCGGCTCTGATGTATGATTTTATGAGGAAGTTGGCCGTCATAACTTTCAATCTTGCTGTCAGTGATGACACTTGGTCTCCGCCCTCATGTTTTCAGTCTTGGTCCATTTCGGTGCTCCCAATATGGTCCTCAGCGCCTCATTCTGTATTGTTTCAAGAGATTTCGCATCTGTAGTGGTGATATGTAGGAGAACAGGACTGGCATATCAACAAGTGAGCGTACCAAGGATTTGTATGCGCTCAGGATCACGGTGCCTGAAGCTCCCATTCCCTTCCATGACATCGCCCTCAATATCCTATTCCTTGCCCTGCATTTGTCCTTCAGATGCTGGATCTCAGCCTTGCAGCCGTTGTTACGGGCAACAATGACGCCAAGATAACGCTGCGTCGCTACCCACTCTACGTTTTGACCTTGGAGTCGTAGTGTGTCCCAGGGGGGGGCGTTCCTTGTCTTGGCCATAGCTTTGGTCTTGGTCTGAGATATGGTGAAGCCAATTTCCTCACATTTGTCCGTTAGAAGGTTTAGTGATTCTTGCATGGTAGTGGTGGAGTCTCTGCCCGTCGTCTGCAGAACAACGTCATCAGCATAGCCGATGTGCTGTGTCCCCTCCGGGTAAGGGAGTCTGGCAAGCACGTTCATCAGGATATTAAAACAGTGTAGGACTGATGACTCCTCCCTGTGGCGTTTCCATTGTCTAGCCTCATGTAATCAGAGGCTTTCCCCTGAAATATAACACGGGCCTTTCTGTCGAGAGGGATTGCTGCACCCATAGGAGAAGCTTGCCTTTCACTCCCAATTTTGTGAGCTCAGCGAGGATTGGCAGTGGTTGTGCCCTGTCAAATGCTTTTTCTATATCAAGAAACACAGCTGTCTTGGCCTTGTCATTTGCATAGTAGTTGGCGAGGCAGTTGGCAGTGCTCCTGTGCTTGACAAAGCCATTCACACCTGTATCCAAGTGCCCGATCTTGTAGGTGAGCCGGCTAAGTAATATGCGTTCCAGCATCTTACATAAGGTTGAAGTGAGGCTGATGGGGCGAAACTGGTTGTCTGCACCTGATTTTGGGACAGGAATGATATTAGCTGTTGTCCATATCCTTAGGTAGCGTCCCCTGGGAGAAGGACATGTTAAAGAGCTGCAATAGAGGGTCACCCGCAACATTGCAGAAAAGCATTCAGCATGGAGTAGGTTATGCCGTCCTCACCAGGCGCTGTGTTACCACTCGTTTTTCTGCGCGCCTGAGCATCTCCTCCCTCGTGATGGGCTCATCAGTGTTATCCGATAGTAGCGTGGCCGCATTGACTGCAGCCAGCCTCGCCGGATCAAAGGGTTTGGGCTTGGCTACTTTGATGTTAGGAGGCAGATTAGTATTCGCTGATCGCTCGTGGTAGTCCCTCATGAGCTCAGACACCTTCCTCGGCGGTCAGGGTGAGCGGGAGGTTTCGTATGTTTGCCTCTAATGCGGTTGACGTGCCTCCACACCTGGGTCATGTTGGTGGCGTGAGTCAACCTTCCCGTAACTGCAGCCATTTCTCCTCACGAATAAGGGCAATTTGGTCTCTCGCATACAAAGCCCAATCCTGAAGGTGGTGTCCTGCTCTCGTCAGTCCTGTGTGTGGTGGTGATTCTTTGTGAGCTGACGAGATACTTTGTTAAGGAACTTAATTTTGCTGTCATAGTACCAAAGATGTTTTCTTATTAGGGTTAAACTTATTCTTCCCTGGCGGGTATGGAGGCATCAGCTGCATCATGAATGGCGCGAGTGAGGTCTTCAGCAAAGTCTTGCACAGAGACGGGAACAGGATACGAAGCATACCAGGTATTTAAATGTTCCAGCCAGCCACGTGGTGACGGAGACACACACACACACACACACACACACACACACACACACACACACTTGTGCTTGTTTGTCGGTTAAAATTTCGGTTAGGCGTCACGTTGAAGGGTGGGACGGGGTGGTGGGGGAGGGGTTAAGTCAGACTGGTATCTCCATCATTTAAGTTAATCATATAAAACGCAAAAAAGTTTTTTTCTTTGGTAGAGGTAAAAAAAAAAAAAAGACATATTTGAATGGTAGTTTTAAGATCATTGATGGTTTATGATTGACTAATTATAATGAAACGAATTGTAATTGTATATTGAGTAATCATTAGTGTGTGTGTGTGTGAGTAGTGACAAGTGAGATAGATGGTTGTGCGGCAAAATGTATCCCTTGGAGAATTAAGTGTGAATCCTGAGGCAGGCCTTATCAAGCCTCCCTCCCTCCCTCTCACCAAACCCTACCCATCCACCCAAACTGCTTTTGATAGGAATTCTACTACGACTGCTAATTATTATTAATAAAACAATAATAATTACAAAAATAATAGTAATAATGATGATAATGAGAGAGAGAGAGAGGAGAGAGGGGAGGGGAGGGGAGGAGGGGGAGGACATATCGTCCGTTAGTCAGTCACTCAGACCCAGGGCATGTAGTTTGTTACGGTACGGTACGGTAATTTAAGGGCTAAAAGTACGGTCCGATATGTTTGTTCTAGTTCGGTACGGTACGAAAGTTCGATTTTTATTTTAAAATCTATTTTATACTTAATATATTATATTATAGATTTTATATAAAATTATATATATATATATATATATATATATATATATATATATATATATATATATATATATATATATATATATATATATATATATAATCACTTCACTTCAACCTCGTTCATGGGATGGTGAGTAGGTGAGGGCGTGGGTGGGTGGGTGAGTGAAGGCGGGGATGGATTCGTGAATAAGTGATTGAGTGAGTAGTGTTGGTGGGTTAATTAAAGAGGGAGTGAGTGGGTTGGAGGGGTGTTGCAGAAATGAGTCAGGGCGTGGATCGGTTAGTGAGTAAGAGAGTGAGGGCGTGGGTGGATGGCGGGTAGTGAATGATTGAGTGAGAGCGTGGGCGTGCCTGGATGGGCGGATAGGGAAATGAGAGTGAGCGAGATTTGACCCCATTAATTAACACCACCGTGTGACTGCATTAGCTAGGTAGAATTACTGCCCCAGCTGCCTGGGTGTAGACGGGGCATGGGGATAATCCCTCAGCCTCCTCAGGTCAAGGAGATAAGTAAGGAGATAAGTAGTATTCTTTCTTTCAATAGATTTTCATTGATTTTTGTATGTTTGGGCTTATTCCTATATACTTAATATGCGTCCCACGGTCGCATCATCCAACGCCGTTTAAGTGTTAATGTCATCCCTTATAATAATGG